>MU223871.1:3825739-3849309 GCA_018584345.1 Thuja plicata | reverse complement strand
TTAAAAGAAACTTGCAAGTAATCAGATAGTTACCTAATAACCAGAATGCTTCAGAATACCTTGTAAACTTAACATAAAAGAGCATACATAGAGAATAAAGAGACAACAATGGAAGAGAGTAAAATTGAAAAATATATTATTTATATGATCCAGATTTCCATACATGAAAGATTATACAACCTCAAAAGATAGATAGAAACCTAGAATATCTGAATTCTACAATATATTATCTCCACTCCAAAATGTTCCAACATCAAAGACCCTTAACAATTACAACTCTTTTTCTATATAGAGGTTTTTGATCATCTTGGAATCCCTTAAGGATGCAACAAGCTTCGGATGGTCACAGAAAACCTAACCCTAAAGTTACAAGAGAGATAAAAAGAAAGAGAGAGAAGAAGTGGTGAAATGACTAAGTCAAAAAGATATGAACAGATATTTCTTATTCTTCTCCCAATCTAGCGACTGCAATCAGATTTGTAGATGGTAGCTGGTATTATTTATGCTAAGTCCTGATAGTTGTTCTCACCTACTCACCTACATCCTCCATTTGTAATAACTGTCCTTCTTGTCTTTGAACAGTGCAGTGCCAAGTGTTCACCTTACTCATCATCCAAGATTTCTTCTTCTACTACAGGCTTCTTTTTCATTGGTGTAGTCATAACTTCCCAAGCCTTTACTTCGTCATCTGATGGCCACTTGAAGTCTTGAGTACTCTTTACCTACACCTTCTTCTTGTCTCATCTAGCATCAGTGATGTTTTTGACATCAAGTAGGAACTTGTTGATATCAGTCTCTGCTTTGAAGGCTTCATCCAATATTTTATTGAATCCCTCTATATCAACATCTGTTCCCAAGAGAAATGCCTCTTCACTAGGCATCTTGCTATCAAACTCACTCTTCCAGGCATCTACATCCTTTACTTGGTCATCATCTCCCTTTAAGGAAGGAATAAACCTATTGAAATCACTTGAAAAGAGGCTCAATTTAACCTCTATCTGGTTCAATTTTCCTTTGAAAAATGAGAGAGCAATGTTGAATCTTTTGATCTCATCTCCCACTTCATTTACTATTTCATGAAAATATTCTCTTATAGCTTGTAAAGATGATAATTTCTCAAAAAAAATTTCCCTAGCAGACCGATTTGTGAAGTAAGGGTTTAGAATGGCAAGGTACCCCATTACCTCAGCATGCAATACTGGCAACTTATTATATGTATTAACTACAATATCAGTTTTGTCTTTTAAAATCTCAATCCTATGTTGTAGTATGCCTTTTTGTGCCTTCAAAGCTATTGCATTTCCCTTTTGTTCATCCACCTTTTGTTCCACAACCTCTTCTAACTTAGGCTTATCCTCAATCTGCATTGGTGGTGGTTGTGCAGGTACATATACTACCTCAGGCTTTGCCTCCAATTCTTCTGTCAATGTTTTGATCATCTGATCCCTCTGGTATAGTTGTATGTGGCACATATCTCTATCTTTAGACAGTGCACTTTTTTATTCCAACAAAGTACTATACCTCTCAGACAATTGTTTGGTCTTGTCCTCATTCAATTGAGCCTAGTGTGTCATAATTTGGGAGATATCTAATTCCCCTGTATTTTATACAGACCACACCATCTGATTACCCAGGATATTTTCTTGAATATTTACTAACTGGGGCTTGTGGTCTTTTGGGCTTAGGCTCCACATTGCAAAAGCCTGAGATTTTGGGCTATACAAAAATCCTTTTATCATGTCTCCTACCTAGACCTCACTAGCCATTTTGAGATCTGCCTGCTTTCTGATTTAGTCTATAATGAAAGCAGATGCTAAATCCCATCACTCATCCAACAATATCCCACTTTCCAACATCATCTTCCTGGCATCCTCGGGCGAGATATCCTCATTCTCAGGATCATGATTCTATAGGGCCACTAGGGCTTCATTTGTTATTATTTCTTTCCCATCAACTGTTAATTGGGACCTGAGCTGCTCTATTTTATGCCATCTTAGGAAGTCTTTAAACTTCTCTATTTTTACAAAGCTATCATCATCTAGGAATTTTTGTTGATGAAGCAATCTTTCATCAACATAGGCCCTGAGTGGTATCTCAACTTCATCTTCTGGGTCAGGCCGTTGCTTGTTTTCTTCTCTGATTTCTTTCTTAGGTTATGGTCATATAACCTAGTGCCAGGTACTAAGGCCTTAGCCTTTTCTTTTTTCTTACTTTGTCCTTCCACTGAAGGCTGCTCTAATTCTAAGTTCTACCTCTTTTCAGCAGGTTCTTTTATATCATCAGGCTGGGTTGCAACTGTTAGATCTATAATGTGTCCTTCTACCCCCTGCAACTATGGGATCTCAGCCATTTCTTGCTCTAAGGCTTGTTGTGGTGAAGGATACATGGGAGGACATGCATAATCACTATCATCACCACTATCATATTCTGATTCTGAGTGTTCAGGTGTCTAAGCACCTTTTTTGTCTAGGACTATATCCATTTTCTCTACAAGCACATAATAGTTATCTATCATGGCCTTGATTCTATCAAAATATGGGAGGTCAAGGTAAAAACCCCCAAATGACAACCCATTTCTTTTTATCTATTTCTCCAGCTTTAGCAACTCTTGGATTCTAAGTCTTCTTATGTGGATGTCATCTTCATCCAAGATGTTCCTTGTTGCATCTTCTTCTATGCACTCACAGTGAACATTGGTATTAGGGATGGTAGGAGTATACAGTTTCCTAACCCCTGCCATGAAGCCCTCTGGATCAATGTATCTATAAGGGGCTACCCTCATTCTATACTTTTCCAACCATTGACCCAATTCATCAATGACATTATTACCAATTGTAAAGTTGGAAATTTTGAACCACCTAGGGGTTATAGTCTCCTTTTTGTGTGGTGCAAAGTGCTCATTATCTGTTAACATCAGCTTCCATATGAATTCCATTGCAGCTACTCTTGCAGGCACATGATATGGTAATAGATGAGGTGGGTGAATACACTCATATACCCTGATAATGGTGTAATTCTCCTCCAAGAAGAAATCCCCAGTTATGTTTTTCAGACCAATTTTCTTTATAATTACAGAGCCTGAGCAGTTGTATGATCTTCAATGGGACTCTAGTTCTACTTGTTCCTAGACTCTATACAATTGGATACACAATCCAATTCTGAAAAGCACAATAGTCACACTCCTTAGAAGTGTAATTCCAAACCCTAACCCAAAACTAGATAGGATTTGGTGTTGTTTGATAGAATCTCTGAGGAGTCAGATTATGAACATCCATGATTACAAAATTGAAGTATAAAAGGAGGTGCATTAGGACTAAATAATGCAAAAATTTAGGTTCCTTCTCCTTTGGATTCTTTAGTCTTTTCTAGGTTGCAATGAAACCCTCATGAATTTCATCAATTATGTGCTGAATGTAATCATAGCTGGTGCTTGAATGCACCTCTTGCAAGTCTAGTACCATCATTAAGATGCCAACACTGATTTTCTCTACATCTCCATCTATCCCTAGCACTCTACATAGGGCATAAGAATTATACTTAATGTAGAAGTGTAGATCCTTATAAGAATATGGATTAGGCTCTTTCATAGGATCTAAGTAATTCCTCACTTCTTTCAACATGTGTTTCTTCAATAAGCCTTTAGCAATACCAGGTTTTGAACTATACCTTTTCTCCTGCTTTGTCATGTCAATTTTAGTAGACATGGCGCTAAATAAGCCAAAGGATTGCATGAATGAGTTCCTATTTAATATTAGCATGGAAGTGCCATGATCCCTTTTGATTGTCTTTGTCAGGACATCATAGTGATTAGCTAGGTCCAAAAATACATCTACATCAAGGAAGACATCAGGAACAAGCAATCTAGCAAAACCACATGTCCAAGGGTTTGATATTGGGATAGGCTTATCAGAATTTTTATAGAAATAATTGAAAAGGGAGAAACCTATTGTCCCTGGAGTCACAGCATCTCGAATTTATTTGTATTCATCCAGAAGGACACTTGCATTGGCCTTCTTATTCTGTGTTGAACCAGGTAGAAGATGGAGAAACTCATCAGAGAAACTTGCCTTTCCTTTCTGTTCCGCTTCACTCCCACCACTTGTCGAAGAAACACTCATAGCTCCACTCATATTTGCAACAACCTGAATCTCCTTCTCTTTACCGATATTGAAACAAATCTATTTCTGAAATCAACTGACTGTTGTGAGCAGAATTTCCTAAAATTTAGAACTCTTTTATCAATTCTGGAAACACTACAAACTGAGCAAAATATCTCTTTTTTTGAAAACTTAGCAACTTAGCTCTGAAAACTAAAAGCACGGTGAATGAGAATGAATGCACTATCAACTCCTTATAGCCATCATTCAGAGTACACAGCTCATAATTTGGAAACATCAGTTCTGCCATTAATTTGGCATGTTGTGAATTTGAACAGAAAACCTAGCCGTAGTTGCATGAAGTTGACAGGAAATCAAATTTTGAAAAGTGAATCCTCCGAACAATCATATAAAATTTAAAAGAGTTGACATGTCACACTGTGATTCATTATCTATCTTACATCTCAGCTACCCTTTTTGCACAGTGATCAAAATACAAGCATGTGATTGGTTGCCGAGCGATTCATACTGTCACATCAAAAAAACTGCCGCCATTTTTTAGATTTTGTGATTAGGTGACCTTGCGACTATATTAAGTCTCTTTGTCATGGGCCTCTATCACTAACCATGGTTCCATCTCAATACTTGGCGACAATGCAATTTCTTACCTTTGGCTGACCCAAGTTACAATCTGGCGATCATGCAACATACTTGAAATCATAGTCGCACACAATTAACATTAACTCATTATTCATTCTGAGACCTTGCAACTAACTATTACCCTTAACTTTCTCAGTTATCTCCCTGTCGCAAAACACTTTTATTCTATTTCAAGACTATGCGACAATGCTTAGTCGCCCAATCACAGAATCAAGTCTTGAATATTTGATTTTACCTTAACAAGTTATAAGCGCCCCCTTTTTGCTTCTGACGAATGCGTGACTTATCTTAATCGCTAAGTCGGGAGGAATTTTCTCTTGGGGCACTTTTCTTCTCAGACTTTGTGACCACCATCAGATCCTCTTATTTCTTCATCCTACGGCCGTTGTTTAATCGCCATATGTTCATGCATGCCCTTAAATCTTTCTCAGACACTGCGACTGAAGAAAAAGTACTTAGTCTTGCTGTCACTGAGTCCCTTTCTTCCTTCTGGAAACCATGCGATAACCTTCTCTCATCCATTCGCCTTATGATAGATGTGACTCAATCATTGGTTCACTTACTACATACTGGAGACTGAGTAATCATTCTTTTCTGGCGACAAGCCAACTAAGCATTACTTACGAACCACAAACGGTTAGTCACGTAGTCTCTGCTAAAATATCTTAACCGCTGCTCCATTTCGAGACCACACGACTGAAGGCTTGACTTAACTGTTAACTTTGACTTATTTGGCAATAACACGATAAAAGGTAATCGCAAAGTCTGAAGACATTTTCATAACTGTTAAAAATCTCTTGCGATCACCTGACTAAGCAGTGGGTCCCTTCTTTATAAAGCTTTATAACATAACTATCTTGCGACTACCTGACATGAAAAGAATCGCTGAGTCTCAGAAGGCCAAAGGAATATTCTAATTTTGAACAAGACCACACAGCATAAGGAAAATGCCAAGTCGGGAAGGCCATGACCTAGGGTTTATTTTCATCATTTAACACTTGGAAAAACAAGGGTTTTCAGGGTTTTTACAAATTGAGCAAGGTTTGGCCTTGAAAACCTGAAACTTGACATAGTGAGGCCATAATGAACAAGAGATAGAATTATTGAGCACATCAGAATATAGAGAGAAAGATAAGGAACTAGGAAAAATGTCAAAACAAGAAATACAACCAATACTCCTAACAGGGTCCGACCCTTAACTAGGTCATTATACTTATATTGTAAAGACTGCTTCTAACAGGGCAAAGGAACTCTCACAAGTTCATTATACTTAGTATAATATTTATGGGTACTAATTCCCATCGAGGTTTTCCTCTGATCAAGGTTTCTCCATTATCATATCATTTGTTATGATTTGTTAGGTTAAGCTTCATTCTATGTATGATTGATTTACGTTTAAGTTGCTGAATAAGTAATTAATAGAGAAACACTGATTCACCCCCCCTCTCAGTGTTTCTAATAAGAACATGGTATGTAGACTTCACAAAGCCTTGTATGGATTGAAACAAGCTCCCAGAGCCTGGTATGAACGAGTTCATTCCTATCTAGTAAGTATTGGATTCATGAGGACTAGTGAAAATAGTATGCAAATTGTTTGCTGATGAGATGAGCAAAGAATTTGAGATGTCTATGTTTGGAGAGATCAAGTTCTTTCTTTGTCTATAGATCATTCAACAAAGTGAAGGTATTTTCATTACACAATCCAAATACATCAAAGAAGTTCTAAACATATTCAAGATGGAAGATTCCAAACCTGTTGGAACATTGATGGCTACTAGATGCAAATTAACAAAGGAAGACAAGACAATATAGGTAAATCAGACTCTATACAGATCAATGATAGGAAAACTCATGTATGTTGTACACACTAGACTAGATATTGCACATGCAGTAGGAATTGTTGCTAATTTTTTTCTAACCCCAAGGAATCACATATAACTGCTGTGAAAAGACTTCTAAGATATCTGAAGAATACTGAGGAATTTGGCTTATGGTATAGAAGAGGAGGCAAATTTTAACTAAAAGTGTTTATCAACGCTAGTTGGGCTGGAAATCTTGATGACCAAAAGAGCACAAATAGAGGAGAATTCTTTATGGGTGATAGACTTGTCACATGGATTAACAAGAAGCAAGGATGCATCTCTCAGTCTACTATAGAAGTATAATATGTTGCTGCTACAAATTGCTCAAATATTGCATGGATCAAATAGTTGCTAGAAGGTATGCATATGAAGATCAAAGAACCGGTAATTATCTATTGTCATAACACCAGTGCAATAAATATTTTCAAGAATCTAGTCATGTATGCAAAGACTAAACACATTGCCATCAAGTATCATTATTTGAGAGAAAAAGTTCAAGAAAAAGAGGTCATACTTGAATATGTGCAATCAAAAGAACAATTGGCTAATATCTTCACCAAGCCACTATCCAATGATACATTTGGGTACCTGAGAAAAAGACTAGGGGTCAAACCCATGTCTACCAGTCAGTAAAAGGACTGAAGGCTGCATCAGCCATATGTTATCAGAATATCATTCATGATTGATGCAAGCAGAAAATGAACTTCAAAGCTACATCTATATATAGAAAGGTATATATCAGAACCAAGCACCATAACATATTGTTATATTGATGATGGATAAGGGAAATTCAAGGAATGTATTATGGCTAGAAGAAATTGTTTGACAGAATGTCAAATATTTGACAAATATTTATTTGGCATTGTTGTCAAAGGGAGAGAATGTATCCATATTATCATCAGAAACTATTCTTTATCAGATTACTCCAAATAGGGAGAGATCATATCCATAGAGAGAGAATTTGTATCAATGTTGCAAACAAAAGACAGAGACATCAAAGAAGAAGAGAGAGAAATTGACACAGATAGAGGACACAACACATCAGAAGAAGAAACATAAAAAGCTGCAAGAATAAAATCTAAGCTAATATAGAGCTTACCGACAGTCAGACATTTTTATCAGTTATCAAAATAGATTGTTTGGTAATTTGATGAATCTCAAAAATTGTATTTCATGTTGTATTAGAAATAGTATAGTGTGATAATATAGCATGTTGTCATCAATGCCAAAGGGAGAGATTGATGACATGTAACTGATTGAATGTTTGATAATGTTAAGTTGAAGATAATGCAAGACATTAAATCAGTTAATGATTTGTATTGTCATTGATGTCAACTTGATATCATCTATACGGTCATGTACATAATGCCAAAGACTTCAGAAAATCAATAGAATAGAGGTTATGCTTTCAACAATGCATAAAAGTCATGTTTTCACTAAGTGACAGACTACACTGATAGAGTGCACACCATCGGTAAAGAAAGAGAAAAAGTCACAGTGATGCCTGATGAGAAGAGGACAATGTTGCCTGATGAAGGAGAATCACAAGATGCCTGACAAGTTGAAACTAGAGTTTCCCGACAAGAAAAATCCAGTGATGCCTGACGGACAGAGATTATAAAGCTAACTAAAGTTGCACTGATGGAACTAGTAGTTGTCGCCAGCGATGAACTGAAGAATTGACCAACAAAATAGAGAGATCAGAAAATGACAAAATATCTAGCTCGCAAAGCTTAAAGATAGACTTAACTGTTTATTTTATTTTTTTATTCAACCATAGTTGAGAAATTGATTTATATAGTTGGCATGAAGATAACTACAAGACAAATCAGGAGTTAAAGCCATAAATCAAATTGGTTGGATTATTTTTCATGCCAAGAATCAAGAATCTAGAATCAAGAATTAAGGAATATAATGTCTATATAAGAGACAAGCATAATTCATTTCCACAAGCAATCAGATACACGGGGGAGTGAATTGATAGAAGATGATGAAGAGAAACTGGTGAAGGATAAACTTCATACATTCCTGATCAATCAAGCTAAGGGAGAGCTAAATAATTCTATAGACATCGATAAATAGTGAAGCACAACATCATAGATTAGAAAGTGTGAAGCACAAAGGAATTGAATTGATACATTGATCAGAGAGGTATTATACATAAATAGATCTGAATATCTGCAATTCAAAGTTGTATTAGAAACAAGTCATTGTGTTTCAGTTTAACCATTGAAGCATTAAGTCTCTTAACATAGCAGGACTTAACCATCTTATATAATTGAGGTATATCCTAACAGATTACTGAAAAGGTTGACTCATGATAGTAGCATTGGTCTTACCTAAAGCCTATTGAAAGTCTAAGAAGGAGGGTGATTCAAGGATGGTAGTAAGATCAACATAAAGCCTATTGATATTCTAGGGGTTGATTCAAGGATGGTAGCATAGATGATAGATACTAAGTGACAACCTATGTATAAAAAATCCTCTAACAAGGTCGCACTTAATAGTGTGTTTGTAACCTTTAACAGGGTTGGCTCCTAACAGGGCTCACTTCAGAAGAGTAAAAATTTGGGGTATTGGTCCCAGTGTTTTTTCCCTTAACAGGGTTTCCACATTAAAATCCATGTGTTATGTGTGTATGGTTTATTACTTTATTTTTTTACATTTCACATATGCATTTCTGGATTGATTGGTATACTCTGCATATTTACTGACTATCAGTAAATAAGTTTTAATGCTTATCAGTAATCAAGGAGAAGAAGGATAGACAAGGTAAACTGACAAACAGTTAATTATTTCAAGTATTTCAAGGCATACATCTTGTAGGGACTTAATAATCTGAGGTGTATTGATTGGTGGATTAATGTTTAAAAGGATAAATTTTTGAGGCCACTAATTCACCCCCCCTCTCAGTTATTACTAATAGGTGTCATCTTATATGCTACTTTGTTTGGAAAATTTTCCCCAAGAATGAGGTCAATATGATGAATCAAATCCCTCAGAGGTGTTAATGTGCTTGGAAACCCTTTTTCTACTATGTTATTGTATTTTTCCAACAATACTTATATCTCTGGTGGAAAACTGACTTTCTCCTTAGTTTCCTCTTTTTTTTTCACCATTACTACACAACAGACTCCTTTCTCCTTCTTTGTGGCCTTTAGAAACTCTTTCCCACTCAATAAGATCACACTTGTCCCCACATGATTGTCCTCATTAGGCTCTGGTAAATGTTCCATCTGGAACTTCTTCCCCAACTTGGTGATCACATAACTATTCCTTTCCCCATCATGTATTACTTTCACATCATACTACCATGGATTCCCTAGAAGAAGATGACATGCATCCATAGGTAGTATGTCACATAAGAATTTTTTCTTATACTCTCCAATCTCAAACTCCACCAAAGTTTGTTCCTCCACCACTATTTGTTGACCCCTATTCGACCCTAAAACCTTATAGGATGTGGTATGAGGTATCCTCCTTAGTTTCAATTTTTCCACCATCTCTATGGATACTATATTATTAGTGGATCCAGAGTCCACTATCACTTTGCAAATCTTCCCATGAGACCTACAAGTTGTTTTGAACAATTTTTTCCTTTGGGATGGCTCTATAGTGCTAGGCACTTTCAATAAAGTTCTCCTTAACATCAAGTTCTCACCATTAAATATTAGCCATACCTTGGAAATGAGAGAAGTAACACTTTGTGTGCCATCCTCTTGTACCGACTGATTCCTTCTATCCCCCATTGAAGATGAAGAAGTATTTTTAGGACACCTGCCCATTATGTGACCCACTTGGTTGTAGTTATAGCATCTACTAGTGAAGACTAAATTGGATCTTCCTTGGGATTGAAATTTTCCCCTAGGAGGCCCTCTTCCTCTATATCCCCCTCTCTAAAAGGATCCCCTAAACCTATTTCCCCCACTGTTGTCCATAGATTGATTATCTTCTTGTGTATTAGGGCTTTGTCCCCTATCAAAGTTACTTCTTCCTCTTTAGAACCCTCTATTATTGCTACCACCTCTTCCCCTTTGATGGAATTCATTCCTCCTTCTAGCCTTATCCTCTACTCTTAAGGCTCATTGGAAAAATTTGTGCATATTGTCAGGGGCCATCATGTTGATCTCATCTTGTATCCCTTGCCTTAGCCCATGGAGATACATGTCCACTTTCTCCATTTATTCTTCTTGTCTTCTAGCCCTTAGGCTCAAATTGTGAAAATCCTTAGTATAAGCATTCACTATCATCTCCTTCTATCTTAAGTTCTACAACTTTTGGTACATTTGGATTTCATAATCAGTAGGAAAGAATTGTGCCCTCAATCTGATTTTTGTCCTCTCCCAACAAACAATATTTTTCTTTCCACTACTTACCCTATCATCCCGCATCATGTTCCACCACACTAATACAAACCCCTTGAGTCTAGCCTTAGCATAACTGACCCTCTTCTCCTCTGAGATTTCTTTGTAATCAAATTGGTTGTCAATGGTTTCAATCCAATCCAACAACTCTTCTCCATTCAGGCTGCCACAGTAATATGGTATGTGTTCCATGCTATCTTTCTTTAAAGACTTGAAGGCATCTAAGAATACCTTTTTTTCTTTGTCCATCTTAGGTTCTTTCCCTTTTTTTGATGACTCTTCTGTCTGAATTTCATCATCTCCATCACTCTCATCTCCCCATTCTGTGATATTCTTTGTGCACTTTGTCTCAAACACACTAGCATTCTCTAAGAGGCCCTAAACCAATTCCACTATGGCATCTATACTCATTTCCAGAGGAGGAATTTTTTCTACCTCTTGACTCTCTTCCACTTCAAACATACACAACCTTCAAGTTAATATGGCTCTAATACCACTATGATGTAGAGGGATTGTTAATCTAGTGTTCTTCCTTACTCCAAGATACTCCTTGGTCTAACCCAAACATCCAATGGTTTTTATTTGTTTGATCTTCCCTCCAATAGGATCTCCAAGACCCTCTCTATCAAATTCTCCTCCAAGGTATAGTTGGTCTTTGGAAGTTTCCAAAGTTTCTAGGCTTGACTAATCCAATTATCCCTCCAAATGCCTAGGTCTCTCCACTAGAACTCCACCTAGAATGCCAACTCTCTGCTTAGGATCTTTCCATACATTCAAAAAGACTCCTATTAACCTTCCTAACCCATCCTAGTTCATTTTGAACTCCTACCAATACTTATCTACCAATCCAAGTGATCTATACTTCACTAGGAGGCCTAATTGCCAATTCCCTATTAGGTCTATTTTCACAATTTAAAGTCTATTACTCCCAAACTTCCCAAATGACCCCACACAAGACCTTGAAAATCTTTAAGGTATCCACCAACACTATCAGAATCCAAAACCCTGACCTCTAGAAGCAGTTATAACTATAGTTTCTTGTAGACCCTATATTTAAGCCTATTAATTAGGCCTCTGGACCAGTCAGTATAAATAATTCACAAAATGATCTCCAATCTTTGATTCACCTCCTTCAACCTTCAAATCCTCTTAGGAGACTAATTAGGGCATCAAAAAAATTCCACTAAGTCTTTCCCAAAAGGTTATGAGTGCTTTCTCAAATTATTTCTTCTCCTTATCCTGGCTCACCTAGATTCACCATTCAACTATAGGTCATCCTTCTTTTCCTAGGAGATTCATTGCAACAAAAAAAAGGAAAACCAAAATCCTATCTACAGACTCTAACCCTACTTCCCCCATGGTTTCAGTTAATTCCACTGGTGGGATTTTAGGGTAGAGCCATTTCTACCTAGGTAGCACTGTATTGTCTTTGTCAGACCAATGGACTACAAAAAATTGTAACTTTACACCTACTAAACTTAAAAACAAACTATCTAATGCATATGAAAGAGAATTGAAATCATTCCATTTCCATGGGACCCAATCTGCTCAGACAATCTGTACACAGTCGTACAATAGAAAAGAAACAATGCAGAATGCTTGTAAACAATTACAATGATCCATACATAGGTGTCAGAAATAAGTGTTTCAATCCAAAATCTCATTAACCATTCCAAAATATTGAATCCATGCTCATATACCAAGCATGGGGTAGTTACAATAGTTCTAGGTACATTTTGCAAAATTCTGCAAAAGTTGCTCGAGAAAATTTCAAAGTTGCTAGCAAATTTTTGCACTTTGTGCATTTTGACTTTTCTTGTCAACTCGATGGGTGAGTTTGCCTTTTATGACCTTAAATAGGGTATATAGGGTCCTAAGACACCCTCAAACCAAAATTACATTGAAATAACAACTTTTCACTTTTTAAACCAAAATGACCCTAAAACCCCTAATGAGCACTAAGGCTCTTACAAAAATGAAGTCAATTCACCATTGCATCCAACCCATTGGATCTTATTCCAAACTACACACAAACACCTTAACCAAACCTAAACAACACCAAAACATCAAATAGAGAGGTGCCCTACACCAAAGTCATTTACTAGGTACAATCATACAATTTTGATTAGCACGTATTGTATATGGTGAACTAAAGTCATACAAGCTTAGAGGAAGGTATTTAGGGATATGGTAGACCTTCAACTAAGGTCTCGTCTATTTTTTATTTCATTTCATAAAGTTGCATCATGTTTAAGTCATGCAAAGACAATATAGCAGTAAAACAGAGTAGTTGAATGGTCGCATGATTAAGAAAGTATAATGTGGAATATGAAAGTGCTAAGTTGGATTTTTATTGTATCGTACCCCAGTTTTATTATAGTATGATCTTTGACTATGAATTTGATTATTGGATAAGTTTTGAACATGTTTGTGATGTTCTTGTGAGCTGATTGATTATCAAATTGAGTATATATGAAGATGTTTTGAGATGCGAAGATATGGATGGAATGTGTAAATGCATTTTGATGTCAAAATCATATAGAAGTTTATGCAAGCTAAAATTGAGACTACTTGAGAACAGAATATTCTTGTATAGTTCAGTTTTGGTAAAGAATTGTAACATTAGAATATTTCTGATTGTAAGAGCAATGTGCTCATTGTATACCCCTAATAGGGTTTTCTATTCCTTTAACAAGGAAATGTACTAATTTAATATTCATCTCCTAAAAGGGCTAGGTCTCCTAACAAGGAAACTATACTTTTAGTTCATAATATGTGGGTATCATTCCCACCAGGGTTTTTCCTTGGCTAGGGTTTCCTCATGAACAAAATCATGGTGTTATAAGTTATCTTCTTTATATGTATGTTATTTTCATTTCAAAAAATTTATGGTTAATTTGGAAGTTATTAAGTTTGAATTTAAAGTGTTGTAATACTAATTCATCCCCCCCTTATCAGTATACCTAATCCTAGAAATATCTCCATTAAGTGATCCAAAGTGTAAAGCATCATCAAAATAGTGTGTGTGTGTGTGTGTGTGTGTGTGTGTGTGTGTGTTTGTGCAAAAAAGTGAATAGAGTGTAGGCCCCCATGTTAAAGCTATTTCAAGTGCCTTAATATGAGTAATGAATTTAATAGAGTGTACATGCATCCACTAGAAACATTTCCACAGTTAAATGCCCCCAAGAAAGGATAAATCAAGGGAAATGAGAAGAAGAAAAAAGAGAGCATGGAAGGGATCTACCAACTATAGGATTAGTAGGTCATAAGATAACTCATTTATATCATAATTATGTCAAAATGAACTATCATCATTCCCGAAAGGAATTAAAACTATAACACAATAGAAGAAAGGGACTCAAGAGTTACTAATAATATAATTTTTTAGTCGGCATCATGGAGGCTAAAAAGAAAAAGGTATGAATCAACTAAAACAAACAACACAAAGGCACATTTACGAACAATGACACGTGTACAAAATATCATGAAACAACATGTAGAAGAAGAAAGATGCAATTATAAGAATGATTACAACATGGTGATTCCTTTATCACCTTGAGCCAATAGAAAAACAAGGGTTCTTTAAAGAAAACTAAACCAGACATATAAGAAGAAACACATCACAATAGACAAGAAAAGAAAGAAAATAAAAAGAAAGGATCCACTTTGCAAGAGGATCATGTAAAGCATATCGCCTACCCACCATCTCAATCCATAATGTTTAGGGAAGGTGGGAAACTTGAAAGAGGAGAAACATAAAGTAGAGTAGATGGTGTTGATGGGACTTTGTGACCAGTCCTCTCAATAGTTATAAGTTGTCACTGGGTACCGGGGTACCGGCCAACTTTGTCTGTAAAGATTCTCTAGAGAATAAATCCTCTAGGCTTTCAAGCACTTGAGTGTTAGGTCTCGATGGTGCGGGGAAGCTAAGTTGGGAAAGTAACTATTTTTTTTGAGGGGATAGCTGGTTTTACTCATCTTCTTTGGGGATTTTAGTGATAGGGTGGGGTTTCATGAAAACACGTTAATTTTACCAAATAAATAGAAAAATATAGATCGGGGTTAGAGTTTATTACTTCTACTTATAGTTGTGCAAAATATTTCAAAGATAAACTATGCTCCAATGTAAGAACTAAACTAAATGTTGAATACATATAGAACTATTAATTCATACATATTCAATAGCAAGGGAAAATGAAATCATTTATCCAAACCAAACATTAGAACAAAGGACATTAGAAACATACAACACAAAACCATATCACTAACTTGGAGATCAGAACATCAACAACATCATTTCCATAACTGTTCTTCCTTCTTCATTAACAAAGTGTTATAGCATCACCAGTGTGTACATCAATGGCTCCAAGCGAGCATCCAACTACTAAGAACTACTGAGCATTAAGCTCCTACAACTACTAAAAAAGGCTAATAGTATTGGACTACAAAATCATCAATTTCACCGACCCTTGTTATGAGGTTGCAATTCTTATTTATACACATAGTCTTCCCTAAAACTAACCTAATCTAATCATACACTCAACATATAAAATACATTATCTGGTGGCAACTACTACCTACACCACTTAAAATCACCTCGAAAAGAGAAAATGTGTGACAAGATAAAGGAAGAAGACAAGAAAGGAAGTGGGAAAAATTGGCATGGATTATTGGGGGATTGATTGACATTATTAGTTTGACTTGTAGAACCACTTGAAATATTGAAAGGTTTCTCTTTTAGACTGTGGGCTTCCACTACTCTATCTTGAATAATATTTTTTCTTATTATTCAACAAAAACTTTGGTTTATCGTTATTGTTGTTGTTTGAAGAATTATTTTGATTAGGAGAAAAGTAGGTTTTAAAGGACCCGAAACCTTTACAAAAGAGAAATACATATTTTCATACAACCTACATAGAAAAATGAAAAGAAATAGTAAAAGAACTATAAAAAACTAGCTGGCAGCCTATACAAAAAGCTAGCAAACCTAACACTAGAAAACTAACAACAAATAGATAAAACAAAGCAAAAACAAAGGAATACCAGAGCAGGTGACTAGAAATTCTTAATCATCTCAACCACTTCAATCACCATGAGCTTGGTATTATTGTTGAAATTGGTCTTGGTGTTATTTGAAAAACCTTTATTATCCTTATAGAGATTTAGCTCCTCATTGCTTACTAAAGCATATTCTATTTTGATTCTATTTTCTATCATTTTTTCAAAGTTAGGCTATTGTATTTAAGTTTTTAATAAATATCTGCATCTTTTCTAACTCCAAAAAAACTTTATAGATATTTGGCAAAGACCCTTCTCCATATTTAGTAAAAACTCAGAAAGGCTTCTCCACTTCTTTTCTTAGCATTACATAGATCTAACATGGTGATTTCTCATTCAATGTGTTAGTAATATTGATTTAAAAATTTAGATATCAATTCCTCCAAGGTTTCTATACCCAAATTTAACTTTGAAAACCAATCCATTGATGTCCCACCAAGGATTCTGAGAAAGAGCCTCATCAAGTAAGTGGGTTCCTAGAGAAATTTCATAGTCAATGTACGAAATTCCCTTATGTGGTATTGCAGGTTCGTTGTACCCATATACTTGTCATACTTCGAAAATACCATGTTTTGAGGAAAAGGTTTCATAAATGGATTATTTTCAAAATGAGAAAGGTTAAATGGCTTCTATTGAATTTTTTTTTAGAGAAGCCTCTTTCTTCATTTTATCTATTTGTGTTTGTAAATATTTGAGTTGTTGGCTCATAGATTTTAAAGGTGTGTCTTCTTCCTCATCTAATGTCAATTTGGATGTGTCAAAATCATGAGGGGTTTTTATAGGTCTAAAAAGTTAGCACCTATTAATTTGGAAGCTCTAGGACATATTTGAGCCCCATTTTAGTGATCTCCTAGATTATAGATGTGTTTAGGCTTAATTTTCCCTCTTTTCTCTTCATTTTTACTTGATCCTTTAATACTTCTTGGGCCCAACAAATGTTTCCTCTAAATTTACCCTCCTAGGTATAGGTCAAACCTAGTTTGACCTATATCAGGTATAGGTCAAACTACTTTTGACCTATACCTTTGGGGTTTTAAATTAGTGGGTTTTGGGCATGATGCATAGTATTTTCATTTTCCTACCTAGTGAGGTCGGCCTCCGCAAAATTAAACCTTGAAATAAATATAAAAGGATGCATCTCCCCTTTATTTTTCCATCCACATGTTGGAAATACAATAATGGGAAAGAAAGATACTAAGATGGGGGGGGGGGGGGGGGANGGGGGGGGGTGAATCAGATCTTCAAAATTAAACACTTAAAACAAACTAATCCAAATTCATACATAAATTGAATCTAATGTAATCTCAGATAGCATCCACACAATGAAATAAATAACACATAACACAATAATTTGGTAACCCAGAAACCCAAATAGGTAAAACTGGGGTGGGGATGACACCAACAAAATTCTCCACTACTGCAGTAATAAAGTGTAGATGTTAAGGTTACAATGTTTGATTACAAAATGTAATCTACCCTATGAAAGGTCTACTCTGTTAAAAGCTTAAGATAATTACAATCTACCCTATTAAAGGATTTCAACTCACAATAAATTAAGCACTCTGTTAGGAGATAAAGAAAGGTCTGCTAGAACCACTATGTCAAGATATTTTCACCTGATACAATTATTAGAATGTCTCAAGTATTGAACCTTCATTGTGCACTCTAATGCTGATGATGGATCTCCTCTTTCCAGTACCTTCTATGATCTCATAATTTGATATAATCTTTACTATGTTGTTCACTATGTTATTACTCTACTTGATCTCTGCTTCTTAACAAAATAACCCTCTATGCATTTCACTTTTGAAAATCCAGTCACTACACACCATATACACTTTTAAAATAGGGTTTAGAAGCAATCTAATATACCTATTCATATTTGATAGTGAGATCTAGATCAATGATCAAGATTTGATATCCATACCTTGATGGTATTACAATTAATGTTTTACAATGAGTCATGCATAGGATAAAACATTTAAGTGCATAACTAACTCCGTAGAAGAATATTAAATGCATACATTAGTCGGCCCAAAAAGCTTATACAAGTCAGCCAGATCACTTATCCTTGAAGTTTGTATCATTCCAGACATGTATACAAAAAATTGTCCTACTCGACACTTGACTGTCTATTGCTCGACACTTAACATCTCTGTGCCCTTCTCGGCTCGGCAATGTAGCTCGGCTTGGAAATGTAACTAGGCAAACTGAAAACTACTCGGCAATGTTGCTTAGCCTTGCATAGTTTTAGCTCAGCCACAGTGATAGCCAGCTAAAACTGCCTAGATGAATGACTAAGTGTTGGTCACTAATCATCAACAGAACTTAGAGATTAACAATATCCCCCTTTGATATTAGTGGCAAAAAAAATTATCATTACTTCTATTCATTTTATCAAAATATTGCCTAAGTATACAAAGTACTCCCCCTAGGAATATACTCAAAATAATTCATACAAAAATTTTACATGCCTCCAAAATTTATATACAAGTGTACCTATGTTGTACTGATGTATCCTTTCATACTTCCTTAACAACTTCCTTGCTAACTGCCAACTTCCTTACTAACTTCCCCCTTGTTTTTGTCACTGATTTCTAGTGGGGTTAAGTTGTACTTATCCAAAAATTGTTTATGAAGCTGCAACGTGGATTCAAATGTGGTATCCTAGCTTTCCTTTGTAATCTTCATAACTTCCAATTTGATTTCTAGCTCGGTAGCTAGAATCACTAAACTCTCTACAATCGAAAGATTTGCACTGCTCTATGATAACTCCTTTGCTTTTGAGAGTTCCTTTTGTATTACCTCCAAGTGAGGCAATAGGCTTGTCTGAATGGTTATCAATTTGGCCCTTATTCAACCATCTTCAGCCATAAGATCGGCTATTCTCCTTTGTGAATTTATCAACTTATTAAAATGTAAAGAACTAGATGTAGTATCTTTACCTAAAGTAGTACTAGTTGATCTCAAATATAACTGTAGCTCCTCAACAAGCTGTAGATTATCCTTTGTGAAAAATTCTACATCACATAGTTTTCTATACAAAGAATAAACATTGGCTGTTACTTTCTCTAAAGTTTCTACAAGAATAGAAAGTTCAACCTATTTTGTTGCTATTTCTTCTGAGATCTTCTCTAGAACTTTGCGCTCAAATATTCTCCTAGACCATTGCAGAAGCTTCTCATTGTTGTCTATGTCCTCATCTGTTACTTTCTTGAGGTGTTTCATCCTCTAAGTGAAAAGCCTTTGCAAATATGTCTTTAATGTCATGCAACACCTACTTTTACTTTTGTTCTATCTTCAACTCTTCCTGTCTCTTCTTCCTCTTAAGCAATTCTTGAAGAGTCCCTATTTGTTCAAAAGATAACTCATTGGGATTCCATTATGGAATGATAATGAATTCATCTAATGTTACATCTAAAATTGGATACTTCTTCTTCAAGATTTTCTTCTTCAATTCAGGAGAACTTATGCTTGGCAGCATAATATCTTTCCCTTTGATAGTGTCAACATCCAATGCCTCCTTCAACTCTGTCAATATTGTTTGGGGGTTCAGCATACTCCTAGTTTTGGAACCAGTGGGAGTGGATGATGTAGAGTGTGGTAGATCAACTACTCCACTATCTCACTACTCCACTATCTATTCTCACTACTCCACTATCTAAAACTATCTTTACAACCTCTAAAATAGGTGGTTTCTAAGAAGTTACCTCTTGTTCATTTGTTTGCTATTGTCCTTCACTTTGCTGATCATTGACAAATTCAAGTATCTCATCATATGCTGTGGAATTTTCTTCTTCAGTATTAGTTTCCTTAATAGGTGAATCAGTGTCTTTATCACTCAACATCTCTTTTTCCTCAAAATTCAAATTGCTTGGATCATCAACTATATAATCCATAGGACTATCTGCAGTCAAATCAACAGAGTTTGTTGCATCTAATGCATCCTTAGTCTTGTCCTATTCAATGGCAATTTGATCTTTAGGTATCTGTGTTTCAAGGGTAGTCTTGACTTCAACTTCCTTTGTGTTTTTCTTAGATGTCCCCTCACTAGATTTCTTATCTTTTGGAATGAGCAGTTCAAAGATTTCCTTCTAAATCCTTATGCTCTATTGTACTACACCTTCAATGTCATTTTTCAGAATAGCATAGCCTCTGATTTTAGGAACAAATCTACTCTTGTACTCCTCAATAAATTTGACTCTTTTCTTTGAGGTTAAGTCAGGTATCACCTGGGCTAATGTTCCTTCCCTGATCTATCTTTCAGTGGCGAGTGCAAATTCCCATTTTCTTGATAGAAAATCATAAAGTTCATCAGGAACATGATTTCCTATCTCTGTAGGAGTCAATTTGAAATTACTCATCATGTCCAAGAGTGCTTCTTGTACTTTGTGCCTATCTTCTATTTTCAACTTTTCATACTTAATGAACTTAAATGTTGCTAATCCTACTGAATTCCTCAAAGTATCACATACCTCATCAATACTTTCTAGTTTCTTGAATTGATCTTTAGGAATGTTGCTTGGTTTGTCAGTTTCTATCTTCTCCTCATCACTATCTATCCCCAAATTTAATCTTCTTCTTGGTCTCTTTTCTAGCTTACTCGGCTCAGCCTTAGGTGTAATACCCTCTCCTATGGTGATACTTGGAATTTTGACTTGGACATTTTATTATGATGGTTAGAACTATACATTTACATTTATATTTTGTGGATGAGGATATGATTGATATGCTCATTTATGGTTATCATTTATATGTTTATGAGATTAGAAAACCATCTATTTTTATATGTTTTATGGATCTAACCCAAAGATTTGAATCTAACCATTATCATGATGTTTTATGTTTCATGGATATGTGTCCGATGTGTTTTCATGGCTCAGGATGAAGTCGTAGTTACTCACTTAGTTGAGGTCCACACGATGTATTGATCATGGTCATCTGTTTGCATATATCTGATTTGTATGAATATCCATATGTATATATATGTATCTCTTCTTGGTGATGTAGGATTGCAGGTACCGGGTATCATCTCCACCTGGCTTCATAGGTCTGAGCTATCCCTCAAAATCCTTGATCATTGTTGTTGTTATGGAGATATCACTAGGTTCCATAGGAAGAAACTCTACCTCTGATCCTTCTATCCTTAGTTGGGGAGTTCCCGAGTTAGTCCCTTGTGTGGATGTATTATGTGATCTCTTAGTTTGTTGGAATTGTGGATCTTTTAGCTAGTACTTGTCTTCTTGGTATGCTCAACTTTGATTATTGATGTGAGTCATTGTTTATTTGAAGGTATGATTTAGTAATTTATCTTTGCTAGTAGCTACTATTATATTAGCATATCTCGTTAGGAACGAGTTGGTATGTGAATAAATTATGAGATTTTAATATCAATAATAATAAATAATTTTATGGTATTATTTTACTCATAATAATAAAGTGTCTACGGAAATAATAATAAAAAAATGTTTTGATGGTAAAATCTATTTTATGTTAGTAATTATCTAATATATTTTAGAATATGGATTAGTGTATAATATGTTTTATAATAATGATATTCATAATATTAAATATTGTTTATCCCTTCACGGGAATAGTTTTTCAAACCATCTCATTAATTAATAATGGATAGATAGTTGAGATGGTTGCATCGGGTGGATTACCCGTACAACCACCTCCTCCATTCTATTTACAAGAAGACTTTCCTGTGTGTAGGGGATGGGCATAGGAAATTTTATGAGAAGAAAGGTTTTATTTTTGGTAATATATTGCTGTAGTTTTAAGGGAAGAGAGAAATTAATTTTATATGAAAGAAGATTGCTTCCGGAAGGGGTTGGAGCCTACCTGTAGGAGGGATTTGAAGGAGTGCTAGAAGGGATTTAGAAGTTTGATTTCTTCTCCGTCAACCGATCTTCGTGGGACTCCAGGTTGGAATCCATCCTGAGAAATAAATATATGTTATAGTATGAATGTTGTTTTCTTTGAATGTTTTAGTATTTTTATTGCGGAATGTTTGTGCACTACTGTATTTTTATTGTATTATTATAATATAATGTTGATACATTAATGTATTCTGTATTGTTTTATTCTCTGTCTTGAAACAACTTCTGTTGTTTGTTTGATCTCTGGTATTTGGTTGAGTTATTCTATTCTGTATTGTTTTATTCTCTATCTTGAAACAACTTCTATTGTTTGTTTGATCTCTGGTATTTGGCCGAGTTATTCTATTCTATATTTTATAATAATTAGGTGTTTAGATGTCATGTCCTATTAGGGTTACTTACGTTTAGCTTTATGCCACCCAACAATTACATTTAGCTTCTGTCATCGAGAAGTACGTGGCGTATATGTAATTTATATCCTATCATTTCTATTATAATCCAAAGCTTAGTTATCTGTATTGAAAAAAAATAAAAAATGAGTTATTTGTATTCTGTATCAATTAGGTATTCACATTTGTATTCTGTTCAAACCCGAGCCAAGTATAATAATTACGTTTTCACAGTCTTCAATTTTTTTCTCTGCGCCATTTGGAAACCTTCATTATGTGTCTTTGCGCCATTTCGCAACCTCCATGTGTCATCTGTGCGCTATTGCGAGAAAGAGTTATTAATTAGGTTTTTTCTGAAAGCTGAGAAATAATATTTTTTAATTTGTATTTTTCTTAAACATTTAGGTATTTACTTTATGCAAGTATAACAAACATTTAAGTATAAGTTTGATATACTTTAAGTTATACTTGTATAAAGGGTTTAGGTACCTTTTGGATTGATTGGAATAGGTTTCAACTTTCTAGGAGTCAAGCTGTAACTTCTAGATTTTAGATTTTTAATAAAAATCAGACTTAGTCAATATTTCAGACTTAGATTGAAATTTATGGTGTAAACCTTAAATGTGTTCTTTACTTATTATTATTATTTTTTTTAATTTATTAAATATCCATAAACCATCTTATTAATTTCTATTCTTTGTAGCAGTTCTCAAATGTGTTTGTAATATGTTTTTACTATGTGTATGATGGAATTGTGATATGTGGGTTAAGGGTAGAAAACCTAACGACACCTAGTGAGTGGCTCTCAGTGCGGGGCTGGGGCGCTAAGTGGCTAGAACCAGGATAACCGACTGAAGAGTTATTTAACAAGTGAAAACTTAATTAAACTAATGGGAATGGGTTGTAACATTAAAAAGATTAAATGTGCCTCGTCCATGCCATTAGCACTAGTAAAGGCTATGGATGGGAGTGGGAGAATGTACCTACGTGTAGGTATGATTGAATGGCGCTTGTCTGTACGAAAGGCATTCGATCCCACATGTGCCTACTTGGGGGACGAGGCCAGAGTGGCTAGTACCAGGACAACCCAAGGAGGGCTATGCGATGACACTCACTTAGGTGGTTGCTTATAGTTTCTACCAAGCCTTAGAACCTTTTTGGGGAAGGAATTAGACTTTGATCTTCTTTTCAACTCGTATTTGGGAAAGGTTACCCAACCCTAGGTATGGCCTAGCTATCCCTTCTTGTGGACCTTGGT
>MU223871.1:3792600-3819459 GCA_018584345.1 Thuja plicata | reverse complement strand
TTAGCATATCTCGTTAGGAACGAGTTGGTATGTGAATAAATTATGTGATTTTAATATCAATAATAATAAATAATTTTATGGTATTATTTTACTCATAATAATAAAGTGTCTACGGAAATAATAATAAAATGTTTTGATGGTAAAATCTAATTTATGTTAGTAATTATCTAATATATTTTAGAATATGGATTAGTGTATAATATGTTTTATAATAATGATATTCATAATATTTAATATTGTTTATCCCTTCATAGGAATAGTTTTGCAAACCATCTTGTTAATTAATAATGGATGGATAGTTGAGATGGTTGCATCGGGTGGATTACCCGTACAACCACCTCCTCCATTCTATTTATAGGAAGACTTTCCTGTGTGTAGGGGATGGGCATAGGAAATTTTATGAGAAGAGAGGTTTTATTTTTGGTAATATATTGCTGTAGTTTTAAGGGAAGAGAGAAATTAATTTTCTGTGAAAGAAGATTTCTTCTAGAAGGGGTTGGAGCCTGCCTGTAGGAGGGATTCGAAGGAGTGCTGGAAGGAATTTAGAAGTTTGATTTCTTCTCCGTCAACCGATCTTCGCGGGACTCCAGGTTGGAATCCATCCTGAGAGATAAATATCTGTTATAGTACAAATGATGTTTTGTTTGAATGTTTTAGTATTGTGTATTGTTTTTGCGGAACATTTGTGCACTACTGTATTTTTATTGTATTATTATAATAGAATGTTGATACATTTATGTATTCTGTATTGTTTTATTCTCTTTCTTGAAACAACTTCTGTTGTTTGTTTAATCTCTAGTATTTGGCCGAGTTATTCTATTCTGTATTGTTTTATTCTCTATCTTGAAACAACTTCTATCGTTTGTTTGATCTCTAGTATTTGGCTGAGTTATTCTATTCTGTATTTTATAATAATTAGGTGTTTAGATGCCACGTCCTATTAGGGTTACTTATGTTTAGCTTTATGCCACCCAACAATTACATTTAGCTTTTGTCATCGAGAAGTACGTGGCATATATGTAATTTATATCCTGTCATTTCTATTCTAATCCAAAGTTGAGTTATTTGTATTGAAAAAAAAAACAAAAAAATGAGTTATTTGTATTCTGTATAAATTAGGTATTCGCATTTGTATTCTGTTCAAACCTGAGCCAAGTATAATAATTAGGTATTCGTAGTCTTCAATTTTTGTCTCTGCGCCATTTGGCAACCTTCATTATGCGTCTTTACACCATTTCACAACCTCCATATGTCATCTGTGCACCATTGCGAGAAAGAGTTATTAATTAGGTTTTTGCTGACAGCCGAGAAATGGTATTGTTTAATTTGTATTGTTCTTAAACATTTAGTATAAGTTTGATACTTCAAATTTCTTATACTTTATGTTATACTTGTATAAAGGGTTTAGGTACCTTTTAGATTGATTGGAATAGGTTTCAACTTTCTAGGAGTTAAGCTGTAATTTCTAGATTTTAGATTTTTAATAAAAATCAGACTTAGTCAATATTTTAGACTTAGATTGAAATTTATGGTGTAAACCTTAAATGTGTTCTTTACTTTTTTTTTTTTTTTAAATTTCTTAAATATCCATAAACCATCTTATTAATTTCTATTCTTTGTAGTAGTTCTCAAATTTGTTTGTAATAAGTTTTTACTATGTGTATGATGGAATTGTGATATGTGGGTTAAGGGTAGAAAACCTAACGACACCTAGTGAGTGGCTCTCAGTGCAGGGCTGGGCCCCTAAGTGGCTAGAACCAGGATAACCGACTGAAGAGTTATTTAACAAGTGAAAACTTAATTAAACTTATGGGAATGGGTTGTAACATTAAAAATATTAAATGTGCCTTGCCCATGCCATTAGCGCTAGTAAAGGCTATGGATAGGAGTGGGAGAAGGTACCTACGCGTAGGTATGATCAAATGGTGCTTGTCTGTTAGAAAGGCATTCGATCCCGTATGTGCCTACTTGGGGGCTGAGGCTGGAGTGGCTAGTACCAGGACAACCCAAGTAGGGCTATGCGATGACACTCACTTAGGTGGTTGCTTAGAGTTTCTACCAAGCCTTTGAATCTTTTTGGGGAAGGAATTAGACTTTGATCTTCTTTTCAACTCGTATTTGGGAAAGGTTACCCAACCCTAGGTATGGCCTAGCAATCCCTTCTTATGGACCTTGGTGTTTATCTCCTAGCATGGGGGAGTGGGCCTTTTTGGTATCCACGTGGTTGGGTGGTAAATCTTTTATCAAGGTATCTTTTGCGGAGGCAGTGTTTGAAGATTCATGTTTGCTTATGTACCAGTTTTTGAAGAATGAAGGCTTTTTAATTATATTTCGTGATGTAAAATTATTGTTACCTCCCTTGAGGAGTTGGATGTAATGTAATCATTAATATATTTCAAAATGATGTATTTGGAATGGTTAGACTTAGGAAAAAGGAAAAAGGGAAAAGCATGAACTTTATGTATAAGATGTATGTTGGAAAAGAAAAAGGATTTGGTAACATTTCAAGTATAGTAGTATGTTTCTTATTATTGATTAAGTGAAAAGGCTATTGAAGAACAAATGTTTTATTTTCAATGTATCAAATGATTTAGATGGTTCCATTTGATTTAAAGGTTATATTATTCATAAAGAATACTTAGGAATATAGATGGTTTTAAATGGAAAATTGAAATGAAAGTACTTAGGTATTTTTTAATAAAGAATCTTATAATGTTATGATGTAGTTTGTTTGAAAAAAAAAATACATCAAATTTTTAGCACACTAAATGGAATTAAATGAATGGTGCATTAAATTAGAAGGGAACTTTGGGAAGAATCTAAGTTTAAATTTTTGTTCACATAATTCTTTTAAAAGTTCAAAAATTTTCATGAAATTTTACTTAGGTTTTCTTTTACAAAGAGAATCTTTGTTCTCTTCCCCAGTTCCCTTGTGGGGCATGACATTAGGAGCAACCTTTGCTTCCTTTCTAGAACTACTTTCTGCAACTTTCCTTTTACCATACACTTTTGTTTGCACTTCTACTATGGAAGTAACAGCAGATGCTCTTACCCTTGGACGATTAGCTGCAGGAAGTGTAATCTTAGGTTTGGCTTTACTTTTCTTGGTTACTATTACAATTGATGGTTTCTTTCCCTTAGGTTTCTTAGTAACCTCTTCTAATGCACTTACTTCCTCCTCTGTAGAAATATCCTCTCTTGTCTAGTGGTTAGGCCTAGAGGTGCATCCTCGGGTTCTTCATCACTACCTAAGCCAACTATTTTCTTGGTATTTTTCACAATCTTCTTTCTTTTCCTCTCCATAGTTCCTTCATTCAAACTTCTAGAAATTTTAGCCTTAGCTTCATCAAAATTTCCAAATCTCTCTTCTATAGTGTCAATTGCCTCGGCTAGGAGTGCAGTGATGGTAGCTGATGCTTCATCAATATTGATTTCATATGAAAATGGTTCTAAGCATGTTATCCTAGGAGTCACTGCCTTGATATAAATATTATCTGTATCAACTAGAAAATATATTTCTTCATAGTGATTCTCCACTAGTGACTTAGGAATCCTAGTCCTTAATCTCATTCTCTTCTTGAAATCTACAAAATAGCTTCCCATAATGCTATTGAAATTGCTCCCTAGTTTCTCAATACATTCACTAATTTGCACTGTTATGGGCCTATCCTTTTTCCAAACAATATTTCCCATTGTAGGAAATGTATCTTGAATGTAAAAGAATATATAGACTAGTAAAGAACCAAGATTACATGATGAGCTCTTAGCCTTTCTAATTGATGCTAGATTCTCGGCTAACTATGTCTGTTGTAGCTCGAAAAGATCATATGTGTGACTCTTCTTCACAATTTTCCATGCCTGATCAACAACTGTACAAGGAACACTATCCAATCTGTTGGACTGATAGAACTTATGTGCTATTACTCTTACTCCAAAATCAAGTTCTAGGTTAGTAATTGTAGAGATAGTCATACCTCTATTATTCCATACTACTCCAGTGTTCAATGTAATCTCTTCTTTTCTTTTATCTCTCATTGTCCATTTTCCATTTACTACAGGATATCCAGTCACTCGATGAATCATGCTTTTAGTGATCTTGACTGGTCCATTATCTAACCACATACACATGTCATGAACTCAGCTAAGGATAACTTTTATCCATTAATCTTTGAAACCTTGGGGAAAATCTAGGGAACAAGTTAACACTTTGTTGGCTAGATGTTTGAATTTTGCCTTCAAAACTCCATTATCACACAATTTACTATAGGATTTCCTCAATTCACTATCACCTACTTCTCCAATCTTAACCATATAACATGATCGTACATCATGATTCATAAGTACCTTGGGTGCAATGGATGAGAGGGCTCCCATTAAATCTCTCTGAATCACACTTTCAGGAATGGCTCAAAAGTTGAGAGGTTCACATTCATCACTCTGTATCAACTAAATTTGTTCTAGTTCTACCTCCATACTCTTAGATGGTGTAGAAGAACTTGCAGCCATAATTCTAAAATTTAGGGTTGGAGAGATGGAAAACAGAGTACCTCAGCAAGTAGCTCTTCACACTATTCACTGTTCACCTTAGGATTGCCAACGACACACTGATGAAGTCTTTGATGCTAAACTTAGTTAAGAGCAATTCTGCAAATTACTTTAATCACTATGTTAAACAACAAAAATCACAAGGCAAAAATGAAATGTTGATTTTTCATCCTTTATAAGCTTTGAAGGGTAAAGGTAGGTGAGCATTGAATATTCTACCCATTGAGTTAGTGCAAGCCAGCTATCCTCGGATTTAACACAACTTGCATCCCACTCGGCTCACTACACTCGACCTTCACAAAATTTACCCGGCCAACAAAACTTGACATTCACTAAAGAACTCAGCTTTAGTGTCCATGAATAATACTTGGCACCTATTAGTGCAATTGACTCATCTCAGCATCTGTCTTCAAAGATATGTCCTAGTGCATCTTAACATATGCAAATATGGACTTTTGTACATTTTATGTTAGGAACTGATGTAAGATAAGAATTTTAAATACAGTTCCTTACATACCTCTTTCTCTTAGTTGAAGATGATGTGATCACCTGATCCATTGGATTGGGTGACCTCGGCTTCATTAGCTTCACTACTGCATGGTTCATACTTCTTAACCCATGTCTTTTTCATATGTTCCCTTATTTTCTCAATAGTAGGAGCTGGTACTCTAGTCTTGCAATTTTTCCTTGTATGACCAATTTTCAAACAACTCTGACAAACTAAGCTTCCATTCATCCAACTTTTGGACTTACCTCTTAAATGTGTCCTTATGCAGTCTTCTGGAACATGTCCATACTCGCCATAATAATGACAACTATGCCATGTATTGTAATCCCAATTGTGAGTATTGCCTTTTTTGTGTGATTGCTCTTGTACCTTAGATGTCCACTGTTGTTTACCTTTGGATTTGCAATCTTGTACTCTATGACCATATTTGTGACAATTATCGCAATTACCATTGAGTCTAGGTGTTTTTTCTTTCCTTTGCCTTACATTCACGTGCTTGATGTCCAAAATTATTGTATTTAAAGAAGTAACCATTAAAGTTAGTTTTTGGATTGGACTTACCATTCTTGCTTTGGCAAATGTTTGCTATATGACCTTGTTTCCCACAGTGGTGATAAACAGGTTTGTTGTTTCTCGGCTTTGCATGCCTTCTTTCACCTGTCTTAGATGATTCCCCATCTTTCGTGGTTGTATGTTGTCCAGTGTGACCTAATCCATAAGAATCTTTAGGTCTGTTGGTACTCCTAATTTGGAACAAATTTGGAGTGACCATGTTAAGTTTTTCAGTTAAGCAAAGTGAATACCCTTGAAACTTTGTGAGAAGGCTTAGCTAGAATGCTTGTAAAAGGGTGCCTGAATGTTTTTCATGAGGTAAAAATTGGGAAGAGGATTTAATTCCTTTCATTTGACATATGCAAGCGGTCCCAGCTCTTGAATTCCAATTCTGACATGTTTATGGACTAGTCATTTTGAGGGGGTTACCTAATTCTACATTTTTGCTAAAGTGTCATTTTGCTGTCCGAGGCCTACTTTGCTTCTAAATATCTTGCACCCAGTTGAGTTTCTTGAGCCATCACTTTGGAAATGTTTTACATGCATATCAAAGAGCCTATGTTTTAAATCTCAGCCCATTATCAATCCATTTGATAGGTTTTCATACTTCCCAAAGTTGGTCGCTCAGAAATGTTTGCATTTTTTGTTCTGCCTAGAAATTTGAATAGCCTAGTTTGACACATTATAACTTTTGACCAGTTGATTCAATTGAGAAAATTTCTTGTGTACTGTGTTCCAGTGGTCACACACTCCATATTTTCCAGTTGTAGAACTTTATGAAATCAGATGACAATTTTTCTAGAACCATTCCGTTGGTAAATAATTCTGATTTCCTGTATTTTCAAGTACAAAATTGCTAATTTATCTACTTTGAGGTCTTGAAAATCTATACCCGGGTGAGAATTTTGAATAATTGACTTGTCCCTCATATTGCAAACATAGGAGTTTACCTATCTGAAGATTTATGGATTCCTGCCAATCCATTTATGCACTTTTCTAGAGCCTTTCCATTCCTGATTTATTGAAGTTTCACTGAAGATGCAGAATTCAGAATTAAATGGCATACTTTGTGGTTTCCCTATTTGCACCCAATTCAAGGTCAGACATAATTGAAGGTTGATCTACATTGTAGACCTAGGAATGAACTCATCTAAAGATTCCCAAACTTTGACCAATCCGGTAGATCACTTTTCTTTGTCGATTCCAAACCCAATTTCTACATATTTGTTGTGCTTTGGTTCAGAAAGTGTTTAGGGTGCTAACTTTGCAGATTGGTATCAGTTGAACTATTTGATTTTAGAATAAGTTAAGTGAGGGGTCATGTTCCACATATGACATTCAATCAGGCTCCAGAGGTTGAGTTTTTGAAAGATCTTTTTGATGACCTTATGAATGCAGTTTCGGAGGCAGTTTTTTCAGTTTGAAGTGAGGAAAAGAGTTAGTTTTTCAGAATGGCCATTTTGCATAAGTGATATCTTTCTATCTGAAAGATATTTTCAGGGTCTGATTATGGGAACATCCTCATTGCATATGAATTTACTATTTGACCTAATGGTGAAATTTCAGAACTTGTTTCAATGTTTTTGCAACGGTCGAGCTAAAGGGGATTTATGTTGTATCCGCATTTGTACCTATGTAGTTTTCTAGAAGGCTAAGTTTGCATTGTTATATCTTGTGCCTGAGGATGAATCTGGTGAAGCCCTTCTACATATATATTTAATGATGGTGAATGAAGCATTTTTCCAAGTGTCAGGGTAGGGTTACTAGTTTCGGTTAGTTTTCAAAGCCAGTTCATAAGGCCATTTGATGTTTACAAGACCAATTTGCAAAAGTGTAAAATCTGGTTTCAAGTGATCACCTATTAAGTGATTTAAGATCATAGGTGCACTGAAGACTACATTTTAGCAATCTGAAGGTGAGAGTTGAGTTCTGGATGAAGATTTGTAGGACATGATCTCAGCAACCCGGCATAATTTATCAAAGTCAAATGATCATTTTGTGCATTTTGAGAGGGTTATTATTTTAAGTCACTTGCAGATTTAAATAGTAGTTTTTGTGGGAGCATATGGTGCCTCAAATAATATTTCCAAGTGGATGTTTTGCATAGAGGTTGAAATGGTGGACATGAATGATGCTTCAATCACTATTCAGAAAGAAGACCATGAATTGCTTGCAAAAAGTTATAAAGAGGCATATTTTCAAATATTGAAAATACAAATTGTATAATATAGCAAACACCAGCATAGAGCATAGGCATTAGAGGCATTGTTATTACAAATACAATTTGAAGATAGAGCCAGTGCATTATGCTGAATGATTGAGGAATTCATGAAAGCTATAGCAATACAAAGGAAACTCCAGCACATAGAAGAGGTTTTAAAATGGAAGTTTTTAAAGTTTTAAGTTCAAAGTTGCAAATGTGAATCCATAGAAAGGGATGCCCAACCCTCTAGAGGATAATGGAGGAAATTTTAAATGGTTAAAACTTTTCATTACCTTTCATTATAAACACGAATTTGTAGAAAGAAAAAACACAATCATATTGCGGGGGGCATAACTTTTTATTCAACCATTGGATCAAGCTCATTTTCGGATATGTTGTCGCAAATCTAATTATTTAAATTCTCACTGAAGAAATTTTTAAAATTCTTCCTGGTTCGCAAGATACAGTCAACTGTGTGCAGCACTATCTAGAGGATAAAGTTTTGGAAAATACAAAGAGGCATTATCCCACATTGCCTATGCGTGGTCATTTTTTAGTCTTTATATACAAAAATGCACAGTATATGAAATAAGTAAGAAGCCTAGAGTCTCTTGGCGAGTTCTATGGTGCTAGAGGAATGGATGCATGTGCAAACCACTATATTTTGAGGTAAATTTTGAAAATGGCTTTAAAACTATGAGATCCATTATCCCACATTGTTCCTGCAATGAAATCTGAAATGTTTATATGCCAAGATGCAAACATAGTAATTTGAAGGAAGAATAGGAGGCTATCCATGTGCACCCCCAGTCATTCAACTACCTCGGTTTCTATGCCCAAAAATGAAGGTAAACAAATTTTGACAAAAATGGACACTTGATGCTGGTCGCATGGTCGCGAGACGCTCTGGTCACATGGTTGCAAGAAGGACCCAGTCACTTAGTCGGGAGAAGGTTTGCAAATAACCGCCATGATTCAGAGACTTGGTGACTAACCGCTAGCAGTTAGTCGTGTAGTTGGAAGATGCAGAGAGTTGACCGCCGAGACTTGGCGACTGACCGCTAGCGGTTAGTCATGAAATAGCCAGAAGAGGAAGATGACTGCTGTGACAAGGAGATAGCCGCTGGTCGCGTGGTCGCCAGATGGGAGTTAGCCACCAGATGCTAGTCGCTAGGTCGCCCAAATTTGATAGTTGAGTTGAAAATTGCTCGCGACTTGGAGACTAAGTGTAGTCGCATGGTCGCCGGTTAAAAATGCTAAGTGGTAATTTATTCTGAGACTGTGGTTGTCGCATGGTCGCTAGATTCAACTGTGGTTAGTGAAAAATTCTAGTGACTTAGAGACTCAGTGTGCAGATGTAACTGGGGTTAAAGGCATAGTCTAAGAGCAGTTTATGATATCAAATCAGAGGGTGCCACATGTCAATTTCAGGTGACTTCTGCGAAAAATAGTGTAGAAAATAAAGTTTTCAAAAGAATTTAAATATGTGCAAAGTTTGAAATGTTCAAATGTAGAGTTTTCAATGTATTTATCTCAAATATCAGACATATGCATTCCTGGAGATTTTTATAAACAGAAAGATAATTAGATTTTTTCAGAGATATTTGGAAATTAGATTTTAAATCAGATTCTTGAAGGATTGATGCAAATTTGAGATGGATAAGTTGGAATCATATTTGCACAGGAAAATGAGACAAAATGCATAGTATTTTATTGCAAAGTTTTCAGGAAAGGCTTTCCCGGATGGTTTATTATCAAATTTTGAAATCAAATTTTCAAAGGCAAATAGTATCAGGTTTCAAAGATGTTTTGCAGGGGATGGGTTCAGATTTTGAATAGACAAGTGGATTCAGATATAGACAAAGTAAATCAAATTTGAAAGAGCTTTCTGAGAGGTTTTGTAAGAAGATATTTTCTCAGATTTTAATGATATTTTGCAGATGAAATCAGATTTGGTGGAATTTTCAGTGGAAGAATGAAAGAGCTATTATAAGGATAAAATCAAATATTTTCTCAGACAGATGGATTCAGTTATTAAAAGATATATTAGATATTTTGAAGACTTGAAAAGATGAGTAAAAGGTCAGATTTGAGGAGAGACAGGTGTCAATTGCTTAGGAAGATTAGGGTTTCTTTTCTCTTATTTATTCTCTTCTCTTTTCTGTAAAGAGGGTTCTGATTTTAGGTTCTTGTGGAGGTTCCTGGTCTTGTTCTTGTTCCTGTATTTGTCTGGTTCAGTACAAGTTACCATTTGGTTTGGAGATTTTATTTGTAAAGCATACTTCTTTTTCATGTTTACTTTTTGAGTTTATTGTCTGGATATCTGGAAAGAACTTGGATTAATGAGAATACAGTGCAGTTCCTATTCATTATTGTCTTGTCTCTTTTGACTGTGGTTTATTCTCTATTATAGTTCATTTGTAAGGCATCTGGAATATACCTACTACAAGGTAGTGTGTCTAATCATTTGTGAGTCTTTCTCAAGGAGAGAGTTAAATTTTGTAAATGATTTCAGAGAGCAGGACATAGTTGTTAAGATCTGATGAAGAAGTATTGAGTTGATTAGATTGTTTGTAAGGCATCCAATCTAAATTGTATGAAGTCTGTAAGGCATTATTTAGTATTTCATTAGTTTTTATTCATTGACATATGTTTTCATTGACTTTTTGCCCAAGGAATAGGCACTGATCTAGAGTTTTCTGAGCAAGTGTTTTATCCATTCAGTCATACACAAATTAATCAATTTCATCTAGTTTTTAGAACAAATGAGCTGAACTTATTAAGGACTTATGTCAGCAGGACAGTGTCCACTTTGTTGATTCTTTAGAGAGTGAATCATTAGGTTATCCCTCCTAAAGACAAAAGGAAGAAGGATGAAAATCCTTGACTCATTGGTTTATGTTCTCAAAACCATAGCCTGGCTTATAGTACTCTGTTTCAAACTAGTCATTGCAATCTCTAAAGTGTTCTATAAGTTGTTACAGTGAGGTTTTTGGTTCATACCCAGTGAATGAAACAATCCACTAAATACATAGACTGAGATATCAGTAATTTTTAAAATTTAAAACCTTCCTGAGTCTGTGGAGCTAAAAAATGAAGAAGGATATTATCCAATCCTTATAAATTAGTCTTTCTCTTGCCTAAAAGAGGTTGCAACTGAGTATACCAGGTATACTATCATCATTAGGTAAGTGTTGCAAGAAAAAGTGCTAACAAGGTCTTCTTCATGCTTCCACCAATTGTTCAAAGTAGCTCATGGCTGCACTCAGATCATTCACTCTGTTATTAAGTTCTTTCTCAGATCTCAATTCATCTTTCAATTGACTGTTCTCATATCTAAGATTAACAATCTCCAAGTCTTTCATGCTGATCTCCTGATTCACAAGTAGTAGTTGATTTTCCATGTCCACTTGAATTACTGTCATTGTTTACACATCATGTGTTCTTTCATCAAGTCTGGTAGTCAGAATTCTCTTGTCTTCGACTTTCTTTTCCTATTCAACAACTTCACACATTCTTATTGATTGGGCTTTTTGTTCCTTTTTCAAGTTTTTGACTTCTTCACATAGTGCATTGTTCTTTTCCAGTAGATCTTCTATAGCTACATCACTCTCAGTAGAATCTCCATTCTAAAATAGATTTGTGGTGTCCTCTTCCTAATAATGAGTGTCATTCATTTTTTTGGCCAAATCTTTCCTTGCAGCCAAGGACTTCTTTAATTCTTGTCTTGTAGACTCAAGTTGTTGTAGTGCTAGCTGAATATCAATCTTTTGATTCTCAATGACTTTTTCCATCTTGTAGATCTCCATCTCAAGATCTGTATTCTCAAGCTGATTATAACCTTTTTAGAGAACTCTGCTTTGATACCAATTATTGGAAATACAATAATGGAAAAGCAAGATACTGAGAGGGGAGGGTGAGTCAAATCTTCAAAATTAAACACTTAAAACAAACTGATCCACATTCATACATAAATTAATCTAATGTAATCTTAGATAGCATCCGCAAAATGAAATAAATAACACATAACACAATAATTTGGTAACCCATAAACCCAAATAGGTAAAATTGGGGTGGGGATGACACTAACAAAATTATCCACTGCTGCAGTAATAAAGTGTACCTGTTAAGGTTACAATGTTTGATTACAAAATGTAATCTACCCTATGAAAGGTCTACTCTGTTAAAAGCTTAAGATCATTACAATCTACCCTGTTAAAGGATTTCAACTCACAATAAAGTAAGCACTCTGTTAGGAGATAAAGAAAGGTCTTCTAGAACCACTCTGTCAAGATATTTTCACCTGATACAATTATTAGAATGTCTCAAGTATTGATCCTTCATTGTGCACTCTGATGCTAATGATAGATCTCCTATTTCCAATACCTTCTATGATCTCATAATTTGATATAATATTTACTCTGTTGTTCATTGTGTTATTACTCTGCTTGATCTCTGCTTCTTAACAAAATGACCCTCTATGCATTTCACTTTTGAAAATGTAGTCGCTACACACCATACACACTTTTAAAATAGGGTTTAGAAGCAATCTAATATACCTATTCAGATCTGATAGTGAGATCTAGATCAATGATCAAGATTTGATATCCATACCTTGATGGTATTACAATTAATTTTTTACAATGAGTCATGCATAGGATAAAACAATTAAGTGCATAATTAACTCTATAGAAGAATATTAAATGCATACCTTAGTCAGCCCAAAAGGCTTATACAAGTCGGCCAAATCACTTATCCTTGAAGTTTGTATCATTCCAGACATGTATACAAAAAACTATCCTACTTGGCACTTGACTGTCTGTTGCTCAGCACATAATATATCTGTCCTTCTCGGCTCAACAATGTAACTCGGCTTGGAAATGTAACTAGGCAAATTGAAAAATGCTCGGCAATGTTGCTCAACCTTGCATAGTTTTAGCTCGGCCACAGTGATAGCCAACTAAAACTGCATGGATGAATGACTAAGTGTTGGTCACTAATCATCAACAGAACTTAGAGATTAACACCACATACATATGTTATCAATCCATTAACATCTAAGACATCCATTTCATGCCCACAATTTCAAGCAATCAAGCTTAAGGTGATTTCAAGCAAGAAAGGATATGGCTCCAAGATTTGAAGACTATTGTGTGAATCTTGTTAGAATGATTTAGAATAACTGAGTGGGGGTGAATCAATTATCGTTAGGTCCATATGTACCAATTGAACTTTCAAAAAATTTATGCAACTTTTAGCTACTCAACAATACACTTGGTCTCTTTAACATATAATCAGTAACATAAAATTGTAGTCCACTATCCTAAAATAATCAACCTGCAGAATATAAAACTCTTAACAATACAACACATCAAATAAAATTCACACAAGTATGACACTGGGATTTAACGTGGAAACCCAATATGGGAAAAACTACAAGTAACATGTTACCAATTTTTCACTCTTCTAAAGTGAGCTCTGTGAGGAGCCAACCCTGTTATGGTTACAATACACACTGTTAAATGTGACCATGTTAAAGGATTTAATCACCCTATTAAAAGTGAGCCTTGTTAGAGGACTTAGATCATTCCATTAGAATGTCACCTTGATTAAAGGATTTACAATATGAATATTAGGTCAACCTTGATTAAAAGTATTTTGAGTGACATAATGGTTAAAAAGTAACAGTAGATTTGATCTAAAATATACAACTCACTTTTCAAATACATATCCACTTTCACTCAAATGTTAATTCACTGACTGGCCTCCATTTCCATCTATATCACTCAGATCTTCTTGGAAATCCATCAAAAAATCATCACTATGTAGTCATGTACTGCTCTTCTCATCTTTCTCTGCCTTCTACTTAGATTTTCCAATCAATTGAATCAACCTCTACACCCCCATAACCTACAATCAAGTTAATCTTATACCTCTCTAACCAAGTAGCTAGATCTTTTACTGCCTAATCATCATCATAGATATTAGGGTTTGGTCAGATCCAATGAATCCTTCCAATATTTTGTTTACCTTCTACCTTATAGAATACATCTAAAAAATCCTTCTTGAATCCATAAATAAAAAATGGTTAAACATGTATTAAATTCTCATTTAATTCTCCAAAATGATCATCCTTATCTTAAATATACTTTACATATCTGAAGAAATCAACTATGTCAGTTGGGATCTCAAATCTCTCTCAAACTATCAAAATACTGACACTCAAACATCACTATGTTCTTTCTCTCAGTCATCAGTAGATAACTTAGTAATTACTGACACTAGGTAAATGTTGATGTTCGGTCAACACTATATTTTCTTAGCATGTACTGGCACTCGGTCGGCACTCGCATCACTTAGTAAAAACATTAGTTCCTTAATCTTCTACTATGTTGCTCAGTCAAGACTAAGCTTTGAGTCTTCCAATCTTCACTTGGTGTTATAAATAAACAACATATTACCTTACCAAGGTGCAATCTCATCAAGTACCCATTGTAGTTTCTCATAACTCCACCATTTCACTAGGTCTTCTTGTTATCTCCTCTTTTCATATCTTCTTCATCAATCAATTGATATGACACTTTACTAGATAGAAACTGTCTTACCAGTTAAGGTTTGAAATTAATGGAAATATAATAATTATTTTAGTTATAGCTTCCAACAATATCCCTCTTTTCCATTGATGGAAAATACATGCAAACAATACACGCAAGTTTACCAAACAATCCAAAAATTATATTCTCTGTTAATAGATTTTCATTAATGTCCATAGCTTCATTATGATTCTCTCCAATAAAATTTTAGCTCCCTCTTGGATATATTTCTCTCTGTAGATTATCTCCCTCATAGTATTATCTCCCTCTTTGACAACAATGCCAAATATATACATATTCGTCATGTAGATATCTCTGTGTTAGGTTTCTAAACTCTATGCTCCCTCTGTCATTTTTCTTTTGACTGATTAACAACTTGTGCATTATTTTTCAAAACTTTAGGAAACTCCTAAAGTGTGACCTCCTTTGCATCAATTTTTTAGAAATTCTATGTAATACATTTGATGCAATCACTCCATATGATCCTAGTTAGCCTCAAATAGGGGAATCAACCCTAATTTACCTCTCAGATACTCATGTGCATCCTTAGGTAATGCTTTAGTAAATATATTTTCTAACTATTCCTTTGTATTCACATATTCCAATCTCACTTCTTTTTCTTGAACTAACTCTCTCAAGTAATGATACTTGATAGAAATAAGATTGGTCTTTGTGTGCATCATAGGATTATTTGATATACTAATAGAAATTGTATTAGAACTTGTATTATCACAGAAAATAACAATTGATCTAGTGATTTCTTCCTTCATACATTTCAACAATTGCTTGATCCACACTATGTTTGAACAATTAACTGCTACTGCAACATATTCATCCTATGTTGTAGATTGAGAAATACAATTTTCTTTCTTTCTTGTCCAAGAGACTAATCTCTTTCCTAGAAAGAATGTGCCACCACTTGTACTATTTTTGTCATCAACATTGCCTACCCAATCTACATCTATATAAACTTTTAGTTTAAACTTATCATTCTTCTTATAATATAATCCATAATCCTTTGTTCCCTTCAGATATCTCAATATCCTTTTCACTACCATCATATTACTATCTTTAGGATTTGCAGAAAATATTGCAGCAATCGCAATTACTAATGCATTAACTGGTCTACTGTGGACAACATATTGTAGCTTCATAATCATTGACCTATACAAGGTTTGATTGACTTCAACTGTCTCATCAGTATTTGATAGTTTTTGTCTAGTAACCATAGGTGTACTTACTGGTCTAGAGTCCTCCATGCCAAAGGTTTTTAGTATCTCCTTGATATATTTAGATTGAGTAATGTAGATACCTTTCTTCATCTGATATACTTGTAAACCAACAAAAAATTTGATCTCTCCAAACATAGACATCTCAAATTCAGTTTGCATCTCATTTACAAATGTTTGGCTTAAAGCATACTGTCCTCCAAATACGATATCATCAAAAAATATTTTAGCTAACAATATCCCTTTACCTTTCTCAGCCTTTAAGTACACATTATCATTTTCATTTTTCCTTGTAAAATCAATTTTAACTAAGTAATTATGCAATCTCTCATACCATGCTCTGGGGGCTTGCTTCAATCCATGTAATTCTTTATGTATCTTGCAGACCATATTCTTCTTGCTTGAATCAACAAATCCTTTAGCTTGTTAAATGTATACCTCTTCTTCAAGTATTCCATTTAGAAATGATGATTTGACATCCATTTAATATAATTTGAATCCTTTGTAAGCTGCATAAGCCAGTAGAGTTCTAACTCCTTCCAATCTAGCAACCAGGGCAAATGTATCACCATAGTCAATGCCTTCTTCTTGTGCATATCCTTTGTATACCAGTCTAGCCTTGTTCCTTATGACTTCTCCATGCTCATTCATCTTATTTATAAATACCCACTTGGTTCCAATAACATTCTTGTCGTTTGGTCTAGGTACTAGTGTCTAGGTTTTGTTCTTTATTCATTCATGGATTGTATCCAATATTCATTATCTAAATAATCTTTCACTAATTTTGGCTCAAGTTCACATAATAAACATGTCTGATTTTTCAATTTTCTTCTTGTCATGACCTCAAAATCTTTTCCTCCATTGATTTGATATGGTTTATGATGTATTCTTACATATTTTTCTAATGTAGGTTCTAGTCTCCTTTCCTCTTGTTTTTGTTCTTCAGATTCATCATGCAAATTCACTTCAAGTTTGTTTTGTCTCTGCATCATCTTTTGATTGCTCAGTAGTTACCTCTTGATGCTTGACAACTTCTTTCTGTGACTCGACATTTTCTTGTTGTTACTTGACATCACCATACTGTTGCTCGGTAGCTTCTTTTTCTGCATCACATAAAATAATGGGATCTCCTTCATTCATGTATATGAAATATCTAGAATCTTAAGGTTATTTCTTGCATTCAAATTCATTATTTTCTGTATATTCATAAATTCTAACATTTTCACTTTCCACACCTTTGTTAGTGTTAGAATTAAAACACTATATGTTTTTCTTTTAGTGGAATAACCTAAAAATATGCCTTCATCACTTTTAGCATCAAGTTTTCCATTTCTATTGTCCTTCAATATATAAAATTTGCTTCCAAAAACTTTAAAGTATTTTACATTAGGTGCATAACCATACCATAACTCATAAGGTGTAACATCAGTACCTTTCTTGACTTTTACTTGGTTCAAGGTATAAACTTTTGTACTTACAACTTCTCTCCAGTACTTTTGTGCAACAATTTTCTCTATCATAAGTATTCTAGCACAATCCATTAGTGATCTATTCCTTCTCTCAGATATGCCATTCTATATGGGAGTCCTTGGAGCAGACATATGTCTTTTGATTCCTCTATCATTACAGAATAAGTTAAACTAATTATATATAAACTCTCATCCTCTGTCAGATCTCAGACATCTTAAGCTCTTACCTGTCTCTTTTTCAACTTTTTCCAAATACCACTTAAACAAATCAAAGGCATTAGATTTCTCTTTCAAAAACATCACAGTCATCATTCTAGAATAATCATCAATAAATAGTATGAAATATTTATCACCACATTATCTTTGTACACCAATAGCTCCACAAAGGTCAGTATGAACCAATTCCAAAACATCATCAGAAGTATAGGTGCTTCTCTTGAAACTAGAATTTTTCATTTTTCCCAAGTGACATTTCTTACACATAACATTATCAGGTTTCCTCAATCTTGGTAACCCTCTTACTCTTTTCATCTTACTAATGTTTACCAAATTGTCAAAGTTCACATGACACAAACTTTTATGCCATAACCATATATCATCATACTGTGCAAACAAACATGTCTCATCAGATAGATATAGATAGAATAAATTACCTCTTATTTGTTCTCCACTTCCAATTAGTTCACCAGTAGCATCAAATATTTTATCCTTTTTGTGATGGAATTCAACTTGGTATCTAGAAGTATTCAAGTAAGAAACACTCAAAAAGTTATAGTTAAGACTATCAACCCAATAAGCATTGTCACGTTTGATCTTATCATATAATTTTATTGATCCATTTCCTTTCACAAGACATGGTTTATCATTACCAAACTTATTGATGCCACATTTGCAATGATTTAAGGTTTCAAACTTACTTTTATCACCAATCATGTGATGTGAGAAACCACTATCAATTATCCATCTATCTTCTTTGCTAATATATAAAATAAGTGTAGTTTTCTCATCTTAATTAGAATCATCTTCCATAGCAACATAGACAACTTATATATCATTGTCATCAAATTTATCAGATTCACTATCCATTTCTTCTTCAGCAATATAACATGATTTTTTACCTTTGTCCTTATAGTTCTTATACATTCTTAAATCTTTGTCATCCCTTTTGTCTTTGTACTTGTTTTCTCTTCTTTCATCCTTGTCATTCCTGTCAAGGCATCTTTTTTCAATATGGCCAACTTTGTTACATGAAAAATAGATTATAGGAAGTTTACCTTTGAATTATCTTGTTCCTCTCAGTAGTCTTCTAACCATAAGTGCCTCAAGTTCATCAAGATCATCATTAGAAGTGTCACTATCATTTTTCACTATTGGAATTAATGGGAATTAGTATTGAGAGGGGAGGGGTGAATTAGTACCTCTAAAATTTTTAACTCTTTTCACCATTCATCATTAGCAATCATTCTTTACTTTATTACCAACCATTACTATTGTTCTTTCTTATGCATGTAGTATTAGTTCATAATATTTAACTATTTTTAACATTCATAGTAACATTCATGAAAGTAATAAACACATAACACAAGATATGATATCGCAGAAAACTCCTGTTAGGAAGAAAAAATTGTGGTGGGGATGGCACCCACAAAACTTCACTATCTGTAGAATGGAAGGGAGCCGGTAAAGTCTTACAATTGATCACTTATGATTATCTACCCTATTAGGAGTATTAAAGTGGAGACATGTTAAGATCTACTCTGTTAAGAGCTTTAGAAACACTAATTTAAGTGTCCACTCGGTTAAGAGATTTACAATAGGACTATTAGGTCCACCTTTCTTGAAAGGGTTTCTTAAGTGCACTATAATTGTTAGAATGAGTACATATGTTTGACTTGACTATATGCAATCTACAATTTCTGATTATAGATCCATTAAAGCTCTTATAATAATAATATCACCTATAGTGATTGATGAATACCTTTTCTCTGCTGGTCGGTAGCCTATGTTCTTGTTCTTGAAACTGATTTGATTATTTTCTATCCTTCTACATGAAATATCTTGTCTAGTCCTAAGATGCTCTCAGTATATACAATCCTCATCGAACAAAAACATGTTTACAATAGATTGACCATCTATTTATAGAAGTGTTTAACCTATCTTTGAATCACACATTACAATGTTAACTCTTAGATCCAAGGTTTAGAACTTGACCTTGATCTTTATTTTGCATGTTTTAAATCAGTAAAACCAATTAAAACAATAATAAATACATTACTTCCTACGCACATAATGGTTTTAAAAAAAATCAAGAAGCTATATATACAACTTCAGTGTTTTATCTGACGTGGAAAATCAGATCTACTTTTTGCAGGATGTAACTGACTGTCAGTTCTTGGTCATCGAGTTGAACTGAAATTCTATCAGCATTCCTTTGTTGAACTGATTGTTAGGTTCCCTTCATCTATCAGGTTCCTCTCTTTTCTATTCCATCAAGTTTCACTTTTTTTACTTGTCGGGTTCCTTTATCCTTTTTGTCATAGGGTAACACTGAATAGTGTTTGTTGGGATGCTTTGAACTTGGTAGTATCAGGTAACCTTGGTGTCAGGTAGTGTTGTGCCCTATCTTTTGGTGTAGTGTAAACTGATGGTGTACATCATGTTTTTTCTTGTGTATACTAATGACAAAATATAATGCCTTCAATCTCCCCCTTTGACATTAGTATAAAAAATTGATATGTGCACAATACTAAAGTGTTTAGTATGTACACCATGTCTATATCTTTGTCATTATATGACTCCCCCTAACTGTATTCATCGGTATAGTATAAGTATATGTACATGTATACTTGCCTCTTTACTATACATTCCCTGTTCTTTGCTCTTTCAATTGTTTGACTATACACATCATTTCCTCCTTTCTTCTTCCCCTTTCTTTTACTATGATTATACATATCACTTCCTCTACTATACATTCCCTATTCTTTTCTCTTTCAATTGTTTGACTGCACACATCATTTCCTCCTTTCTTCTTCCCCTTTCTTTTACTGTGATTGTACATATCACTTCCTCCTTTATTTGATACTCATGACAAAAATGTACAACTTATAAAATGCAAAAATTGTGAAAAAAATGTGTATCTTACAATGTGTCAAGAATATGTGAATGGGTGTTCTTGATGTCTTCAAGAAATTTCTCCCATTTTTCTTTCAGGAGTTCTAGTGCCATGTGATCTAGCTCTATTCTTGCATGCATATCATAAATGTTGTCTAGGATAGACATTTCTCAGGTGGAAATTAGTGTTTTTGCCTCTGTCATTTGTTTTTGCAGTAGTGAGAGTGTCAGTAAGAGTTGTGCTTGAAGCTCATTTACCTCATCTCTAAACTTGGTCTCTGCAATCTCTATGCCCTGTCTCAATTTTCGAGCCTTTTTGAGTTGCTCATTGTGCAATTTTATTGCCTCTACACCATTCATGAGATTTTGTGCACTTTTTTGAAGATCAACATCTATTTGTGTTATCTTGTCGGTATACTCCTGTGTGAGTTGATCAAGTGTGCACAATTTTTGTATCAAAGTAATAGCTTCTGAGATTATTGGATCAATTATGATAGCCAATTCAGAAAGATTTACCTTCTGCAATGCCACTTCCTGGCTTATCTTTTCTGCTAGCTTGAACTCATATTTATGTTCAAGTATTTCTTCCATGACCTTCTCAGGATCTATGTTATGAGATTTGATTGCATCTATGAGAACCACAAGTTGATCAAGCATTGGGGCTGTTTGATCAACATCTACATCTAGTACCATTTGTTGAAGTATGCCTTGTGCTACTTCAAGTACCTTTTCCTCTTTTGTGGCTTTTCTTAATTTGTCTTGCATTTCCTTCCTCTCACAGAGTCTTGCATACTTGGTCAATTTAGTTGGATCCAATGTCCTTGGATCACAGACTAGAATCTCAACGATTTCATCTAGAGTTACTAGATACTTATGGTTTCTCTTCTTCTTCTTTGAGACTTGTGGGGATGTAGATGTATGAACTAACATTGCTAGTTCATTTTTCCTCTCTAAAGTGCTTGCTGAAGGCTTTGTTGATGATGCTTCTTGTGTTTTCCGGCCTCATTATTAACTTCTACTTTTAATTTTATTTTATGTCTACTTTGATCAAAATCTGAGTCCACCATTGCATCTGGGTCATTGTTTCAGTTTGAAACGGCTATAAACACACCTATGCTCACCCAAAATTGAATCTGTGGAAAAACAAAATTCCCCAAATAGGTCGTATGGCCTCGACATGCAAATCAAGACGTATGTCTGTTGTAGGTTTTTATTGCACACTTATTGAGACATCTTTTTTGGAAATTTTTGGTCAAAAGTTTCTTTGGCCCCGAATTCCACAGTGTTCATTTACTCTATTACTTTATCAAATTTGCATAATACCTCACGGTTGAGGTTATAAAAAGATAGAGCTCACAAAGTTCTTTCCTTTTGTTATAATGTGGTTGAAAAGTTGTAAAAACAACATTAAAATTCAACTCACGGTGCTTGTGGGATTAAAAATCTCACACCCCCACCCACCATACATCTTAACCAACCCCCACATCTCCACATGCTTCCCTCTCCCTATGCAGCCCAACTCCCCTTCTTGTAGCTCTTTGCTGCCTCCATATATTTTTCTTCAAACCCTCCTTCACACCACTCCTCCCTTGCCGCTCCATCCTCACCATGGCCTCCCACCACACTACCTCCCATTCTCACCCCATGTGGCTTCAAACACATCCTCTTTCTCCATCCTCCACCAATCCTTCATTCTTCACTCCTCCCCTATTGCACTTTGCTTTAACCTACATGTTTCTATTCACCCTCCCCTCCCATGTGCAACACCATAAACCACCAGCCTCCCTTTGCACTTCCAACTTCACCCCCAACCAGCCTCTGCTTAACACTACCTCAAACTCACCATGCTGTAGCACATCTCCCACTCTATGCAGCTCTGCCTACGCGGCATCTCGGCCTCACACATGCATGACCTTATTAAAAATAGCTCATGAAGTACCTATGTAGCTTATTTGGTACATATCTAATTGTGATAGTAGCTTTTGACTAGGATATGCATATTTATCAAACATAAATGATAGTCCAATTTCAACATATGATGTAGTTGGGGCTCCCTTGTTTAACGTTAGTATAAAATGTAGAATAGTGTTCATTAACATATGAGATGTGAAGATACCTGAATCTTAGAGTACACAAATAACTCAGAGATTATTATGACTTTGTTTTCAAGAATAATTATTGATTTAATGTCTCTAAGATTAAAAATGGACTATTCTAATTATTTTTTTGAGAGTTATTCCTAATTGCATGTTGTGAAAAGTTTACATTAAAAATTCTTAAGATAATTTTTTTTGGTTCGCAATGAAAGACATGTCAAATGGTGTCTGGTAGAGAAAGTCTTATAAAGTAGTAGCTCCGTGCATTGTCTACCACTTCTCTCCATTGCACCACTCTCACCTTGCTTCTCTTCCTCTGCCACCACTCTACTAAATCCCCACTTCTCTTCTCTCTGACTTTCACACCCATCCAAAAATCTAGAAAAGAAAAGTCAAAGACTGACAGTGGGAATTTAATTTTGGAGTGTGCCAAATGCCATCCACACTGAGCCTCCTCTTTCATCCCTCCAAGACTGACAAATGACACACTAACAAGTGGCACAGAACCATGACATCAAACATGTGGTGCACAGTCATCATTTTGTTGCCACGCAGGAAATATCATTATTTTAAATTTGACAACTATTTAGCCATCACTCTGGAGACCTTTTTGGCTTTTGGCGACAGCTTGTAAACCGTCAAAGTTAACGTAGTAAAATAATTATGTTAGTGAGATTTTGAAAAGTATTATCCCTTTACCATTGGAGTTTTAAAATTTGCACGCTAACTTCAAATCGCTATAACTTTCTTGTTTTAGGGCCTTTTTTGGTGCAAATTTTTTTTATTCTGGGTAGATTATCCCAAGGATCACTTTGGTGAAGTTATTTTATGATTTTTCTAGCTGGATTTCTTAGAAATTTCATTTTTTTTTTTGACTCTACCTTCCTAATCCTTCATTTTACAGCTTCTGGAGCCTCGTATGGGCTCATACGATCACCTTTTCCAGTGCAATTTTTTTTTGAAAATGCATGATTTTCTGTCTACTTTCTAAATATGTGATTTGTTTTCTAATTTTCAGATATTGATAATGTGTAATAATGTTTGGCTTTTATGTTCATGTGATTATCTTTTGTGTACAACCTAATAGTGGTTTGCAGAATGTTATCCAAGAAGACTAAAACACAAACTACTCATGAATTGGTTTTGTAGGTTGCCTTTGATCAATAGAACACAAACAATTATGCTTGCATCTTGTTTTTTATTTTTAAAATAGGAACCCACATGCAAGACTTTTCAAAATGAACATTTGTTTGATGTTTTAGGAATGACAATAATGTTAGGATATTATACTCTTGCCCTTTTGGGATGATCATAAATCCAGAAACACTATTGTCATTCATCATTTGAGATCTGCAACTTTAGAGGGCCTGTCCAAGTGGGAAAAAGTACTCACCCTTGGAGAATGACCCAAGTGAGAACAAGCTAACACCAAGCTTCTTTGACTCACTATAATTAAAATGCTTCTTGAGGCCAAAACCTCAGAAGATAAGTGGCATTTGAGCTTATACTTGGCTCTCACCTAACACAAAGCAAGGCCTTCGAGTCTCAATCAAGTATCATGAACTTTTTGTGCTAAGGTACTCTATGGGGTTAGCAGCCTGAATCGCACTTTCATGGACACAGAGGATATGCTTAAATGAAGACCCTTACTAAAAACAATTTTAGCTAGTGTCCAAAATCCTTTTCTACTTGTTGATACGGGCATTGTGAGACATGTATGACTAACAAACTTCTCATGTACCCCTTGTTTTGAGAAAATAAATTTATCAGGATCCTCAAATACTGATAAATTTGAAGCTTGGTAGGCCCAATAAGTGTGTGTCATGGAGAGGAGCCATTGCTTCCAAGCTTCTAACTGTTTGACTTGAATGGGTATTTTATTGTAAGAGGATTCAAACAAGTATTTTCCATTTCTTGTCACCTAGGAATAGGGTTTGCTTGACGTGCTTGAATAGATAAGGGCTTCTTGATGTGTCTGGTGTGAGTGTTCACTGAAACACCAAAAATAAAAACAACAATCAAACAATCAAAAAATCTAGAAAAATGTACACTTTCAGTACTTGTCTGTCATATCTCGTCTGAAACATCAAATGAAAAATCAAAGTGATCAATGATTCAAAATCTGCACTCTTGTTGTTAGCTATCAAATCTTTTCTGAGCTTTCTACATCTAGTATCAAACTCTAGAAATCTATCAACTTGTTGTCCAACTCTGTATTCTTCTATGAAGGTTTTGTCCAAATTTTCACAAATCTATGTTCTCGTCAACATCATCACTAGCTTGTATTTGAATGCAATCTGTTGATAGTCTAACTCGTTGTTGTTTCAAAATCTGATTTTGTTGTGCTAGTCCAAGTGACTTGTTACTTTTATCATTCTTGTTTGTGATGTCCTTATCTTGAGTTGTGAGAGAAGGTTCATTAACCTTGACTCAAGATCGGAGTCATTGCTTCTCTCTCTCTCTCAATTGGACTTTATCTCCTTTGTCCTTTCATCTTGGACTTAATCAATACTTTAGATATCACTTCAGCACCTTTCAGTCAATCAACTGATTTATCATACCTCCTCTTCAATCTTCTATGCAAGCACATCAAACCAATCTTAGAATGTCTAAAATAAAATGGGCTAAACCTTATGGTCGTAATAACGCGTAAGAAGAGATTCTTATGAAAGCTCTATCAAAATAGATTGAATCTTTAAAATCTAAAATCCAAGATTTAAAGGGAGAAAAGGATACACCATCCAATAGGTCCTCATCGATCTCTCCTTTTCTCTATGATCAGGAGTCATCCATACTTCCTTCCTCTTCAAAATTAGGTGAAATTCCTTTCTATCTGCAAAAGAAAGATATTGCAAGTCAAAAAGTCTCTAATTATCCTTTAGAGAGAATCTTTACCCCTTTGGGAAAATCTTATAAATCAGCATTGGAAGAACTTCTTGAGAATGATTTCATCACATTACCTCAAGCCACATCTCATGGACGAAGATTCTTGAGTACCTATTATGCATATCATTGACACAATGAGCATAAAACTTCATCTTGCATGGAGTTGAAACATAAAATCCAAGATCTCATAGATGATGGCATAATCAAAGTGGAAAATCCCAATGAATCATCTAGTGAAGATAATGATCTCAAGCATGATCAATATCAGGAATCCATGTCTAGCAATGGTTCTCATATCACATCTACTTCTTCTACCACTCCTCCATCTCCTAAAGCTTCACAACCAGACACACCATCTCTATCAAAGAATGAACCTCATGATGACTATGTCTACCCTCAAGGACTATCTTTAAAAGGGATCCAAGCTAATCTACATACGTCTACAAGTCCTTCTCAAGCTTCAAAGATCATATACCTAAAGGATCCATGTGCTTCAATGCTTTTCATGCCTATTCCAAATGATTTTCCATTAGCGTGTAAAGAATCCTTCATGCAATATAACCCTCATACCTCATCCTTAGAAGTGGCTCCATGTCAAGGAGATAATCCAATGTGCAAAGAAACAAATATCAGTGATGATAAAGATCAAGATACAATCCATGCTTATCCAATGGTTGACCAAAGTCACACATCTCAAGAGTCTCATGATGATTTTATCATCCCCTTCCATTTCTTCCCAGAATAAACTCTTACACCTCCTATATCTTATCCATCTCCCAAGAAATATCAAGATATCCTTTCTGGCATCTCTAATGGGCCTATTGAAAATCAAGAGAAAGTTACCCTTTGTGCACCATCTAAAGATCATTTTCAAGATTAGAGCATCCCATCACCCCCTTGTCATTCTCTTCCATATCCAGAAACTATAATTCCTCAAAAATCTCTTGCATAATGATAAATCCAATCAAGCTTCAAATTCTCCTATCAAAGTTGCTCATGCTCCTATTGATATAAAGATGAATTCAAAAAAGAAGATCCTTGGAAATGCAGCTCACTCTAAAGATGTTGATATCCCTTCCACACCTTATATCCCTCCATTCAAATGTAAGCATCAACCTTCTCCATCCTCAAAATCCATCATTGGTCCCTATATCCCAAAGATTAAACCATCAAACCTTCCATCTATATTGGGTCCTTATATCCCTCCTTCTACTTACCCTATCCCCTATCAAGATCAACAAAGACATACATCCTTGAAATATCCTTATCAACCAATTCATATGAACCATCCATATTTGCCTAATACAATAGGACTTTGAGGATAAGAACATGCACCAAAATTGATTGATTATTAGGTGCCAATTTTGGGGTGTTACATTTTGCCCCTTTTTGAATTGATGTGTGATCAGTGCATTGATTCAAAGAATAGTCTGAAGTGAAGAACAGAATCGGGGTTAGATTGCCCCAATGTCCACTGAGAGCTGATGAAGATCTAGGACTATCTCCAGAATCGGGGTTCGATTGCCCCAATATAAAATAATCAATCAATTTTGGTGCATGTTCTTATCCTTGAAGTCCTATTGTATTAGGCAAATTATTCTCCTAATTGACTTTAATTGACTGAGTTTCAAATGCAGAAAACCCAAATTTGCATAAATCTGACATTA
>MU223871.1:3751815-3781727 GCA_018584345.1 Thuja plicata | reverse complement strand
TCCTAAAAATTGTAAAATGTCCTGAAAAAATGATCATCTTAGTGAAAACCTGGCAAACAGGCACTTTGATGTATCTATTATCTTGGTGAAAACCTGGCAAATAGGTGCCTTGATAATATCAAAAAAAATGAAAAATTCAAAAAATACAAAAAATCAAAAATGGAAAAAGAGAAAAAAAATTGAAAAGCTAAAAAATCAAAAAAAAGTGAAAAAGAGAAAAAATGTACCATTGTTGAAAACCTGGTAAACATGCATTATGGTAGAAAAAATAGAATTTCTACCAAGATGGCGAAAACCTAGTAAATAGGTGCCTCTTATTTCACAATTCTTTATTTGTCGTAGCATGTCTTGGCTTTCTTGCAGTTTGCTTTCCTGCTTTAGTTCACTTTCTTGCTTTAGTGTGCTAATTTGCTCTCAGCCATCTTTGAGATTTTGCTTGATCTCCCATGGATTGAAACTGGTTATATTCGGGGGCATGTCCCTGGCCTAGGGGGCATTGTCTTATCTTTTTGCGTCGGTCACCAGTGGTTCTCACTACGTCTACCTGCCGATGCCTTGTAGCGCTTCGTCTCTTCTTGAGACTCTCCTTGCATCAGTCACCAGTGGATCTCACTGCGTCTGCCTGCTGATGCTTCGATCTTGTTATCAACCTTTATTCTTGAGAATCTGTTGTGACAATCACTAGTGGTTCTCACTGAGTCTACCTACTACCACTACATTGCTGAGATTTCTTGCATCATTTCACTATCTGTTGTGGCTCGGCTTCGATCCATTCACTACTTGGGGGTATGGCTCCCCATTTTTGATCGCTCTTCAATTTACTCTTGAGTCAGTAATTTTGTTAGTCTTGAAGGACAATGCTCTGCTGGCACAAACTGGTGTTTCTCAACACCTTAATCAAATAGTGTTTCTCAACACTCTCTTTGGACACGTCTGTGTTTTTCAACACACTTTGGATTTATCGAGACATAACATCTCTCGATAGCAATCAAATACAATGCACTTACAAGCACAATGGTGTTTCTCAACACCCTAAACATAGACACATTCGTAGACCTTGAAACACGCTGAGATATGATTGACTCCTTCTTAGTATGCTTCCTGTTCTTATGATTTTCATTGATATTTTCTTTATCGGCTGCTTGTTGGTGTGGCTTCAATGATCCAGCAATGTCAAATAAATAGGGTGTATGTGATAAGAGCTTTTGCATTAAGGTGGAAAATCCTCACATCCCTCAATCTTGTTTATTTGTATGCCAAGGGGGGGTTGGAACTATCTCCTTGACTGTTATTGCTATGCTTGTTTACTTGTGAACTGTTACTATATCAAACTGGAAATAATGTTTAGGTCTCCTTGGCTTTTGTGCCTTTGGTGCTTACATTGGTTTCTTATATTTTATCTGATGAAATTCATATTCATATTCTTATGGTCGTAGCAGCACCAGTAAGGATTGTATGGACTTTGATGATCCAAAGCACCCGATGATGATAAATACGATGACTCCAACAACCAAAGTCCTAGGATTGCATTTAGCTTATGCTTGCATCTGCATCGTAGGCTTGTATTCGCATTTTAGGCTTGCATTGTAGAAGTTTTGGTGCTCTCTTCATTTGTCTTCTCATTCTTCAAGGTCCTCATCTTTCATCATGGTTCTTCTCGACTACATGAGTGTCTGATCCTCGTTCTTGATCTTCATGCGCATCCTTCTTTGGTTAGTATATGTTGTATATTGCAAAGGCCCTGCATGAGATGATTACTACCATTGCATTCCATTCATCACATTTCCATAAAATCCATTTGCATACATATATATCCATTTTTCATGTGCATCCACTATAAGCATAACTCAAATCATACATAGCAGTTATCCATCTAACATTTACCATAGCATTTTCATACATCAATAAAACATATGCATAAACATTTGCATTCCTAATCCATACATCCAAATCATATAGGAAATCATCTCATACACAAATCTAAAACAATATATACACATGTACAATGATGCCAAAAAAAATTGAGCTCATATATATATATATATATATCGATCGGTCTGAATATACAAGGGTACTACTCAAGCACAATAGGTCAAAATGGTTGTACAAAATACATCATAACCTAACCACCTGGGGGAGGTGGAGGTGGGGGCATCCCCTACTACTATGGCGGTGGACCCGCTGGAGGTGGTCCCGCTGGAGGTGGTCCTGCTGGAGGTGGTCCCTGTGGAACAACCCGGGCGCCAGCATACTCTGAAAATGGAAGAATCTGATCTGCTACCTCAGGAACTACAAGAGTATACGCAGCATAGTAATAAGACACCTGAGTAGCCTCATATCATATATCTAACTATGCTCTAGATAGTGCCTCTCGCAACTCTTAGACCTCCCAGTCCCACTTAGATATCTGAGTATCTCTAATGACCACCTGGATGTGAAGGTCATCCCGCTCCCTCTGTGTCTGTCTCACTCTCTCCCTCACTCTACGGAGAGCCTCCTATAGCTGGGTGACCTGGCCACCTGCTGGAGTGTCAGTAGGAACTACATCAGCCATGGCAGTATCATCACCCTACTTTGCAGCTCTATCCTGGCCACCACTAGGGCCAGCACCTGCATCTGATCCTATAGGCCTCGTAGGAATAGCAGTTTGTTGTGTCCGTGGCTGTACAACTCTATCCTGTTGACCCTGTGGCTGCTGTCCTACAGGAGGAACCTGCTGTGCCTACTGCTATGCGGGTGGCTGCACCACTAGAGGAATTTGGCCCACCGGTGATGTGAACCTCAAAAATGGATGAGCTAAGAGCTGATCTCTATATGCAGGAGTCACACCTGCATCTGTAATTGCTGCCATGTAAGCCCACTGAGATGGAAATACCTGGGCAACTATCATGTTGCGCCCCCTATCCAGTAATCTCTGCCACCCCTTCTTTGTCTCATCGATGAATCAGACATATGTGCAATACTCTAGAGACACATCCTACAGCCTCCCAAACTGACACAACACACATGTAAGCAGGAATCGCTCAATGATCATGATGGTACATCCTATCAGAGGACGCGAACAGAACATGTACAACAACTCATGGTGAGTGTCATCCTAGACCCCAGTAGTGGCCCATGGTCACCATATGACTGCAACCGTATCATCTATCTGTCCTCACCACTACTCAGTCTTACCCAGCGTGGGATGGGTAATCGGACCGGTGTATCTGTAAATGTACATCTCTAGTGGCTTCCACGTATCATGGGAAGGTACTCCCAGGCCCAGATCTGTAATATCACTACTCCCACTACCTTAGTGTGGGCACCTCAATACACAACCTCGTGCATCTCATGATAAATATGGGTGAGTATACACTCGCCCCATCCATATGTCACTGCAGGAACATCTAGCATCTTCTGGAGCATAATTCCCCAGCCGCACTCCAAACCGTGCTGACCACGATCAGGTACCAAGTGACAACTCAGAAACAATGCAAGAATGACTGCCAATGGATAATCTTGGCCATATGTGCGTATCAACTCCTCCCAGGAGATAGCTCGGCCCAATACCAACTGATCCTAAAATATGGCCCTCAAGGCCTGTGTCCCATCTCTCAGCTGCGTGCAGTACTCAACGCGAGCTCCATGGAAAGGTACTCTCAGTATCTGCTATATATCCTCTGGAGTCACAGTCATCTCTCCTAGTGGCAAGTGGTAGGTATTCATCTCTAAATGGAAATGCTCAACTAAAGCACCAAGTAATCCATGATTTACCCAAATATCAGGTACATCACGCAGATATGTCAATCCTAACCCATCAATGTGGGCCACGTCAGCGTCTGATAATCTCTGAAGCAGCTCACCCATGACAGGATGATGGGATCTAAAACTGATATCTGGGAGATCGACCTACAACACAAAAGAAAAAAATGGGATTAGTACCTCAACAATGATGATTTAAAAAGCAAAAGACAACACATGTAGCTATGAAATTACTCGACATACAGTTCAACTGGCTGACTCTGCGATGCAAGAAATTAACTTTTTTGGTCTTTTTGCCTTTTCTCATGCGAGAAAACTATTTTCTCACGTGAGGAAACTCTGCTGCCAGAAATTTCACATGAAGTGGGATGTTTCTTCGTGTGAGATTCTAGGAATCTCGTGCGTCTCATGTGCAAACTTCGCGCGAGCTTTCATGAGGGGCCCGCGAGCGGAAACTCCAAACTGCGCGAGAAAATAGTTTTCTCGCGTGAAGGGTGATCAGGCCCGGTGTGAGGAAACTGTTTCCTCGCATGAAATTTGGCAAAACACTATTTTAAAATGCTAAAAACATGCAATTAATGATAAAAATGACAAATTTTTTGCAGAAATACAAGATCGGGTTATGAATACTCACAGGTGTGTCATACTCTGCTGGTCGGTTGTGTCGTCTAGTGCACTCAAATCGATGCATATGTACAGAAATGCTCTCAATGTCAGCTGGAACTCTCGCCATCTCTAAAGTCAAAGGTGAATAATGATTTGAAAATGACCCCTCTGGGCCTTATATAGCCTTTGACCTAATTTTTCAAAGTGCTTTGTTTTTCGCAAAAATTGCACCCTTGGCTAATTGGACCATTCTGGATCCATTTTCATGATCAAAATCAAAATCTAACACTCCTAAGAAGCTCAAAATCACATTTTAAAATCATGAGACCGACGTGATCAGACACTTGTGCAGTCACTCTCTGATGTTGGTTCATTGTCAGGATTTTCTCTAGTCATCATTTTCTCAGTTTCTGCAATCTTTTCATCAAAGTCAATTCTCATCAATTCAGGTCAACTATGGTCAAACCTAATCAATAAGACCTCTCAATCACTCTAAAACAATTATGCTCTCTCTTGATCTATCTTTTCTGTGATTTCTTGCTCTCGTCTTTATGATGTGTCTTCTTTCGATTTCGCTCCTGAGGGGGCAGGATGATTGCATCATTGAACCTTTTTGCATTATTCTCGAATCATTCTGAATCTAAATTCCTCGTCACTATGGGCATCTCATCACTTGGGGCATATTCAATTTTTTGTACCTTATGGTCAAAATTGGATATCTCATGATCTTGAATCTCACATCTCGTCTTGCTAAGTATCTGAGCAATCTAACTCGGATCGTCAAGGATCACGCTTCATTCTAGGAGATAGTCCTAAATTGATTATCTTTTGGGATAGGTATTGGGGCAATCTAACCCTGATTCTTGAAGGTTGAGCCTCATTCTGGGGACAGTCTTGTGAAAGATATCAATCTAACTAGTGTCCGGGCAATCTAACCTAGACATTGGGGGACTAAGCTTCATTCTGGAGAAGATTCTTGAAATCTCATTGGGTATTGGGGCAATCTAACCCTAATTCCTGAAATTTACGCTTCATTCTGAAGATAACTCTCAAAAAATCTTTAAACCGTTATCTAGGAAATCTAACCTGGATCTTAGAGGGCTTACCTTCGTATTGGGGCAATCTAACCCCAATTATGTTCTTCACTTCAGACTATTCTTTGAATCAATGCACTGCTCGCACATCAATTCAAAGAGGGGCAAAATGTAACACCCCAAAATTGGCACCTAATAATCAATAATTTTGGTGCATGTTCTTATCCTCGAAGTCCTATTGTATTAGGCAAATTCTTCTCCTAATTGACTTTAATTGACTGAGTTTCAAATTCAAAAAACCCAAATTTGCATAAATCTGACATTACACTTAATTCCTAAATTCTCAATGATTATTAGCTAAAATCCCTATGATTAATTAATTTAATCCTAAATTCCTAAGTGCTTTTAATTAAATCAATCCCACCCCCTTTGGCTAATATACATAAAAGGAATTGAAAGGTTATTTAATTATTGAATGAATTATCCTCAAAAAGGGAATTCCATAATTCCATGTGAAAGGACACTTATGTGTCAATAATTCATTCTTTTATTTTAATAATCTTTTCTTATTTGTCTCAATTAGAGAATGAAGAGACAACTGTTTCTTTTCAAGAAACTCTTCATCCTCTTTCCATGGTTTTCTATAAATTGGACCTATTTTCTTCATTAGAGAGGACTTTTGTTTTGAGCATCATTACTATAGGCAAATTCTCTTTGATTTTCATGCTTTAAGCTTAATTTGTTGCATAATTAGTATAATTTCAATTGGAATTGAATATTTTTTAGCTTTCATTTATGCTCTACTTATAAGGCTAACAATTCAATTTTGTACTTTCAAGCTTTCTAGATTCATTTGCTAATCCAATTCTATCTTAAAGCATTTCTTTCATAGATTACAAGCACTTTCCTTTCTAGATTAGAAGCATTTATTTTCTTAGATTAATTGCATTTTCATTCTTAGATTAGTTGCAATGCATTCTTAGACTAATTTCAATTCATCTTCATAGCTTAAATCATGTCTCAATTCATAGATTAAGAGCACTTTCTCATAGAATAGTTGCATAAATTCTCATAGATAATGGCTTTCTTCATCTTCTTGCACTATTAAATCCTCCATGTTAGCAATGGTTAGTTTGTTGGCTCTCGTTCTGAGGGTAAACTACAACATCCACATCTAATTAGGAGGCAACAGGTCACTTCAATCACATTTACAGAGAAAACAATTCATGTTTGTCTTTGTGAATTCAGCGATTATGTAAGGACTATGTTGTGTTTGTGTTGAATTAAGGGGTCCACATTCAGCATACGATGCTACCAAATAGGTGAAAACCTAATAAACAGATGCCTCTTGTACTCAGTGCTCCATCTATCAATGCTCAATCTTGACATCAATCCTTTGCTTCAGTTTGTACATAGCTTTCAGTCACTTTCGTGACACTCTAGTTCTTCTGAGAACCCTCCTGGCTTGAAACCGATCCAGAGTCATAACCTGGGGGAAATCAAATTGGATTTTTCCTCACAACATGAGTCAAGTAAGTCATCACCATTTTCTACTTGGGGTAGGGGTCCCCAAATTTGATCACATATTTGGTTTACACCAGAGTCAGTAATATTGTCATTTCTGAAGAACAACTCGCTATTGATGCAAATAGGTTTTTCTCAACACTACAATCAACAATGTTTATTAACACTATCTTCATACACATCTGTGTTTCTTAACACACATTGGATATCTCAAATGTAAATAACAAATTGATAGCAATCAAACACATTGCACTCACAAACACAACTATGTTTCTCAACACCCTCATACAGATATACATCTCAAAACTTCAAAATTGGCTGAAGTATGTTGAACTTCTATTTGTATGATGCATGTTCTCATTGATTTTTTTTAATCTTTCCTTTGTCTCCTACTTTTTGGTGTGGTTCGGATGATCCAGCAACATCAAATAACCAGGGTATATGTGATAAGAGCTTCCACATTAAGGTGGAAAAGCCTCACATCGCTCGATCCTCTTTATTTGTATGCCAAGGTGAAGTCAGAACTATCTCCTTGACTATTATTGATTTTTTTATTTATGCAAGATCACACTCATGCTTATCTTGGCTTTGAATGCCTTGATACTGGTGTACTCTTGCAACATCAACTAGAAACAACGTTCAGGTCATCTTGGCTTTTGTGCATTGATGCTTACGTTAGTTTCTCATATCTTATCTGATGAGAGTCATATTCATATTCTTATGGTCACAATGGCACCAGTAAGGATTGAATCAACTTTGATGTTCCAAAAACACTCAATGATAAAAAATTTCAAAGCTAAAGCTCAGTGACTACACCTTAGGTTGCATTCATGTTAGTCTTGCATCTGCATCTTCATCTTCATAGTGATGAAATCAACATAATAACTTTATCTCTCTCCAATGTGAAGGATCTGAGATTCTAATTGATCAATCTTCTCATCATCAAGTGGTCATGACACCCCTCTCTAATTCAACTATCCTGATTCCATTTTCAAGATCAAAATCTGAATTTGACCACTTGCACAACCAATGGAAATCTCTCATGCTTTTCTTATAATCAATCCTTGTATCTTACTTTTGGTCAATCTTGCTCACCAAGACCTCTCATCAAGTACATATTTTTTCCTAACCACGTGGGACCTCTTTTTAATCAGATCAGTTTCTTCCTAAATTGTCTAATCAATCGAATTGCTTCTCATCATTGGGGCACCTAGCCATATTTCAATTTTTCTCCCAAGGGGGCAGGTTCAGGACATCAACATTCTAGTGATCACATCTTCAATCAAAACCCCATCTCTTGGGGCATCTCATCTTCATCATATCAAATCAAGTTGAGATCATCTTAAAATCAAAGGCAACCTAATCAATGGTCTTATAAAGTGGTGAATACACTTGAAACTAGACAAGATCAGTCTTATATGGGCTATTCATTATTGAAACCAGATACATTGATCAAATTGGCTTCATTGCTTGAAATCAAGTCAATTTTCTTGCTAATCAACTATCTTAATGGTAATTAGTTTCATTTCTTCAAATAAAACTAGTTATTCGTTAAAACCAATCAAAAAGGTTTAAGAGTTCCTAACAGATGTTTAGTTTCATCGCTTTAAATCAAACTAAGAATTCTATTTATATCTTTTGATCGATCTTCATCCAATCAAGCTTAGCGTTAGTCTTCTTCTTCAAAAGAATGGTTTCATCACTTCAAATAAAACTATTCTGGGTCTTCTCGCTAACAAGTCTTTGAATTAATGCATTGATCGCACATCAATTCAAAGAGGGGCAAATATAATTACCTAAAAATGTTCACCTAAACCCTAGACCCCAATCTCAACAATTAATCAAGAAACCCTAATCTTGATTATTCTAAGTCCTAAATCGAATAGGCAATTCATCAAATTTGAACTGATCTGACCTAAACCCTAGGTCCTAATTAATCATCGTACTTGATTAATTAATTAATTCCTAAAATCACATTACATTGGCAAATATATCTTATGTTAGTTATTTAATTGATATTCTGATGTATTAATTAAATAAAAATTACAAAATTGTTAGTTAAATCAAAAAGGAATTAAATTAATTATAAAAACATAAATGCGCATTCAAAATCAATTAATTTAAAAAAAAATCATATGACATCATCAAATTCAATTAACTGATTTATCATTTTGGAAACAATCCAGTTCCACTCAGTTAACTGATTCTCCACTGCTTATCATTTTGGAAACATTTCAGTTAACTAAAAACTGAGTATGGAAGTTTCCAAAACAACCGATTAGTCAGTTCAGTCAACTAGCTCTCTCGACCAATTGAATCACTTGCACATGGATTGTGCTTCTTCAATCGAATCTGAGCCACTCTTTTTGTTCCATCTCGACCATCGATTCGAGAGAGATTTCTATAAAGGAGAAACTCTTTTTCTTCACAAGGATCCTAATTGTTGATTAACGTTATTATACTACATTTTCATCTTAGCTTTCTTTCATTTTTTTAGCTTTCAATTTTGTTGTTTAATTTTATGCAATCATGCAAATCTAATAATAGAGCACACTTTATTTTGGGTTTAAAACTGAATATCTCATATTTCAATTGGTGCTCTAAAACTGAATCTTAAGTAGATTGGATTTACCACAAATCTGCACTTTTCATAATCATCTTAGATCATTTAGCATAGCTTTTAAATTGTTTGTTTAGGTCTTTGTTGTAGTTGTTGAGCTTGCAATGACCTGAGAGGAAGCTCATACTCCTGCCTTCTAGAAGGAAATAGGTTGACTCTTTCAGACATGCAGGATGAATGAATCCATATTCATTCATGTATGCAGCTGAAGTATAATGACCATGTTTAAGTGTACTGTTAAGTAAGAAGGCCACTTTTAGCATGCACAATAGTTGGTTTTGTGAAGACATCTCTCCATCAACCTTGGGTGAATTTGCAAAATTTTCTTCAGTTTTATTCTCGAGCTCATCTTTCTTTACTTCTTCAGCTTTTTCTTTTTGCATGTCCTCTCCTACCTTTTGTGTTTCCTCTTTATTTTGATTAGTAGAATTATCTTTATGATCATCAGTTGTACCTTGATCTACAGTTGTGTCCTTTGTATTATATGTGGTGTCTTTTTCTTTAGCATCACCCTTGTCCTTGGGCATTCTTGTGTCCTCTATAGTAGATCCTTCATTACCCTCTAGTTTATTGATTTCTTTCATTAATACTGGCATATTGCTTTTTGTGCTAGCTTGGGCTATATCTAGAGTGGTGTCGTGCTTGTTGGTTTGGTCTTATTGAGCAGTGACATCCTCATATTTTTGTATTTTCTCTATAGGGTCTAGTTCTACTATGTCCATGATTGAAGTGTCCTTCCATGTCTCATCAGCAACATTCATTTCTTTATCCTCTAATGTCTTCAATTCTTGTTGCCTTCCTTGATCCTTAAGTGTTATGAATACTACATCGTCTTTCTTTTGTGAATCTTTATCAGAGTCATAACTAGTGATGTCTTGAATGTCAATATCATCCATTACCTTGTCCAAATCTATTGGCTCCATATCTTCAACATTGTCCAAATAAATGTGTTGAGGACTTGCCTTGTCTTTCTCCTCCTCTCTATGAGGTGTGTCGATGACAAGTAACTATTCCTCATGACTTTTTGACTCTGTTGGTAGATCTAGAAGTTGTCTCCATTTAGTCTTGGTCATTGTATCCATCTCTATGAACTTATCTTCTATCACTTTGTAAGCCCTTATCTTGGCTACAAGTACCCTCTCCCTTGCTTCTATTTCAGTCTATAGAGCATATGACCACTTTTGGGATATCCTATTACCCAGCTCTTTAGGTATTTGGTTGATAAATTTAGCTGGTACATATTTGTACTTGACCATTTTCCTTATTATGGCATCTTGTATCTTGTTTTGGTCCTCTAGTTTGAGTGTATCCCATTGTCTAATTTTCTTGTCATGCATTGTGCCAGATGCAACAATAGATTCAACTGCCTCATCAATTTTTAGATTTTTTTACTTCTTCTTTGTTATATCAGGCTCATCATCTTTTGTGTCTTCTATGTCAGCCTTTTGTCCTAACCAAACTTTTTCTCCTCTTTCTAGGTGTAGTCTTCATAGTTTGTTTCTTTGTTTTCTTTGCTAGCTGCTTCCTCTTATAAGTCCTTACTTGACCTTTCTTAAGAGGTGTGGTATCGGTCTTTGAAATTTGACTCCTTTGTTTGCTGCTTTGTTTGCTTTGCTGGCTGCTTCCTCTTATAGGTCCTTACTTGACCTTTCTTAAGAGGTGTGGTATCAATCTTTGCAGTTTTATTGTGTTCATGTTCTCATCAAGTTGTTTCAACAGGATCTCACATATATCCATCTTTATGCCCTTGGTCACTATTTTTTAAGTTGTCCTTACTGATGTTGATGATATGTTGTTCAACCTTCTTGCCTAAAAGATCTTGTAACCAATCACACAATCACTGAATCTCAGTTCTTCATCATTGATGGTGTTAACTTTTAGACCTCTGTTATCCCATTCAACTTTTGTAAGCTTTTCAACTTCTGGCTTGGAAGGATGCTTGTGATCCTTAGCCTTGTCAATTATTGGATAACCAATGACAGCATGAAGGACATCATTAGTGATTTGTTTGGGTTGATCCAACCAAAACTTCTGATCGTGCATTCTATTAAGTACCAACTTGATCCAGCTGGTTTTGAAGTCCCTCAGGAAATATAGGGCATTGGTTATCCCTTTAACCTCTAAGTGTTTGTGCTCTTCCTTCAGGTTGCCTTCTACATCACAAAGCTTCTTGTAAGATTCATCTATCTCCAAATCACCTATATTGGCAATATTATAGTGAATATAGGACCTTATGTCCTCTATTAGCAAAACCCTAGGTCAAATCTTTGAAAATGCACTAGTTTCATCAAGCTGTGATGCAATCTCCAGGTATATATTTTATTTGGGCTCTACATAGGTTTTTTTCTTGATTAACCTAACCACATTCTTCTTATCACTCTTGATCTTAGTGGTTCTTGAGGTGGTTGCCATCATTTTTCAAGTTTTAGGGCTTTCTTCAAAATTTAGGGCTTTCTTGAAAAATAACGACAAAGTTATTTTGGTTCCCTTGGTACTTACTTCAATCCGTGATAATGGTGAATGATCTATTTTTTGTGTGCTTGGATCGAGTCAAGGTCATTCTTCTGAATTCTCTTCAATCACTTTGTTTTTCGCTCAGCTTTTCTCTTCAAATTGCGGGTGTAAAATGAAGTGCTCTCATCGACTATTTATAGACTTTTTCCCTAAGTCTTGTCATAAATGCTCAACAACATGTTAGGAAATGAAGATGGAGTCCGTCAGGAAGACTTTCAAAATCATTTTTAGGGTTTTCAGGATGCTTGAGATGGCTATTAAGAATTTTTTCTTTCACTGACAGATATCGGTGTTTTGTCATGACAATTTTGTAACTTTGCTTCCTTACCAATGGGTGTCGGGTTACATTGGTAACTTAACCATTTTATGTGTTGACCAAAAAATTATGGTAAGTGTAAAATAGATCATCCATTATGCTCATCGATTATTTTTGGTATGTGTATATCAATGGGGTTGTTTTCTCAGAATTGTAACAAGTAACATAATATGCATCTTTATTTATGTAGATTTTAACTATGTATCAATTTGTATAATTGAACTGATGCAAAATATGACTTGGTATAGTGCATTTCCATACTTACTTGTTCATCTCAAGTGGGGGTGGTGATGTCACTAGATCCATTGGATGGGGTGTCACCATTTTAATTGCTTGGTCCAGCTTCATCACTTCTTGAAGCTTTTCTCAACATTTTTTCTCTAGCCCTCTAGATATCTTCAATGGTGTTTCCATTGGGATATGTGCTTGTCTTTTTCATTCAATCTTTGCAATCTTTCTTGAGATGACCAAATTTGTGATAGTGTAAGCATGTCATTCTAGGGTTTGACCAAACTCTAGACCTTTTGGTCCATGCCCTCATGTAGTTTGCAGCAATGTGACCATACTACCACATGTTGTATAGTTTGTCCAAGTATATGATTCCCATACATATTGATTACCAATTCTCTTTTATTGGTAGGGAGTTTTTTGACCTTTAGGCTTCCATGATTGTCTTTTCTTTTTCTAGAATTCAAGGCTTGTGTTCCCATTCATCTTTCATGTAGTATAGTATTTGTCCATGTAGGTGTCCTTCTTTGGTTGTTCCATCTTAGACTTACATTCATATTCTTTATGTCCTTTTTTGTTACATTTATAACAGAATCCTATGAATGAAGATGTAGATTTAAAAATACCTTTCATTTTTCCTCTACACACATTTGATGTGTGGCCTTGCTTTCCACAGTGCTTGCATGTCAGCTTTCTTGGTCTTTGATTTTCACAAACATTCTTTGAATTGGCTTGAGTTGATGATTCTCCATTTTCGGTAAAACCTAGAGTGTTGTTGTTGTTGACTCTTTGTTGTCCTTCAAGAAAATCATCCATTCTTTTATTTCTCTCTTCATCCTTTCTAATAACTTCATTATGTTGTTGCTAAATTCTAACCTCATGCTTTAGTTTATCATTCTCTTCTCTTAGTTCATCAATATCCTGTACTCTTTCAATGAGTTCTATATTCATTTTTTTTCTTATTAACTCATTAGAATAATCTGATTCATGATCTCATGGTGATGCTCAACATGTCTTTGAATTTCTAACTCCTTCTCTTGTAGTTTCTCTATAATCTTCATTCTATCATCAATAGCAAGTGTTCTTTATGTTTCATCTTGTCTAGCAGAACTCATCACATCAATCATTCTTACCATCTGGGTCTCTTGACTGATTTGCAACATCTTTATTTTATCTGTCAGATGTTGATTGATTTCCTTCAGACTTGTGATTTTCTTTGCTGATATATCTAATGCATTACTTGAATTTGATCCTGAAGATTCAAAGAAATATGGAATCTCTTCCTCTTGATAATATTTTTCATTGCTCTGGGTTGCCATACCTTTCCTCTCATCCAACAACTCTCTCATCTTGATTCTCACTTCTTGATACTATTCATAGAACATTTGTATCTGAAGATTTTTTTTCTCAATATTTTTATCAAGTTTGTACTTCTCCATTATATGATATTTTATTTAAGCCTTTAAGATTTTCCAAGAAGAGACTTAGCTCTGATACCAATTGTTGGGATTAATGGGAAGTAGTACTGAGAGGGGAGGGGTGAATCAATACCTGTAAAACTTTTAACTCTTTTTACCATTCATCATAAACAATCATTCTTTGCTATATTACCAACCATTACTATTGTTCTTTCTTATGCATATAGTACTAGTTCATAATCCTTAACTATTTGTAACATTCATATAACCATTCATGAAAGTAATAAACACATAGCACAAGATATGATATCATAGAAAACTCCTCTTAGCAAGAAAAAAAAATGCGACCATTACAATCATTCCTTACTTTATTACCGACCATTACTATTGTTCTTTCTTATGCATGTAGTATTAGTTCATAATATTTAACTATTTTTAACATTCATAGTAACATTCATGAAAGTAATAAACACATAACACAAGATATGATATCGCAGAAAACTCCTGTTAGGAAGAAAAAATTGTGGTGGGGATGGCACCTACAAAACTTCACTATTTGTAGAATGCAAGGGAGCCAGTAAAGGCTTACAATTGATCACTTCTGATGATCTACCCTATTAGGAGTATTAAAGTGGAGACCTGTTAAGATCTACTTTGTTCAGATCTTTAGCAACACTGATTTAAGTGTGCACTCGGTTAAGATATTTACAATAGGACTGTTAGGTCCACCTTTCTTGAAAGGATTTCTTAAGTGTACTACACTTGTTAGAATGAGTACATATGTTTGACTTGACTATATGCAATCTACAATTTCTGACTATAGATCCATTAAAGCTCTCATAATAAGAGTATCACCTATAGTGATTTATGAATACCTTTTCTTTGCTTGTCAGTAGCCTATGCTCTTGTTCTTGAAACTGATTTGATTCTTTTCTGTCCTTCTACATGAAATATCTTTTCTAGTCCTTAGATTCTCTCAGTGGCTACAATCTTCATCGAACAATATGTTTACAATATATTGAGCATCTATTTATAGAAGTATTTGACCTATCTTAGAATCATGCATTACAGTGTTAACTCTTAGATCCAAGGTTTACAACTTGACCTTGATCTTTAGTTTGCATGTTTTAAATCAATAAAACTAATTAAAACAATAATAAATACATTTCTTCCTCCACACATAATGGTTTTAAAACAAATCAAGAAGCAATATATATACAACTTCAATGTTTTATCTGATGTGGAAAGTCAGATCCACTTTTTGTGAGATGTAACTGACTATTGATTCTTGATCGTCAGGTTGAACTAAAAGTCTGTCAACATTCCTTTGTTGAACTAATCATCGGGTTCCATTCATCTGTCGAGTTCCTCTCTTTTTTGTTCCATTAGGTTACACTTTTGTTCCTTGTTGGTTTCCTTTATCCTTTTTGTCATAGGGAAACACTGAATAGTATTTGTCAAGATGCTTTGAACTTGGCAGTATCAGGTAACCTTGGTGTTGGGTAGTTTTGTGCCCTATCTTCCATTGTAGTGTAAACCGATGGTGTAGATCATGTTTTTCTTTGTGTATACTAATGGAAAAATATAATTCCTTCATTCACATGTCTTTTTTTCCTTTATTATATTTATTAAGAGTTAATTTTGGTTTGAATGTAGAATCAATATTGTGAGGGGTAAAATTATCAAAATTTGACAACTCAAAAGAAGTAAGTCTACCAACTAGACCTTCCAAAGTTAAGTTGTTTCCAGGAGTACATCTCATTTATTTTATAGCAGATACTCTAATAGCATAAATATGAAGTAGGGTTCTCAATACCTTGCTAATAACAATAACATCATCAATAGTTCCATTATCTCCTCCAATAACATTCACAACCTCCTTAACTCAGCTACAATATTCAATAATAGTTTCACCATCTAACATTCTCATTTCATCAAAATGACCTCTCAAGAATTCATATTTGGCTCCTAGTACATTTGTATCACCTCCATAGATAGCTTCCAGTGTGTCCCACATTTCTTTTACAGTTTTACAGTCTTTTATGTCTTCAATTTTAGGATAAGTTAGGGTTGATGCATTCTCCAACATTTCTTGATTGTGTTGCTTCTTTTCCTTCATTTTTTGAGCTTTCAACATTGTTGGCACATTTATATAATAATTTTCCACATAGTATTTTTTTTCTTCTCCAATTATAGCTAGGTGTAGCTTCATCAAACTTTTCCATGTAGGGAAGTTCTCCTTGTTCATCTTTGGTACCTCCTTTTTATACATCTCGATCTTTAGCTTAAAGTACCTTCAAAATTTTCCTTACAAGCACCACAATGCTCTGATACCAATTGTTAGAATGATATAGAATGACTGAGTGAGGGGTGAATTATTTATCCTCAGGTCTAGATGTACCAACTGAACTTTCAAACACTTCAACCAACATAGATCTACTCAATAATCCACTTGGTCTCTCTAACATATAATCAGTAACATGAACTTGCAATCCACTAGCCTACAATAATCAACTTGCAGAATATAAAAATCTTAATAGTACAACACATTAAATAAAATTCACACAAGTATGAAACCAAGATTAAACATGGAAAGCCAATATGGGAAAACCCATCAATAACATGCTACCAAAATTTCACTCTTTTTATGTGAGATATGTAAGGAGCCAACCTTGTTAAAGGTTACAATACACACTGTTAAATATGACCATGTTAAAGGATTTAATCACCTTGTTAAAAGAGAGACTTGTTAGAGGACTTATATCATTCCATTAGAATGTCACCTTGATTAAAGGATTTACAATATGACTGTTAGATCAACCTTTATTAAAAGGATTTTGACTGATACAATGGTTATAAAGTAACAATAGATTGATCTAAAACATACAATTCAATTTACAAATATAGATCCACTTTCTCTCAAATGCTAATTTACAGACTGGCCTCCATTTTCATTTCTATCACTCAGATCTACTTGGAAATCCATCAAGCAATCACCACTTTGTAGTCATGTACTGATCTTCTCATCCTTCTCTTCCTTCTTCTTAGATTTTTCAATGAACTCAATCAACCTCTACATACCCATAACCTGCAATTAGGTTAATCTTACACCTCTCTAATTAGGTAGCTAGATCTTTTGTTTCTTAATCATCACCACAGATCTTAGGGTTTGGTCAGATCCAACGAATCCTTCCAACATTTTGTTTACCTTCTACCTTGTAGAATACATCTCAAAAATCCTTCTTGAATCCATACATAAAAATGGTTAAACATATATTAAATGCTTTTTTAATTCTCCACAATAATCATCCTTATCTTATATACACTTTACATATCCCAAGAAATCAACTATGTTGGCTGGGATTTCAAATCTCTCTGAAACTGTCAAAATAATAACACTCAGTCATCGTTGTGTTCTTCCACTCGATCATCACTAGATAACTCGATAATTACTGACACTCGATAAATTTTGATGCTCAGTCGACACTATATTTTCTCATCATCTACTAGCACTTAGTTGACACTTGCATCACTTGACACAAACATAAGTACCTTAATATTTTTCTCTGTTTCTCAGTCAAGACTAAGCTTTTAGTCTTCCAATCTTCACTTAGTGTTATAGATAAACAACATATTACCTTACCAAGGTGTAATCTCATCAAGTACCCATTTTAGTTTCACATAACTCAACCATTTGACTAGGTCTTCTTGGTATCTTTTCTTTTCAAATACTCTTCATTAATAAATTGATATGGCACTTTACAAGATAGCATCTATCTTACCAGTTAAGGTTTGACATCAATGGAAATATAATAATTTTTTCAATTGTAGTTTCCAACAAATCTTTCTCTCATGATGGAGTAGTGGGAGATTTCCCAATTGAACAAGATGATCCATTTTCTTCATTCTCCATTCAATCATATCAAGAATACATACATCAATGATCCATGATTTAGAAAGTATATATCTATTACATTGGTGAAGACATCCTAAATTTTGTAATTCAACATTAAATCAAGAAAGCATACATATTTTTGGGTATAGCGAATCCATATCCATCCAAAAGGGTTTGAAAAGCAAGGTGAGTACATACATTTCACTTTTTTAACATTCTTTTACTTATTTCATTTCAAGGTTAATTCCTAAATGTTTGGGGCTTGACCAAGGAAAGCCCCTTTCCCCCCAACAATTTCCCTTTTTCTCTTGTGTGCAAGCATAGGTTCAGAATGGATATTTTTTTGTAGATCTAGGAACCCATTTGAGATAAATTTCAAAATCTATTTTATGTTCCAGATTTAGATAGTATCAGGCATAGGTCAAACCTACAACATATACCCTAATATTTGAGTGTAGATTCTAGTTGCAGAGCTAGAAAAATAATCTGATGCACCTCCCATATCCACTTTCTATTTTTTATTTTTAGTAGACTAGGTATAAGTTGAACCTTCAACCTATAAATAGGTACAGGTCAAACCATTTTTGACATGTCCCTAAGATAGAATATAAAGTTGCATATTATAGACTTGTAGATCATATATTATTGGATTCAAGTACCAGGAAATTTTGAGACTCTGTTAGACAAAAAATATGCATTTGAGCACCTTCTTCCTCTTCCATTTCCAGGTACATACATTCTTATTCTTACATCTTGCACATAATTATATACATTATATTAAATATATTATTATACCTTGTTGTTATATCTTCTTTTAATCATAAACATAAGATCTCTTGTCATTTTCTTACATCACATGAAGAATACCCTAAATTATCCCCTTAGCTAGATCTTGCATTTTCCCCTTACATCCTTTGGGTTATAATGTAAAACCCAGGTCTAGTTTCTACCAAGAGTTAGTCTGACTCTTCTTGAAGGCCTCTTAATGGACCTTATAGGCTATTATCAAACCCTACCTTGAGGAAGTCACTAAGATATTCACCTCAAGTGCTCTAGACCCGGTTCTCACCATTAGGCTACTATTTCATGCTATAGAATTTATTATGATAGATTCACCCTCCAAGATAAATTGACTGGTTCAACCTGATTAACCAAACTAAACACATCACACACATAACACGTAACAAATTATAGAAGATAGTTCCAAAACACTCTTTGTATTTCTATTTGAAACCTATTACCTGTACAATACTCTACAATCTTCCATCTCCTACTATCTCTATTGATTACAAACTTCTAACTATATAGCTACATCTACAAAATATCTTGCGTCCTCCAAAAAATTCCACAACCTTGCACAAAAGGCATGGGCAACCCATAAATTACCCTCCCATCACTAGAATAGGTGTCCCTATTCATCAAAGACAAAAGGAACACATTGGGAGTCATTGTAGTTGACCCAACTGGTCACAAACATCACATCTCGTGTTTCCTTAGTCGTTAACCAACATAACTAAGCAACAAATTGCCATTACTGAGCACCAGTCCCGAGCATTAGAACAATATTTTCCTTCAACACTCAAGCATTAGTCAGCAACCTTGAGCAGCAAACCCGAGTGGCACACTTGAGCAGCAACCCCAAAAAGAAAACCTAAGAGACAAACCCGAGCAGTAGAACTACCCGACTGTCAGTATAACTTGAGCAACAGTATTGCCCAAGCACCAGTGTCTTACTGCCCTTTCACCAATTATTGTTCCTAGTTCCTTGGTTATATTTTTAGAGGTTTATAAGCTACCTCAAAACACACTCAACCTAAAAACAAGCTAAAAAAAACTATGGTGTTTGTTCACTGATTGACCTTGGTAATTATAAGAATAGTGGAACAAAATACCTTACAACTTTAAAATGCTTCTCTAACCTAGGTGCTCCTGCACCATACTCCCCCCCCCAAAAAAAAAAAAAACTTCTAGGTGATTGGATTAAGTTAGGATGGATGCCTAACTTCTTGAAATTGGTTTCTTGCACCCATGTAGCCTCTGAATGAGCTTGCCCTTGCCATTTGACCAGATGTTCCATGTAGGTCTTCTTTCTAGTCTGCTTGGCAACTCTTGAATTTAGAATCTTCTTTACTTTTGGTTTTGGTGTAACATAAAGTTTGAGTACTTTGAGATCCTAAGTATTTGATGTTGGATCATAATCTCCTTTTGGAATTGGTCCTTTATAAGGTACCAAATTGACCACAATGAAAACAAGAGACAATCCTATGTCTGCAGGAAGATCAACTGTATAAGAATTAGATCCATACTTTTCCAATATTGCACAAGGTCCTATCTTCCTCATCTAAAGTTTACTCTGAACTCCTTTCTGTAAAATTTCTTTGTTTAGGTGCACCATGACCAAATCTCTAACTTGAAATTGAATATCTCTTTTCCTTGCATCTACCTTCTTCTTGGTGTGAGTTGTATTATCCACTAATTCTTTCTTTACTAAATCATGGACCTCCTTCATGGATTAAAAAAAATCTTCAGCATACCCACTCCTCTTTGCATTGCTTCCAAGATCCATGAGTTCACATATACCCCTAGGATGAATCCCATATACTATTTCAAATGGGCTCTTTCCAGTGGATCTATTGACTCTGTCATTGTATGCAAATTATGCTTGAGCAGGTAAGTGATCCCATGATTTTCCATACTCCTTGGTGAGGCATCTCAAAATATTTCCTAAGCTTTGGTTCACCACTTCAGTCTAACCATCAGTCCATGGATGATATGTTAAGCTAAAGGAAAGATATGTACCAAGCTTTTTCCATAAGGTTTTCCAAAAATGACCCATGAACTTAGAGTCTCTATCTGATACAATACTCAAAGTTAATCCATGTATCCTTACTGCTTATTTAAAGAACAAATTTTCTATGTAACATGCATCATGTGTGGTCTTGCATGGCACAAAGTGAGCCATCTTGCTGAACCTATCAACAATCACAAAGATGTTGTCCATTCCCTGCTCAGTCTTTGGCATTCCAGCTACAAAATCCATACTAATGCATTCCCAAGGTCTATTTGGATAGGAAGGGGCTGATATAATCCTGCATTGGATGAAGTCCCTTTTTCCTTTTGACAGACCATAGAAGTCTCTACATACCTTTGGAGATCCAAATTCATTCTTGGCCAATAGTAATACCTCTTGACCAACTCTAGAGTTAAATTCAATCCAAAATGTCCACTGAATGAATAATTATGCTTCTCTTGTACTAGGTTCTCTCTCATGGAACCTCTTGGTACACAGAGTTGTCCTCCTTTAAATAAAAGTCCTTCTTGAAGAGTATACTTTGAGTACTCACTATGAAAGTGATTTTGATAATCTTGACATACCTTGTATGTTGTTGAAAAGTCTTCATCTACTGGATATAGGTCCTTGAAGCTTTAAATGCCAATGCTCCTTAGCTAAACTTCTTGTACTGTGAGTAACCTTCTACTTAATTCATCTACTACTCTATTATGTACTCCCTTCTTGTGCTTGATGGTGAAGGTACGGTCTTGTATATACTCCACCCATTTCATGTGCTTATGGCTTAGCTCATCCTGTGAACTTAGAAAACTCAAAGCTGGACTTTTCGGTAAAGACTACAAATTCCTTGGGAAGGAGATAATGTCTCCATTTCCTTAGTGCTTGCACTAATGCATACAATTCTAAATCATATGAGGGATGCTTCCTCTTTGCATCACTGAGTTTCTCACTATGAAAAGTTACTGGCTTTCCTTCTTGACTCAAAACTGCACCGACAATAATATTACTAGCATCACACTCCATAGTAAGCAATTTTTCAAAACTAGGAACTATCAATATCATTTGAGTCACTATCCTCTTCTTCAAATGCTCAAATCTTTCATCAGCCTGATCATTCCATTGGAATTTGGCTTTCATACCCCCCTTTATGGTATCTAAAATAGGTGCATTGATTTCACTAAACTGTTTAATGAACTTCCGGTAGAGCTGTGCTAAACCATGGAAGCTTCTTGATTCAGTAGTTGACTTCGGTATAGGCCAATTCAATATTTCTTCCACCTTGCTAATATCCATCTTCAATTTACTCTCTAAGATAACAATACCTACATATACCAACTCTTTCTTCATGAACTCACTCTTTCCCAAGTTCATTGTCAACTTTTCCTCATGCAATATTTGCATTACCATTTTTAGATGTCTAAGATGATCCTCTTTTGTTTTTTTGAACACTAGGATGTCATCTAAGTACACTTCAACCCATTTTCAAATGAAGTCCTTCAAAACCTCATTCATCAATCTCATATATGTGCTTGGGGCATTTGACAACCCAAAATGCATAACAAGCCATTCATAAAGTCCTTCAATAGTCTTAAAAGCAGTCTTCCACTCATCTTCCCCTTTAATTATTATCTAATGATATTCATTATTTAGATCTATCTTGGAGTAATATCTATCTCCACCAAGACAATCCATAAAATATTCTATTCTTGGTATTAGGACCCTATACCAGATAGTAATCCTATTTATGGCCCTAGAATCGGTACATGATGCAGGAGCATCTTGGGTCCATAGTAATCCTACTGAACCAAAAATATGTCTACTTTCATTCCATTTTTTCTCTGTCTCTCAGCTTCTGTTTCTTGGCATGCTTTTTGATTTGCTTGGTCATGCTAGGTTACTTTTGTTTCTTGGTCCTTCTTTGGTCGAGTGCTCTGTTTCTTGGTCATGCTTTGCTGAGTTGGTTTATTTGGGAGTTGGAGTTGTTTTCCAACTTCTTCATTTATTTTCCGTCCCTGAATTAATGTGGGGTCTATCATTGAGATCTATGTTGACCTAAATCTATGTCTCACCTTTGTATTTGAGTGCCGAATTTCCCATTGGACTCTTGTATATATTCTTTTGTATGTTTTTAGTTTAGGGGCAAGTCTTAGTGAAAGAAGAAAAGTGTTAAGATATTGAAGATCTAAGATCTCTGTTGTAATAAGATAAATTTTAATACATTGTGATGTATATGGTCATAACTAGGAAGGCCTTATAGCCTGGAATGTATTGAGTTTGATCAATTAATGATAAAAGATCTCCATGTTTCTCTCTCTCACTATGTTGTTGTGTTCATTCCACATTATTCCCACAAGCTAGATGGTTTTGGGTGTGCCCTAAGCCCCATCTCCTTCCTCCCTTGTGCCAGGTGGTATCAGAGCGACTTGAGATCCATGGTTCCTTCTTGTAAACTCTAAAGATATTTTTTGTAGGGTGGTAGGTTGCGATTTGACCTACAATTGCAGATAGTTTCAAGATGGTTTGTGGGAGAGGAAATGTTGATCAAGGTCTAGCTGATATTCTTAGATAGATGACTGCAAGATTAGAAGCTGTTGAAATAGACTAGCATAAAGGAAGACATCTTGAAGATGTTAGTGATGATGAATTTTAAGAGGTTCAAGGTGAAGCTACACTTGTACCTATGATGGACCAGGAAGAAGAGAGATTCTTGAGAGCCTTGAAAAGTTTGAAATCCACACCTCAGTTCAATCCTCCTGAGTACAGTGGGAAATTGGATTATGATGAATTGATTGAATGGAGAACTGAAATGGAAAAGTATTTTGAATATGACAATGTTATAGAAGATAAGAAGGTGAAGATTGCAAGCACAAAACTGAAAGGTCATGCATCCTTATGGTGGGAACATCTGCAATTGGATAGAAAGAAGAAAGGTAAAGACAAAATCAAGGTATGGGATAAGATGGTTAACAAATTGAAAGGCAAATTTCTACCTTGTGATTATCAGATTAACCTAATCCAGTGAATGCAAAGTTTGAAGCAGAAGGACAAATTAGTCAAAGACTATATTGAGGAATTCTATAGATTAGACATCAGATACAAAGAGGTTGAAGATGAAGTGGAAAGAGTTGCAAGATATTTGAATGGCTTGAGAAGTTTCATACAAGATGAAATCCATTTGGTAAAAATGGCAGGTATTGTAGAGGTATATCAATTTTCCCTAAAAGATGGAAAAAAGTTGAACATAAGATATGAACAAAGACAAAGGGGAGGAAGTGGTAGATTCCCTAGAGGAAGAGGTAGATCTCATGGTGAGAATAGTATATCAGAACTAGACAAGTCAGTTTCAGACACATCTCAAGATAAAGGAAAGACTGAATGGAAAGGTGGAAATTCATACCAAGGAAGAGGTAATTATTCTAGAGGTGGATATAGGAAAAGAGGGTTCCAAGTAACTTGCTACAATTGTGGTGAAGAAGGGCATAAATCCTTTGAGTGTACACATGCAAGCAAGAAAGGTGGTAGCAGTAGCATAAATGCATTAATCCAAGAAGAACCATCCAATGAACCTGAAAGTAACCTCATTATCTGAATGATACTATGGAGTGAGAAAGATAAGAAAGATATGATCTAGAAAAGTTTATTGAAGACCAGATGTAGAGTTGCAGATAAATTTTGGAAGCTCATTGTTGACAGTGGAAGTTCTATGAATTTGGCATCTGAGAAAATGGTTACAAATTTGTAGTTGGAGAGGATGAAACATCCAAAACCCTACAAGATCTCATGGATCAAGGATGAGCATACGTTAATGGTGAGTGAACAATGTTTTGTGAATCAAAAAGTTGGAAAATACTATGATAAGGTGTTTTGTGATATCATGCCTATGGATTGTTGTCATATTTTGTTGGGTAGACCTTGGCAATATAATAGACATGCTATACATGATGGAAGGTTGAATAGATATTCTATTTGGGTTGATGGGAAGAAGCAAATTTTGTTACCCTTGGTTGAAGAATCTGCTGATGAGTTATGTACATCTATGAAATTTTGTTAGATGGAAGGTAGACAGTTTGTTAAGGATTTGAAAAGAAATGATATATGTTATGCCTTGATTCCTAACAAACCATGTAAGAATACAGAAGATGACGTTCCTGTAGAAGTTGGAAAGTTTCTCATAGAGTACAAGGAGATAATTTTAGATAATGTACTTGATGGTTTTCCACCAACGAGAGATATTAGTCATTGTATGGATTTGATTCCTGGAGCTAGTTTACCAAAAAAAGAACCACATAGGTTAACACCAACCGAGAATGAAGAGCTTAACCGACAAGTTCATGAATTTTTGAAAAAAGGTTTGATCTAAGAAAGTTTGAGTCCATGTGTAGTACCAACTATGTTGGCACCTAAGAAGAATGAAGAATGGAGAATATGCACTGATTCCAGAGAAATAAACAAGATCAAAATGAAGTATAGGTTACCTATACCAAGAATGGATGACATAATGGATTGTTTGAGTCAAGAAAAGTATTTTACCAAGATTGATTTGAAAAGTGGATATCATCATATCAGAATTAGAGAAGGTGATGAACGGAAGACTAATTTCAAGACAAAGGAAGGTTTGTATGAGTGGTTGGTTATGCCTTTTGGTTTAACTAATGTACCTAGTACATTTATGAGGCTGATGAATGAAGTTTTGAAGAAATTATTGAATAAGTGTGTGATTGTATATTGGATGAAATTATGATATTTAGTAAGACCAGAGAAGAACATCTGAGGCATATAAGACAAGTGTTGCAGAGATTAAAAGAAGAAAAGTTGTTGATAATCTGAAGAAATTTTCCTTCATGAAAGAAAAGCTTGTGTATTTGGGATTTGTGATTTCAGATGATGGTTTGAAGATGGATCCAGAGAAGGTTGAAGCTATATTGAGTTGGCCTACACCTAAAAAAGTCACTGAGGTAAGATCATTTCATGGATTGGCAAGCTTTTACAGGAAGTTTATCAGAAATTTTAGTTCTATTTGTAATGCTATGACTGAAACAATGAGAGGAGACAAAAGAAAATTCAAATGGACACATGGAGCTGATACTATTTTTAACGCTTTAAAGTTGAAATTTGTTAAATTACCTATGTTGGCATTACCTATTTTCAATAAAGTATTTCGAGTTGAATGTGATGCAAGTGGAAGTGGAATTGGAGCTCTGTTGACTCAAGAAGGAAAACTTGTTGCTTTCTTTAGTTAAAAGTTGAATGATGAAAAGATAAAATATTTTGTCTATGATCAATAATTCTATGCTATTGTGCAAGCTATGAAGAAATGGAGACATTACTTGATGCCAAATGAATTTTTGTTGTATACTGATCATAAGGCTTTACAATATTTGGGTAGTTAGAATGGGTTGAATCAGAGACATATGAAATGTGTTGAATATTTGCTGAGCTTTACATTTGTGATTAAGCATAAGAGTGGAATTTCTAATAGAGTTGCTGATGGATTAAGTAGAAGAAGATCTTTGTTGACTGAAATGAGAGTTGAAGTTGTTGGCTTTGATGACATGAAGAATTTGTATGAAAATGATCCTGATTTTTCAAAGCAGCGGAGAGTGTGCATAACACCTAATATAAATCAATCAAGTAAGTATGAAGACTATTTCATTCAAGAAGATATGTTGTTTAAAGGTATTCATTTATGTATACCAATAGGATCAATGAGAACTAATCTGATAAAGGAGAAACATAGTAGTGGATTGGCTGGACACTTTGGCATTGATAAAACATTGAGTTTGATGAAGGAGAGGTACTTTTGGCCTCAATTGTATAAAAATGTTCATAACTTTGTAAGAAGTTGTGGAGTCTATAAAGTTGCAAAGGGAGTAAGTTAGAACATGTTATAATTAATCTTTCCTTGGTTGAAAATATGTAATTAAAAGGATAAACCAAGGTATCCTTATTTGTATTTGTCCTCTAGTCCAAGTAGGAGGACATGTCACTATTTTGTAATTCCTTTAATAAGGAAAATAGATATTCCTCCTTAAAAGGAATCACACATTTGTCACACACACAATATGAATGTGGCATCCATAGGAGAAGGGAGTTACATGAAAAATCCTCCACTCATCTCTACTTATAAGATGTCTCTCACACACTTGCTTTAATAATCTTCTCCTCTCTCTTTCAATCTCTCATTGCTCTCATTATTGTATTGAACTTATTTCTCTCATCCATAGGATTTTTTGCCATATTCTTATTCACAAAGGGGTTTTTCTTTTCTTTTCCCCTTACCAAAATCTCTTGGCTCTTTGTTGGATTCTTGGAGTTTCGCATATGCTTAATGGTTGATCTTGATATCTTTATCTCACTTTTGGTTTATGGTAAAATCTTCTTGTATTTCATTTTCTTGGATTACTTCATGTTTATGTTTTCAATCTTTTAATACTTCTTACATGGTATCAGAGCTATCTAATGATTGTTTAAGTGTTTTTTAGGAAGGTGCCATTCAAAGAAGCAAGGTCTTCTTATTGATCTAATTTTTGTTTTGTAGGTTTTTTGTTGCAAATCTTTTTTTTTTTTTAATCTAATCTCTTAGTTCTAGATGGCTTGCTGCCAGATCTAAGCTCTATTAATCTCATTTCTAGCTTTAAAGTTAGCTTATTCTATTTCAGCATTCTAACTATTAGCTCTAGATTTATATACTTAATCTGTATTTCTAACATTTTGTTCACAGGCTTCATCTTTTTATTCATTAGATTTTTGATTAAATCTCTGCTAACAGTTGTTTCTTAGATCCTTGTTTATTCATATCTCTTTTTTATGTTGTTGTTGTTTAAATTCATTTTAACATAGTTGTTTTCATCTAGCTGCTTTCTACTATTTCTCTGCAGGCATATGGTATTTTTCTATCAGCATTTAATATATAAATCATTTTAAGCAGCCTTCACATCATAGTTTATTTGTGTTGCATATTGTTGGTTTCTAGCGCAACCTTTACTTGTTGCTGCTATCCTTCCTATCTTAGCTGGAAAATCTGCTATTTGCACAGGTTTCTCTCTCACCCAAGGCGTAGCAGTTGTGATCTTTCCTTGGTCTTTGGTGACTGGTTTTTGGCGCAACCTCTTTGCATCTTCTTTATCAGCTTTCCCCTTCCCTTTACGTAGCCCATATTTTTTCTTTCACACCTCTCTCCATCTGGGATCTCCAACAGAGGAGGGTGTAAGCATCGTGTGGATAGAGCTCCTCCATTTTGGCAGCCTTGTCTTTAAGTGACTATTCTATTTGGCAGCCTTGTCTTTCACTAGCTTTCACAGATCCTTTGTCAGAGCATATTCATCATCTTTTCCTCCTCCTTGTGCAACATAGCTACTGGTCTTACTTCTTGCGCAACAGCATCTCCCTTCTTGTAATATTCAAGAACCTATACCTTACGCACCTATTATTCTTGCTAATTATTATAATTATTCTTTCTACTCACGCATAGCAGTATCCCTTCCATATTACTTGCGCAGCTCTATACATTAGCAGGAGTATTGGTGCAGCTCTATGATAGTTTAATTAAAGCAAGTTTATTTCAATTTGTACCTTGCACTGATTTTCAATAACATTTACCTTACCTTTCAGTTTTGTGCAGCTTTACCTGGCGCAAGAAGAGACTCAAGGCTTCTAAGGACATTTTGAGATTGATGTATCAAGTTTATGCAGCTTTGTCTTTTCATTCTGCAGCTTAGCATTGTCTTGCGCAACTTTATTAACTTTCTTTGTTTAGTTTCAAACTTCACATAGTTTTAATTGTATCTTTTTCAAAGATAAAAACTATACCTTAGCATAGCTTTTTGGTTTCTTAAAACTATTCTTTTTTATATTGCATAGATTTGTTTTTTAGCAGCCTGCAGTCCTTTTAACTTGCGTAGCATTTCATAGTTCAAGTTTAAAGTTTAAGTTTCAAATTCTATCTTTGGCATCTTACTTAATCATTCTTGTATCCTTTTCAACACTTGTCTTCATATTTTATTCCTTATGCAGGTTACAAAGGCAGCTGCTCATTTATATATGTCTTTTATTCTTTTATTTTCAGTTTCTCTCTGCTTATTCTCTGATTTAGTTTCTTTTTTCAATCTAATCTTAGTAAAGTTGAATTCTCTTTGGTCAAATTTGTAATTATTGATATCAATTTTAATTTTGATAATCAAATCTGTAATTCCTTGGTAATGTAATTCCTTTTCATTACTTTAATTCATTCACAATTAATTTAAATTAATTCAAATTCGTTAAATAGTTTAATTTTCATTTATTAATTTAATAAATTTGTTCATTTTTTTATATAAAGGTAAAAAGTTTAATCGTCAATACTTTTTTTTCACTCTATATTATTTCATATCACTTCACTTTTAAGTTATTTATATCATTTCACATCAAATTCAATTACTGGTTCTGTAATTCATTTCAATTAAAAATTGTTTCACCATTTACATTAAATTTTAAAATTTTTTTTTAATATCTTTATTTACCTCTTATATTAAGAGTTAACATTAAGTAAATCTTCTTTTTCTTAATCTTGCACATTATATATACACTGTTATTTACTTTGTGTAAGTTAACTTGATCAATTTATCATGTCTACTTTAATCCCAAAAATCAAGCTCAACAGCTCTAATTATCATCAATGGAAAACTCATGTGTCTTTTTTATTTCGATTTAAACATTTACTAGAAGTTGCTATAGATGTAGCTATTGAACCAGCTACCTCTGCTTCACAAGCATAAAAAGATGCATGGAAGACCAAAAATGAAGAAGCCCTTGGTTTAATTGGTCTCTCCGTCATCCCTGATCTTTATGTCCTAATTGGACATTGCACCAAAGCTCATGAAGCATGGACCATTCTGTAACAGACATATGATAGCTCATTGGAATCTCGTAAGATTCAACTCCAAGAAAACTTGGAGGACTTAAGGTATAATGATTTTAAAAATATGGATGACAGTTAAAACTCAACTAAGTGGTGTTAATGTTAGTTTAAGTGATATTAGATTGATTACAATTATTCTTAAGAAATGTCTTCCTAAAGAGTTTCAGCAATTTATTACTAACATTCACTCTCATCTTGATATTCCTACTTTAGCTCCTCATTTAACTTATGCAATCTTTCAAAATTTGTTACGTCAAGAGGAGGCTAAATTATTGCAATTTGGTACTATTAAAACTTTTGAACATGCTTTTATGTCTAAAACTCAA
>MU223871.1:3705272-3750046 GCA_018584345.1 Thuja plicata | reverse complement strand
TGCAAACTCCTCCACTCATCTCTACTTAAGAGATGTCTCTCACACACTTGCTTCAATAATCTTCTCCTCTCTCTCTCAATCTCTCATTGCTCTCATTATTGTATTGAGCTTATTGCTCTCATCCATACGCTTTTTTTCCATATTCTTATTCACAAAGGGGTTTTTCTTTTCTTTTCCCCTTACCAAAATCTCTTGGCTCTTTGTTGAATTCTTGGATTTTCTCATATGCTTAATGGTTGATCTTGATATCTTTATCTCACTTTTGGTTTATGGTAAATTCTTCTTGCATTTCATTTTCTTGGATTACTTCATGTTTATGTTTTCAATCTTTTAATACTTCTTACAGAACACTGGTTTGTATACACCTATTACTATTCCTAAGAAACCTTGGAGTGATATTAGCATGTATTTTTTTCTTGGCTTACCTAGGACAGTAGGAGGTAATGATTCTAGATTTGTTGTTGTGGATAGATTTTCTAAAATGACACATTTCATACCATGTAAGAAAACATCAGATGCAGTGCATATAGAAGATCTTTTCTTTAAAGAGATGTCAGATTGCATGGATTACCAAGGAGTATCATCTCTAACAAAGACAGTAAGTTTGTAAGCTATTTTTGGAGATCACTTTGGAAGAAGTTGAATACTGAGTTGAAATTTAGTTCTACATTTCATCCACAGACCGATGGACAAATATAGGTTGTAAATAGAAGTTTGGGTAACTTTTTGAGATGTTTAGTTGGAGACACACCAAGAAATTGGGATTTGATGTTGGCACAAGTAGAGTTTGCATACAACATTTTAGTAAATAGAAGTATTGGAAAGACAACTTTTGAGATTGTTCATGGCACACAACCTAGAAGTATATCAGATTTGAGAGACATTGTTGGTGAAGAGAAAAGAAAGTTGAAGCAGAGGAATTTGCAGAATTTATGAAGACATTGCATGAGGATGTGAAGAAAAAGCTTGAGAAAAGTAATCAGAAATACAAAGATGATGCAGACAGATCAAGAAGACATGAGACATTTGAAGCTGGTGATGTTGTGATGGTTCATTTGAAGAAAGGAAGATTTCCTATTGGAACATATGGGAAATAGAAGATGAATAAATTTGGTCCTTGTAAAATACTAAGAAGATTTGATAGTAGAAATGCTTATGAATTTGAATTACCTAATGACATGGATATATCACCCATATTCAATATTTTACACTTGTATGAATATCGTGAACTTGATGAAGAAGTGAAAATACCAAGTGATTATCCTAAGAAGCAGATAGAGGGAGTTGAGAAGATCTTGAAACAGAGAGCTGGTAGAAGTACAAGAGGAAAGGAATCCATGGAATATCTAGCAAAGTAGAAAAATAGACCAATTGAGGACTCATCTTGGAATTCTCAATCTAAGTTGGATTCATTTCAGGTTGGAACTGATACATGATTCGGGGAATCATTTCTTTTCAACCCTAGGTGTCTGATGTAGGAGCATCTTGGGTCCTTAGCAATCCTGCTCAACCAAAAATATGTCTACTCTCATTTCCAATTTGTTCTCTATCTCTTGACTTCTATTTCTCACCATGCTTTCTGAGTTGCTCGGTCATGCTAGTTTACTTATGTTTCTCGGTACTTCTTTGGCCAAGTGCTCTGTTTCTTGGTCATACTTTGTCGAGTTGGTTTATTTGGGAGTTGGAGATGCTGGCCGACTTCTTCATTTATTTTTCATGGTTGAATTAATGTGGGGTCTCTCATTGGGATCTATGTGGACCTAAATTTGGGTCTCACCTTTGTATTTGAGCACCAACTTCCCTCTTGGACTCTTGTATATATTCTATTATATGTTCTTAGTTTAGGGGCAAGTCTTAGAGAAAGAAGAAAAATGTTAAGATATTGAAGATCTAATATCTTTGTTGTAAGAAGATAAATTGTAATACATTGTGATGTATATGGATATAACTAGGAAGGCCTTACAGCCTGGCATGTATTGAGTTTGATTAATTAATTATAAAAGATCTCTGTGTTTCTCTCTCTCACTGTGTTGTTGTGTTCATTCTGCATTATTTCCACAAGCTGGATGGTTCTGGGTGTGCCCTAGGACCTGTCGCCTTCCTCCCTTGTGACAATACACAACCTCCAAGTACCATCTATCTTTAGGGCTAGGAATGTGGGAGCAACACAAGGAATTATGCTCTTGCTAATCAGTCCTTGGTTAATTAGTTATTGGATTTGGTTAGAAATATCTTCATTCTTCTATGGGGTCATCTTATAAGTATCTTTATTTGGGAGTTAGGCTCCTAGGATAAAGTCAATTTGATGACTAATAGATCTCTTAGGTGGTAGGATAGCTGGTTGACCATCACTAACTATGGCTTGGTATTGATTTAACAACCTTTGGATCTCTAAAGGAAACTCTTCCCTCTTATTCCCCTTTTAACCTTTTAGTTTTGAAACCAAATAAAAGCCCACTCCATATTCTTCTTCTAATGTCTTTAAGAATTGTTTCTCACTGACAAACAATAGGTTGGGACCCCTTTTCTTCTCCTTCTCTTCTTCCAAGGTTGATTTTACCCTAAAATATATTATATCATTCTTGAAGAAATAGGAGTTCTTAACTCCATCATGCACTGCATCTCAGTTAAACTGCCAAGGTCTACCTAATAGTAGATGGCACACATCCATGGGTAGGACATCACATAAAACTTTGTCCTTATACCCCCTATGGAAAATTCTATCCAAGCTTTCTCATTGACTATTACATGTTGATCTTTATTCAACCAAGTAACTCTATAGGGATTAGTATGAGGAATCCTTGCAATTTTAACTCCTCAATAGCTTCTAAAAAAACTATATTATAGTAGAACCTGAATCTATGAACTTTACAGACCTTACTAAGTACCTTTAAATTGAATCAAAACAAGGATTTTCTTTGGTTTGGATCTTTTTTGATGGGTTTTGTGAGGAGTGCTCTAGGAACCATAAAATTCTCTCCCTTCTCTAAACCTATGGAAATTTTTGTAGTCTTGCTGCTAGAAGACTCTTCTTGCACATAGTTGACTATTTTCTCTCCTCCTTGTGAAGTAGAGCTCTTTGCAGGACACCGATATGCAGGATGCCCAAACTGTTGACAATTATAAAACTTCATTGAAGAGAAGTAAGATCCTCTTCACTGATTATCAGTTCTTCCTCTTGAACTATTATTTGAACCTCTTCCTCGGTTGTAACCACCTCTAGTGTTACTGGATTATCCTTGATTCTTGGTGAGTTTGAACTCACTCTAATTCTTAGCTTTATAATTCCTTCCTCCATATCCTCCTCTATGACCTCTATTGTCCTTTCCTCTTCCTCTATTGTTTGAGTCTTGATTCTTCTTGAACTTCTCTTCTACCTTGAGAGCTAGTTGGTAGCATTGGTGCACAATCTTAGGGCTCAACAGACTAATTTCCTCTTGAGTAATCCATTTGAGTCCATTAAGATATCTTGCTACTTTTAGGATTTCTTCTTTCATCACATGGGACCTTAAGCATATCTTATGGAATTCTTCTGTATAGGCACTGACTTCTAAGTCTTTTTGTCTCAGATTATGCCTTTTCTTGTGCAATTGCACTTCATAATCATATGGAAGGTAAGTTTACTTTATCTTTTCCACCATACCTTTCCAAATGGTTATGGAGTTCTTTCCTCCTTAAGTCCTTTCATCTTGGACAAATTTCTACCAAGTGAGAGCAGTTCCTCTCAATCTTGTCTTGGTTATTCTAACTTTATGAGCTTCAGTGACACTATCACAAACAAAATGATTTTCAAGACCTTCTATCCATTCCATGATTAACTCTAGATCCATCTTAACACTAAATAGAGGCACACCTTCTAAGGACTTACCACTCATTTCCTTTAATGCTTTCAAGAATGGGTCTTCTTGAAGCACAGGGTCTGGCTCTAGGAACATGTCCTCCTTGGACACTAATTTACCCTTCTCATCAGCTTCTCTAATCAGTTCACTGACTACTATAGTTTGGAGCTATACTTCTTCTAACTTGCATGCCATTTTAGCTAACTGCTCCTTCAAGAGTCTGTTTTCCACTTTCTGCTCTCTGACATCTCTTGCTAGCTCTACATTAGACACCATGTTGGATGAATTTACAGACTCTTCTAAAAATAAAACCCAAACAATACAATCCCAAACTTCTTTCTTTCTCTGATACCAATCTGATGTAAAACCTAGGCCAAGTTGCTAATGAGAGTAATCCTGCCTCTGCTCCATGGCCTCGTAATGGACCATGTTAGCAATTTTTCTTGTAGAATCAATATATAGAAATAAGTTCTTGACTCTTAGATCCCCAAATTAGATTCATACATGGAAAAGGATAATTAAAAAGGACATTATTCCTTCTATTCTTTGAGTTCCACAAACTCAGGCGGGTGCACCTATCTTCAGATTCACTGCTTTACAAGAAATCTTATAGTGGATCTATGATTTTTAATCCTTCTTCTTTTTAGGCCACTTGGCTTAGGAAGGTTAACCTATGAATTCTCTCTTTAAAGAATCACCATGATGAAATTTATTTCTCAATACACTTAGCTAGACATGTGTATTCCAAATAATAGAAAGTAAAAGATTATTCGATATTTGATTGATTTGATGATAACAACTACTTATCAGCACTTGACCAGTGCCTAATCCTTGGCCATAGATTCAAAATGAAACATACATTCACCAAAAACAATCAATTAAAACAAGAAAAAAACCTCAGATAGAATGTCTTACAAACTATCCTTTCATCCTCATACCCTGTATGAAATCCCTACATAAAACTCTAACCCTCTGAAACTATTTGCAAGATTTAAACCCTCCTTGAAAACAACTCACAAATAACAACACAGTTACCTTATAACTGGTATATTTAAAATGCCTTACAAATTAAACATACAAGAGATGAATGTAAATGCAAAAATACATCAATGATATGAGACTAGAAATTCCATTATATTTTATTAATAATCTCTTGATTTTAATACATTTAAAACTAACTGAAAACTCAAGACTTAGACACCATTCAAAAACCTGCCTTACAGCTTTGATTTTACCATCCTATACAATATCTTACAAATTTCTATTTGTAGTGAGAATTATTCATCTTTGAATCCTTAAAGATAAAGGATGCAACAAGCTTCAGATGACTAAGCTAGAAGACAAAACTCAACGCCAAATAAGACAAAATAATAAGTGGACTGAAAAACCACTTTTGCTACAAGATATTCTGAATAATTTTTTCCTATGACCGTATGGTGACTGCATTTTCCTTATGTTTTCTTGGATACTACCATCTGTAATTTTTTATCTTGATCATGTTGATGTAGGATCTTTTATCTTCCATGTCTTAGTCAAATAGTTGGAAAATACTATCATCGGTAGCCTTTCACAGATTTTTCTCTTCTTCTTGACTAACTGATTGATACTTGTTCTTCCAAGAGGTGTACACTTCATCACTTGGCCAATCAAAATCAAGGACTTCATTCTCTTGATGTTGTTCTCACCTTAGCTAGTGCTTGCCTTCTAACCCTCTCCTTTCTAGAAATCAAAAAATTCTCTGGCTTTGTTAATAATGTTTATAGTTTGAACAAACAAAATTGTGCCCTCCAAGGCAATGATTCTATGTCTCCAGGCATTTATAGTTTCTTTTACCTACCTTAGCCATAATTCCTCATTCTTTATATCACCATCCTTTTTGAACATGTTAGGATACATTTCATACCTGTCCTTTGAAAATTATATCCTTAGGGCTTCTACCTTTCTGATGAGGATACTTCTTTTGATATCCATGTCTGCCATCAACTTCAGGAATTTGTGAGTGCTAGTCAAAATGATATCAATATTATTCTCTTCTTTGGATATGGAATAAAATGATTTCACCTAAGCCCCTTTTCCTTTCCATATGTCCACAATTAGACCCCATTGATCTTTGTCTACATCATATTCTCTTATTATGTTAATAATCTTTTTTCCCAGCAAATAAAGGTCAACAAGATTTACCTCCTTAGCACACCTCAACACGCTAGAGTATATTTTGTCAGAGTGTCTCTATTTAACCCATTCTTCTTCTTCTTTTTATGTTGGGGACTCTTCAAGATCTTTCTTATTGGTTTCTTCTAATCTTTTCCTTTCAGAAATTAATCTAGATCTATTTCCATCTCCACATCTTCTAGAGTAACAGGGCTTGATGGCATAGGAGGAGGATAAGTGATAAATGGGATGGATGATGGAGGTTGGTAGGGATCTTGAGCAATAATCATTTGAGGGACAGAATGTTTTGATTTCTTACCTTCCAATTCAAAAATCCTCTTATCTTTCTAAATAGACTTTATCTTCTCCTCATTATAGGCACCCAGAACTCTCTCAATTTTTTCACTCAAGCATTTGAGTTCATTTTCCAATTTTTGGGATAAACTTAAACTGAACTTAGTAGATTCTAAATTTATACCCATGTATTCAACAAACCCTATCTCTGCAACTCACCATACCATGAGGCTACCTAAATGTTCAACCTGAGTGTCTTCACTAGTTGTCTTGGGGTTTCTTTTTCTCAGTTGTCACATAATCAAGGCTGCATGATCTTCACTGAACTTTACACCCTTTGAAGATTTTTGTACTTCTACTTCAGTGACATGAATATTCTTTGTTTCCTTCCTAATGAAATCAAAGACAATAGCATTAGATATGTCTCATTCACAGAGTATCAATACTCCTTCCCTTTTTCCTAGCTCTCTACCTTCTTCAGGAGTTATCTTTTGAAACTTAGATAACATCTCATATTTTGTTTCATTTTCACTTTCCTCTTTGCCTCTGGCAGGTTTTTATTCTTTCTTTTTTTGGCATTTACTCTTGAATTCATCAATATGAATTCTCCACAAGAATTGCAAAAATTCTCTTTCTTTAACAAAGTTGTCATCAGAAAGAAATTTGTCACTTGCCTACTATGTCAATGGATCTAGCTCTCTACTAGTGAATTCTGCCACTGGAAAATCCAATTGAGTGGGTTTTGTCTCTTCAGGAACCCCTTCCTACAATTCCTCAACTATGACATAGATTTTCCTAGAATTTCCCATTTTAATTAGTTACTAAGATACAACTTGTTCATCCATGCGCATTGGGGATTAGGAGGGAGAATAGATCTGCTCATGTTGTTGTTGTTGTCCCTCTTCTACCTTTTGCCTTTTATGGGATGGAAATATTTGAGCACTAGGATCTAGTGGCCTCTTCCCTTTAGGATCACTGGTCTATCCACCTGTTGGAAAATTTGTGTTGTCCCCTCCATTTATATACTACATATTCTTGTTGTGGGATATTTCTAGCAGGGAATGCCCTGCCCAAAATTGCCTTGGCCTTTTCTGGGTCTGTTTGCAAAATATCATCTCTTTTCTAGTTCAAAGCCTACATAATTTCTTCAAACAAATGCATTAGGGACTCAATCTTCTTAGACCATGGCTGAAATTCCTTTAAAGGATCATAAAATTTATCAAAATGGTGTATAAAAGCAAGGCTTTTCTTGTATACCAACCTTTTTTATTTCTTTATCTCATGGTTTATTAAGTCAAATTCATTTTTGACTATGTCTTCTAGAAAGTTGAATTGATGTTTCAACACCACACATTTTGTCTTTTCCTTGAACGTGTCCTTAATGAATGCCTCTAGGTCATCACACCTAGATACTGTTGTGGTCAGATTGTAGGGTTTCAAAAAATCCTGCAGGTGTCTCCATCCTCCCTTGGTGATGATGAATTGATGAGAAATAGGTATCATAGGAAAAATATTTCATTTTCCTCTTCTTGTCAGTGCATCTTCCTGCAAGCCCCCAATCTGCCTTAGGACCTCTGCCAACCCCATCTTAAGGGGAATTCTATAGGGAAATATGTTTGGAAATCCCCTGAAGCCATAGACCCTGAATAAAGTTGACACTAGATAAGGGATAACATCACCCTAATTATGTACCATATTGAGCTCTTGGTCATATTCTTTTGGCCTCAATAATTTCAATAGTGCTACAGGAATCCTAGGCTCATCCTTCAAGAACAATGCCCTAAGTGTGGCAGAAAAATATCTATCAAAATTAATGTAGCTTGCCTTTCTATTGTCCCAAGTCATATTTGCATTCCACAACTGTACAGGCATGATTTCATCATCCTTAACTCTTGTCAGCTCCATCTCCTTTTCAAACTAATTAGATCCTTTATATAAAAACACATGTATTAGCTGGGAGCACCATGGAAAAGGTCGGGTTACCTTTGTGTTTTTGACAACTATCAACCCTTCATGAATTAGGTCTTCAATGTAGGAAAAAAAATCAAAGATTATTGCAATGTAGGGAGAAAAATCAAATATTATTGCTAGTTCAACTTGTTCATCATCCCCATAGACTTGGAAAAGAGCCCTATAAACTTATTTGGCCTTCAAAGTGAAATAATCAAGTTTGAATGGTTCTCTAGTATTAGGCCCTAATAGAACTAAATCCCCAATTGTGCCAAAGTATTATTTTAGGGGCCCTTCTCTGAAGTATTTCCTTTGGGCTTGATAAACTTATTTTAATTTTTTAAAATCAATCTTATCCATGGAAGTATTTGGATCATTCAAATTGAAAACCTTCCTAATTTCTTGTGTAGTCACCTTTATCAGGACTTGCCCATTTTTATCTCTAACCACTATGGATATGCTATCATATTTTGTAGCTATGCATACAAGCATGTCTATATCCATAAAAATCTTAGGCACTACCAACTTGCCTACGTCGAATTGCCACACATTACTATTTGGGGGGTTAGCATTTCTCTAACCAACAAGCACCTTAAATAGAGCCAGGCTAGTCATACCTATTTTGGCATCCTTAACAGACTGACCCAAATCATACAACCCATTGGCTATTTTTAAGTGTGGATCCTTGGGGACTAATTCCTTTGTCTTAGAGGCATCATTAGTTGACATGGTCAATTGTTGCAACAAGTCATCATAGACATTTATATCCTTATAATTGACCTTTCCAGATAATTCTCTTCTCGGAGGCATTGTGAATTTAGGGTTTCACATTCTAACAATTGATAATTTCAATGCTAAAGCCTTTCTTTTACTATACTCCCTATTAATCCCTTTAAATGTCTTATGACCTAGCAATATTAGTACCAGAAAATTACCTGTTCCACAAGAAGCATGAAAATCTAGATGTGATCACTGCAACTTTACTCTACTTTGCAACCCTTTTTGACTATGCAAAAATGACTTGAGTGATCAATAAGATAGAAATCCCATCATCTTAAACATTAAATTTTAACTGGGAAGAGATACATGTTCTCCATTACTCCTATGAGTTCAATGCTTGGCATCCAACTGTTGAAACTTGCTACTTCTACAATTTAAAATAGAACCATTGATTTTACTGACTTTTCCTCGTATCAGGCGGTCTACAACAAATCCTCTACAATGTTCATCTCCCTATAAATGTGGCATCATGTCACTTTCCCTTGATAATTAAATTTTGATCACTTTTGATCTAAGGCTTTGCACCAATCGTTCAATCTATTTTAACCTGATTGATCTTTACTTAAATCTACATTGCTATGAGGGCCCCATCAACTTAGACACACCTCATCATGGTGCTTTCCCTCAATGAGTAAAGATCAGATACTTTATACTTAAGGCTTAGCACCAACCATTGGATCTTCTCAATATTTGGTGACTTTAATCACCTTTATAATCCATGGCCTTGATCTCGCAAAGACACATGGCAGCATGGCACAATGCCTCATTAGTTAAAACAACATCACCTTTGATCTCAGGCTTAGTGCCAGCCATTAGATTTTTATCCACTTAACTTGTCTTTATTTGGTCTTGCGCTTCTATGGGGTCCCATCAACTTGGACACACATTGAAATGGTGCTTTCCCTCAATAGTTAAAACAAAACCATCTTTTGTTTAAGGCTTAGTGCCAGCCATTAGATTAGATCTAACTTAACCAATCTTTAATCATCTAATTGTTTACCATCCGTGGCTTTCAAAGTACATAGTGGGACACATGACATCATGGTGCATTACCTCGATGGATAAAATCCTTTCATCGTATGATTGATAATTAACACCAAGCATCAAATCTTCATGGAGATAGTGCTGATTTATCATAACCTTTATTGAATTGATGGGCCCACTGATATGCTAGGTGTCACCATGTCGCTTTCCCTTGATGAATAACTTAACACCATCTTTATTATGAGGCTTTGTGCCAATTGGTAGATTAGATCTAACTTGTCCTATGTTTAGCTTTACCTTTATGATGACACTTTGGCTGACCTAGGACATGCATCGCAATGGTGCTTTCCCTTGATGTTAATCCTTGTTCATCTTTCGTTCATAGGAAAAAGCGCGGACCCTCAAATCAAATTTGATCTACGGTGATCTCACAACTTGTATTTCAACCTACGACTTGTGATCTAGAGAGACATGGTTGCATGGCACGTTCCCTTGATGGATAAAGATCAATCATCTTCATTATGAGGGAAAGAAAGAAACGTTAGATTAAGCAAGACTTGCACGATACATAACAAGAGGAAATAAAAGGCTCACGAGTTTTCAAACTTTAGGGAAAATTAACACTTAGGACTTAGGAAAGAATAAAAGGACCCCATTCAACTTAGACACATGGCTAATTCAATCAGTTAAGTGTTTGAATAAAGTAACAAAAAAATAAAACCCACCAAGAATGTTTAGGGTATTTTTTCAAATTCAAACCAAATACGACCCTAGACTTAGGGTTTTCATCATTTTAGGACCAGGGTGTAACATTTTACAGGGAGAGTCAGCATTTTATTGAATAAGGTTTGACATTTTAAGACAAAATGAACACTTGGGAATAAAATTTTAGGGTAAGGCCTCAAAACATGAAATATTACAAATAGTGGCTCTCTCTAAGGATGCTTGAATTCCAGGTAATAAAAAGATTATAGATCTCTGGAAAAGTAGACCAAAACTGCACTAACCTATTACTAAAATAAACACACAACTGGGAAGGGAACACACCTTTACATATGATAAAACACTACTGTGCATGGAACTAAAGATCTAATTGAATATTTTTTTTAGGAATTGTCCATGCACTAGAAATTCTTGTTCTTCATCATCCATACTCCTGAAGAAATATGAATCCTTTCCAAAAATCTGTGAGATGATAAAAGCCCCTAGCCATAATGATTCAAATTTGTTATTCTTCCCTTTGTATTTAGCCCTGGTATTCCATTGCAACACAAAATACCAAGCTGAAACTTTCTTTCATGTGCCCTTTTGTCAAAAAGGTACTTCATTTTTTGCTGCAATTTGACATTTTCGCTCTGGCTTTCTCTCATTATTTCATCCAATTCTACCAATTGAAATTATTGATAGGAATTCTTGATTGAACACCATATACCAACTCGAAGGGAGACTGTCCAATGGCCTTTTTGATAGTGATTCTATCTACCCAAAGGGAAATTTTTAACTTTATATACCAGGCTCTTTTGTTACCTTCTAGGGTCTTTTTCAAAAATTGCAAGAGATTTTTATTGTTGGATTGTGCCTGGCCATTGGATTGTGGATGGTATGGGGATAAATAAGACAACAATTCCCATATTAGAGAAGAAATTAGTAAATTCTTTAGACCTTAAACACATGTCATTATCCATTACCAACTTCACAGGGACACCAAATCTTGTGATCACATTGTCCATCAAGAAATCAATGACCATTGTGCTTGTTTCTCTTTTGGTTGGAACTACCTCTACCCATTTTGTAAAATAATCAATCATCAATAGAATCCAACTATGGCCCCCACTTGATTTCTCAGAAAATTCTCCTATGAAATACATTCCCCACATGGTGAAGGGGGCTTCTGCTACTACAGGATTCAATAATAAAGCTCCTATAAAATTCATTTTTCTTGAGAATCTCTAACATGGTTCACACTTTCTGACAAAAGTATAAGCATCTTGGAACAAACAAGGCCAATAGTATCCATCTCTCAAAATTTTATGAGATGTTGATCTAGCAGAGTAATGCCCTCAACACATTCCAACATGCATTTCACTCAAAATATTCTCTGATTGTCCTTTGTCAAGACATAACAACAAGATCCCATCTCTCTTTTTCCAAAACAAATCACCATGCAACAAGACATATTTCTGAGCCTGTAACCTCAAAATCCTCCTTTGGTTATCACTTAGGTCATTTGGACACTTAGCATTTTTTAGAAAATATACAATATTAGTATACCAGGATTGCATTTCAATACTTGTTAGGAAATTTCTATTTGTATCAATATTGTTGACCTGAACTAGATCCAAATTTTATTCTGTCATCAATTTTTGCAATCCCAACCCTCTTATTAATTTTGTGATGTGAATTTCTAGATAAAATTCCTGGACTTTATTTATCCACTTGTTTCTCTTCCCTGTTACCTCATTTTGGACAAATATATCTTTAACAGCAACATGAGGAACATATACATTCACCTTTGCACATACCAGATAGGGCCTAAAAGCCTTGACTGCCTTCACCAAGGAATAATCCTATTTTTCCATGAATTGATAATTCAGCTCAGTTGACTGTAAAGATTTTTTGAAAAAGGCTATTGGATGCTCAAATCCCTCGTCATCTTTCTGCAATAGAACTGCAACAATAGTATGGAAAGAAGCAAAAGTGAATAAAGAAAAGGGTTTGGTATAATTAGGGGATACTAGGATAGGTTCTTCTTGGATGGCTTGTTTTATTTTTTCAAAGGTTGACTATGCCTCTTGGTCCCATTCAAATTTTACATCCTTCTTTAGTAATCTGACAATGGGTTTGATCAGTTCTACAAAATCGACAATAAATCTCCTGACAAAATTGATTTTCCCTAAAAATGATTGTATGTCTTTCAATTTTTTGGGAGCAAGTACCTTTTGAATAGCCTCGACTCGTTCAGGATCTATTCTCACTCCCTCATTTGACACTATGTGGCCCAAAAGTTTCCCTTCAGTAACAGCAAAGTGGCACTTTTTTGGGTTCAAAGAAACCCCATATTCCAATGCTTTTATCATAACCTTCTCCAAGTGGTTACAATGATCTTCTATCCTTTTTGAAAAATCTGTTAGATCTTCTTGGTATACTACCATAAACACATCTATGAGATCTTTGAAAGCCACATCCATGGCCCTTTGAAAGGTTGCACCAGCATTTTTAAAACTAAATGGCATGCGAGCATACACAGAAGTGCCCCAAGGAGTAGTGAATTGTTCAGACTCTTTGACCAACACTTAGTTGTATCCTGAGAACCCATCCATCATAGAAAATAAATCACATCCAATGAATTTATGCAACATAGCTTCCATATTGGGTAATCTATAGTTATCTTTTACTGAGGCTACATTTAGGTTTCTAAAATCAACACACAATCTTAAGTCCCCATTCTTCTTTCTCATAGGGACCAAGTTAGAAACCCATGATGAATGCCTGATAGGATGAATTATGCCTACATCTCTTAGCTTCATCAATTCTATCTACATTTTGGTAGCCATAAGTGGATTAATGAGCCTTTGTTTTTGCCTAAATGGTTTCACACCTTCTTTTAGAGGGATGCCATGTTGGAATAAGTCTTTTCCATAGGCTTTCAAATCCTCATAAGACCAGGAAAAAACATGTTTGTAATTTTTTAGCAATTTTATCAGATTCAAACTCATATTTCTATGTAGCCTTTTACCAATATAAACTAATGAGGAGATGTTTCAGACCATAGGTTAACTTCTTCTAAATCCCATACCTTTGCATTGGACTTATGGGTCATATAATTATCATTTATACTGAACATGCCTTCTAACTCAACCAACCCTTTGGGAATGTGATTAGTAGCCAACTAGATAAATTATTGGTCAAATATATATTTCTTACCATCAACAACTGCTACTAGAGATTCACAGTCAATATTTTGACCATCATATTGATCTACACACTAAATAAACCTAAGGATATCATCATCATCCTCAAATACTTTCCAATTATGAATATTGTCAGGGATTAATTTTTTATTTCTATCACAGACATGCCACTAAGGGTGACATCATTATTTTTAGGGAAACATTAGCCATGAAATCTGTCATTATGTTATTTTATCTCTTTATCCATAAAATATTGAAGGCATCAAAGAGTTCTATCCTATCCCAGACTGTATACTTCTTTAATTTTAGTCTATCATCTTTGGCAGCATGATGTTCCCTTATCTGAAATATGATTAACGAAGAATCCCCATGAACTTTCAAACATTTAATACCATGCTTAAAAAAAATATCCATTCCCAATATTAAAGCTTCATATTCATCAGTATTATTTCTACAGTGAAAAGTTTGTAGGAATGAATACTTGAATGTGATACCTGATGGGGAAATAAACAAAACTCCTACTCCTAATCCTTCCTTGGAACATCCTCCATCAAAGTAAATTTTCCATAGTCCATCTTGTTGCAACAACAAATCATCCATAATTGTGTCAGTATTCTTTAATTGTGGCTTGATCTCTTCCACAGTAAAGTTATCCATATCAACATCTACATAATAGTTTAATTGGTCAAGTAGAACCACCTCCATCAGGACAGGTGACCGGGGTTCTCTATACAACTTGACCTCATTTTCATTTACATGGATAGTTTCATAAGATAAATATAATTACATTTTTCCACCCACTGATGCAGCCCATTGTCTTGAAAGAAGCATACCATAATATGGCTTAGTATCAAGAACCACTATGTCCATTCTATAAGTTTCTTTAGGGAAAGCAACAATTTTCACTTCTATGTCTTTCAGTGTTCCTATTATAGGAACTTCCCTCTTTTCCATAGCATAACAACTTCCAGCTGGTGTGGTGACCTGAAGTCCCAGTTCTTTCATGACATGATAAGAAATTACATTTATTGCAGCTCTAGAATCAATCATGCAATTTTTTACTAAGAAATTATTAACCATTAAGGTGACATAAAATGGGTTAATAGATAATGGTTCTTGGGTAATTATGTTTCTAATGCAGATATTGGAAAATTATTTTATTTTTTTTCTTTTTCTTTTATTTGTAGACTATACATTCTACTATCACTTTATGTCAAGGGTTTTTTCTCTTGGTTCGGCACAGACACATCATCTATCCCTCTTAGAAGTGCCAAATAAACTTCTTTATGTTCTTTTATTTTTAACATCTCCATGAGTGGGACTGAAACTTTCATTTGAGTCAAATCATGTCTCATGTCAAAAAGGGGCAAGTCAGAGGACATATCACTTATCTTTCTACCTTTCTTGGATTTATCATTGGCTATTTGTTACTCATTTTCTTCTTCCTTTTCAACATGATCAGAAGAGGGTCCTACTTGTCTTTTAGGATTTTAATCTTTATTTTCCCTGACATGAGAATCCACAGAAACTTGAGGTGAATCCTTTCTGACATAAACAGGGGTAGGTTTACCTTGAGCTGGTTGTACTATTCTATTTATCATATTATAGGCTTTCCTGGCTTGATTAATTGCTGCAACAGTCAAAGATCTCTTTTTCCCATCAGTAGGATTTTTAAAATGAGAATGTGATTTGCCACTTCCCACTATATTTATGGTCACTTGTGAGACACTGTCAACCTAATCCCTTTGGTAAGGTGCAATCTATGATTCATATTCTAAACAAGAATTATCTTCTTTATACAATTTATCAGGAGATGAACCGTTGTTAGAAAACCATGGGTATGGTTTCTTTACTATGAACATATTAATGGTAGGGCCCTCTTGTTCCCTTTCTTCTGCTTGATCAAACAAGGCTTGGGCTACTACAAAATAATAATGAAAAATGTGGCACATTGCAAGCATCACACCAAGGAGTGTTCTCAACATAGTTGGCACTGTTCTTTTTCAGGGGATATGGGGTCTCTTTGGCTTTTGGGTTATCTTGTCCATCAAGGACTAGCTTTCCATTGTTCCAATTTGTTTTATATGGGTAGTCTCTCAGGTTATGTTGTTTATCAAACCTTTGGTTAGTGTATTTATTGTCACGGTACCATCCCCTGTCATTTTTATCCATTTTACAGCAAGATCTTTTACTGCACTTACTAGTTTATCTATTGTGTCATCTTCTTTGGCAGTTTTGTTTGTTGATCCCTTTTATTTCCAGATTTTATTGTCTTCCCTCTTTCCCAATTTTTCTGATGCCCTCTTATTTCTTACAATATTAATATCTATTTTGTATGCATCCCTTAAGGTTGTTGTGTTTTTGTCTCTGAGTAAGTAAGACATTTTACCATTAGCAGCATTGATATAAGTTGTAAGACATACTTCCTCATCTAACCTCAAGACTTGGGATAGTTTATTCATGGACTTTTGAAATCTATTCTTAAAATCAGCCATACCTTCATTAGGAAACTTTTTAATGTTATTGAATTCATTTAGCATGTATCTAGACTTGACATGTTCTTTGTATTATTCCCTAAAAGAATTTACAAACTCATCCCAAGATGCAATTCTATCATTTGGTAAATTCCTAAGCCAATCTCTAGCATCTTATGTTAATGAATGAACAAAAATATTCATAATGACATCCTCATTTTCAATTTCAAAATAAGTTATCTTATCACTAAAATCTTTCAAATGCTCTTCACAAGTTACAACATTATTTCATGTGAACTTGGGGATTTAGTCTCTTACCTCATCAGGGATCACACTAGGGTGACTAGGAATGCCTTCAAAGAAAAGGGCTCTATATCTATTCATGTGGATAGGTCTTCTCTGGAAATTTCCAAGCACATTATCACCATTTAATGCAGTAGCTCCTCCTTGATTTTGAATGGGTGGGGAAACACTTTGTTTTGGGTTAGATACTTGAATTCTTGGGTCAGGACCAATAGGCTGAGAACTTGCATTTGGGCCAGAGGTTTTGACATTTGAATTCTTATTAGAAGATTGTACTTTAGGATCAACCCTTTGAATATTTTGGATTGGTCTAGGAGATTGTTTTTGTTATTGTGTCCCATGTTTAACTTGCATAGAGCTACTTGCAAAAGTGTTGGTAGTGGCATGTAAGAAAGCTAGCTTCATTCTCATATTTGCTACAACAGCCTCTAATTCTAACTTCTCCAATTATTTGGATAAGTCCTCTTTAGCTTTTCTAGCTTGTTCCAACTCAAGATCAACTTGATATTTTCCTACGAGAATGGTCACGTTTTTCTTAGGTTCCTCTATAGTCACGCCAACAAACTTTTGCTTCCCTTTGTTGGGGGAATCCTTAGTATTTGTCTTAAGTTTTGCATTTTGTTCAATATCATATGGGTACAATTGTCTGATGATAGGCCCTTCTTTCTCAAATTCATCCTTGCCAAGATTTGACATTTTTTTGGGGCTTTCTTCCTCAAATCATCAAGATCACCAAACATGTCTAGATCCAAACCTTCAACCTCTTGATTTAGGATTTTAGCCTTAAGGTCATTTCTTCTAGTTTCAACTAAGAGTTCTCTTTCCAACAGTAAGTCATATAACTTTTTCTCATGTTTCTCCTCTGCATCTACTATTTCCTTTTCCTATTCATTTTTTATTTTTCTTAAAGCCAGAACCTCATCCTGTAACTTATCAAAATCATAGGAGGTTGTCTCAGTAGTGGAATTTTCTTCTAGTGGCACTAGATTTTCTTCTGCAGGGAAGAAACCTATATCATTATTTTCCCCATATCTGAGAGGATCAAAGTTTGCATAATCTCTATAAGTGTCAATTGGTCCTATGGGTCCTTCATCTTCAGATGAAGATGACTTTATTTCTAGAGCGAGGATCTCCATCCTTACCTTAGAGGTATTTTGGGAGTCATGTTAAGATATACCTCTCTTGGACCAATGTCTCCTTCCAAGTGTATGGATCTCTTCTCCAACATCTTTCTTAGGATTTTTTTTGAAATAGGATCTATTATTCCTTTGTTGAATCATCTTTCAAAATAGACAAGTATATTCAATATATTTAATGTGCAACACTAGAGTACACAGAGGTTAGAGTTGCCACCTCTTTTTAGAGGAAAAATATATAAAATGATTGAGCAGCTTGTCCTAACTTAGGTCTTATTTTACAATAATAAGTCTAAATGAAACTTAAATGAAAATTTTCTTGATAATTCCTCAACTTGATTAATTGGAAATCACAGAAAAATTATTCCTCACCATCTGTGTTACTGCAAATCTTTTCCACTCTGTAACTTTTCTTCGAAAACAAACACTGGATTAGATCAGAGACTTTAAAGTCAAAAATCACTCTATTCAAGACAAGATTAGTATCATCTTCAGGACCAAAACCTTAAAACAATGTGCAATGATAGATAGGTAGAATAAACTTACTTTCATGATTATGAGTAAAAATAGACTTATTCTCAATATCACGAGGACTAACTCTTTCATGAACATGACTCTTAGAACATTAAATCACTCCCCAATAGATTCACCAATTTGTTAGCACTTTTTCTTGTAGAATATATATAGAAATAAATGCTTGACTCTTGGATTCCCAATTCAAATTCATACATGGAAAAGGCTAATTAACAAGGACATTATTCCATCTACACTTTGAGTTCCACAAACTCAGGTGGGTGCACCTATCTTCAGATTCACTGCTTTACAGGAAATCTTATCGTGGATCAAGGATTTTTAATCCTTCTTCTTTTTAGGCCACTTGGCCTAGGAACGTTAACCTATGAATTCTCTCTTTAAGGAATCACCATGATGAAATATATTTCTCAATACACTTAACTAGACATGTGTATTCCAAATAACATAAAGTAAAAGATTATTCGATATTTGATTGATTTGATGATAACAACTACTTATCAGCACTTGACCAATTCCTAAGCCTAGGCCATAGAGTCAAAATGAAACATACATTCACCAAAAAAAATTAATTAAAACAAAAAAAAAACCTCAGATAGAATTCCTTACAAACTATCCTTTCATCCTCATACCCTGTACCAAATCCCTGCATAAAACCCTAACCCTCTGAAACTATTTGCAAGATTTAAACCCTCCTTGAAAGATTCTCAGAAATCACAACACAGTTACCTTATAACTGGTATATTTAAAATGCCTTAAAAATTAAACATACAAGAGCTGAATGTAAATTAAAAAAGACATCAATGATATAAGACTAGAAATTTTATTGTATTTTATTAATAATCTCTTGATTTCAATACATTTTAAACTAACTAAAAATTTAAGACCTAGACACCATTCAAAAACCTACCTCAAAGTTTTGATTTTACCATCCTATACAATATCTTACAACTTTGTATTTATAGTGAGCATTAGTCATATTTGAATCCTTAAAGATCAAGGATGCAACAAGCTTTGGATGACTAAGCTAGAAGACAAAACTTAGAGCCAAATAAGACAAAATAACAAGTGGACATAAAAAACACTTTTGCTACAAGATATTTTGAATAAGTTTGTCCTATGACCGCATGGTGACTTCATTTTCCTTATGTTTTCTTGGATACTACCATATGGAATTTTTTATCTTGATCATGATGATGTAGGATCTTTTATCTTTCATGTCTTATTCAAATAGCTGGAACATACTATCATTGGTAGGCTTTCACACATTATGCTCTTCTTCTTGACAAACTAATTGATACCTGTCCTTCCAAGAGATATACACTTCATCACTTGACCAAACAAAATCAAAGACTTCATTCTTCTTGTAGTTGATCTCACCCCACCTGGCACTTTCCTTCTCAACGTCTCCTTTCCAGAACTCAAAAAATTATCTGGCTTTGTTAATAATGTTTATAGTTTGAACAAACAAAACTGTGTCATCCAAGGTAATGATTCTTTGTCTGGGCATTTAATGTTTCTTTTACCTGCCTTAGACATAATGCCTCATTCTTTATATCACCATATTTTTTGAACATGTTAGGATACATTTCATACCTATCCTTTGAAAATTCTCTCCTCAGGGCTTCTACCTTTCTGATGAGGATACTTCTTTTGATATCCATCTCGGCCATCAACTTTAGGTATTTGTGAGTTCCAGTCAAAACAATATCAATATTATTCTCTTCTTTGGATATGGAATAAAATTATTTCACCTTAGCCCCTTTTCCTTTCCATCTATCAATGATAAGACCCCATTGATCTTTGTATGCATCATATTCTCTTATTATGTTAATAATCTTTTTGCCCAGCAAATAAAGATTAGCAAGATTTACCTCCTTAGCACACCTCAAGAGGCTAGAGTATATTTTGTTAGAGTGTCTATGTTTAACCCATTCTTATGCTTCTTTGTATGCTAAGGACTCTTCAAGATCTTTCTTATTTTTTTCTTCTAATCTTTTCCTTTCAGCAATTAACCTAGATCTCTTTCCATCTCCACATCTACTAGAGTAATAGGGATTGATGGCATAGGAGGAGGATAAGTGATAAATGGGCTGGATGATGGAGGTTGGTAGGGATCTTGAGAAATCATCATCTGAGGGAAAGAATGTTCTAATTTCTTACCTTCCAATTTAGCAATCCTCTTATCTTTCTCAATAGACTTTATCTTCTCCTCATTATAGGCACCCAGAACTCTCTTGAATTTTTCACTCAAGCTTTTGAGTTCATTTTCCAATTTTTGGGGTACACTTAAACTGAACTTATCATATTCTAAAGATATAACTATTGCTTCAACAACCCCTATCTCTAAAACTCTCCATACCAAGAGGCTACTTGAATGTTCAGCCTGAGTGTCTTCACTAGTTGTCTTGGGGTTTCTTTTTCTCAGTTGCCACATAACCAGGGCTGCATGATCTTCACTGAACTTTACACCCTTTCAAGATTTTGGTACTTCTACTTCAGTGGCATGAACAATATTTGTTTCCTTCCTAACGACATCAAGGACAATAACATCAGTTATGTCCCATTCAGGGAGTATCAATACTCCTTCCCTTTTGACTAGCTCTCTGCCTTCTTCAAGAGTTATCTTTTCAAACCTAGATAACATCTCCTATTTTGTTTCCTTTTTAATTTCCTTTTTTCCTCTGGCAGGTTGTTCTTCTTTCTTTTTTTGGCATTTACTCTTGAATTCATCAATATGAATTCTCCACAAGAATTGCAAAAATGCTCTTTCTTTAACAAAGTTGTCATCAGAAATAAATTTGTCACTTGCATACTGTGTGAATGGATATAGCTCTTTGTCAGCAAATTCTACCACTATCAAATCCAATGGAGCATGTTTTGGCTCTTCAAGCACCCCTTCCTACAATTCCTCAGCTATGAAATATATTTTCCGAGTGTTTCCCATTTTCATTAGTTGCTGAGCTACAACTTTTTCATCTATGCACATTGGGGATTGGGAGGAAGAATAGATCTTCTCATGTTGTTGTTGTTTTCCCTCTTCTACCCTTTGCCTCTTGGGGGAGTGAAATGGTTGAGCACTAGGATCTAGTGTGATGTTCCCTTTAGGATCACTGGCCTATCCACATGTTGGAAAAATTGTGCTATATCCCCTCCATTTGTATACTACATATTTTCCTTGTGGGATATTTCTATCAAGGAATGCCATACCCAAAATTTCCTTGGCCTTTTCTGGCTCTATTTCCAAAATACTATCTCTTTTCTAGTTCAAAGCCTGCATAATTTCTTCAACCAAATCCATTAGGGACTCAATCTTCTTGGCCCGTGGCTGAAATTCCTTTAAAGGATCATATAATTTATCAAAATGGTGTATAAAATCAAGGCTTTTCTTGTATGCCAACCATTTTTCTTTCTTTATCTCCTGGTTTATTAAGTAAAATTCATTTCTAACTAAGTCTTTTGGAAAGTTGAATTGATGTTTCAACACCACACATTTTTGTCTTTTCCTTAAAGGTGTCCTTAATGAATGTCTATGGGTCAACACACCTAGATACTATTGTGGTCAGATTGTAGGGTTTCAAAAAATCCTGCAGGTATTTCCATCCTCCCTTGGTGATGATGAATTGATGAGAAATAGTTATCACAAGAAAAATAGTTCATTTTCCTCTTCTTGTCAGTGCATCTTCCTGCAAACCCCCAATATGTGTTAGGACCTCTACCAACCCTATCTTAAGGGACACTCTATAGGGGAATATGTTTGGAATCCCCTAAAGCCATAGACCCTAAATACAGTTGACACTGGCTAAGGAATTACATCACCCCAATTATGTACCATATTGAGCTCTTGGTCATATTCTTTTTTCCTCAAGAATTTCAACAGTGCTATAGGAATCCTAGGATCATCTTTCAATAACAAGGCCCTAAGTCTGGCAGTAAAATATCTATCAAAATTGATGTAGCTTGCCTCTTTATTATCCCAAGTCATATTTGCATTCCACAACTATACAGGCATGATTTCATCATCCTTGACTCTTGTCAGCTCCATCTCCTTTTCAAAATAATTAGCTCCTTTATATAAAAATGCATGCATTAGCAGGGAGTACCATACAAAAGGTCTGGTTACCTTTGTGTTCTGGACACCTATCAACCCTTCATGAATTAGGTCTGCAATGTAGGGAGCAAAATCAAAGATTATTGCTAGATGGGGATGCAAGATCTCAACCATCATAATCATATAATGGATGGGCATTTCAACTTTTTCATCATCTCCACAGACTTGGCAAAGAGCCCTATAAACTGATTTGGCCTTCAAAGTGAAATAATCAAGTTTTAATGGTTCTCTAGTAGTAGGCCCTACCAGAACTAAATCCCCAACTATGCCAAAGTATTATTTCAAGGGCCTTTCTCTGAAGTATTTCTTTTGGGCTTGATAAACTTCTTTTAATTGATTAAAATTAATCTTATCCATGGAAGTATTTGGATCATTCAAATTGAAAACCTCCCTAATTTCTTGTGCAGACACCTTTATCAGGACTTGCCCATTTTCATCCCTGACCACTCTGGATATGCTAGCATAGTTTCTGGCTATGTGTACATGCATGTCTATATCCATAAAAATCCTAGGCACTACCAACTTGCCTACGTCGAATTGCCACACATTATTATTTGGGGGGTTAGCATTTCTCTGACCAAAGAGAACCTTAAACAAAGCCATGCCAGTCATACCTATTTTGGCATCCTTAATAGACTGACCCAAATCATACAACCCTTAGGTTATTTTTAAGCATGGATCCTTGGGGAATAATTCCTTTGTCTTAGAGGCATCATTAGTGTACATGGTCAATTGTTGCAACAAGTCATCACAGACATTTCTATCCTTATAATTGACCTCTCTAGAGAATTCTATTTTTGGAGGCATTGTGAATTTAGGGTTTCATAGTATAATGATGGATAATTTAAATTCTAAAGCCTTTCTTTTACTACACTCCCTATTAATGCCTTTAAATTTCTTACGACCCAGCAATATTAGTACCAGAAAATTACCTATTCTGCAATAAGCTTGAAAATTTGGATGCAATCACTGCAACTTTACTCTGCTCTACAACCCTTGTCAATTATGAATAATGACTTGAGTGATCAATAAGATAGAAATCCCATTATCTTAAACATTAAATTTTCACTGGGAAGAGATACACATTTGTCATTACTCTTCTGAGTTCAATGCTTGGTGTCCAACTGTTGAAACTTTCTACTTCTGCAATTTAAAATAGAACCATCGACTTTACTGAATTTTCCTCATATCAAGTGGTCTACAACAAATCCCTACAACATTCATCTCCCTGCACATGTGGAATCATTTCTCTTTCCCTTGATAATTAAATTTCAATCAATTTTAATGTAAGGCTTTGCGCCAGCCGTTCGATCCTTTTTAACCCGACTGATCTTTACTTAACTCAACATTTCTATGAGGGCCCCATCAACTTAGACACACCTCATCATGAAGCTTTCCCTCGATGAGTAAATATCACACACTTTATACTTAAGGCTTAGCACCAACCATTGGATCTTCTCAATCTTTAGTGACTTTAATTGCCTTTATAATCTACGGCCTTGATCTCGTAGAGACATGTGGTAGCATGGCGCAATGCCTCATTGGTTAAAACAACATCTCCTTTGATCTTAGGCTTAGTGCTAGCCATTATATTTTCATCCACTTAACTTGTCTTTATTTGGCCTTATGCTGCTATGGGTTTCCACCAACTTGGACACACGTTGCAATGGGGCTTTCCCTCAATAGTTAAAATAACACCATCTTTTGTTTAAGGCTTAGTGCCAGATGTTAGATTAGATCTAACTTAACCAATCTTTAATCATCCAGCTATTTACCATCCACAACTTTCAAATTACATAGTGGGGCATGGTTCATCATGGTGTGTTACCTCGATGGATAAAAGCCTTTCATCTTATGATTGAGGGTTAACGCCAACTGTCAGATCTTCATGGAGATAGTGCTAATTTATCATAACCTTTATTGAATCAATGGGCCCACTGATATGCCAGGTGTCACCATGTCACTTTCCATTGATGAATAACTCAACAACATCTTTATCATGAGGCTTTGTGCCACCCGTTAGAATAGATCTAATTTTTCCTCTATTTAAATTTACCTTTTTGACAACACTCTGGCCCACCTAGGACATGTGTCGCAATGGCACTTTCCATTGATGTTACTCCTCATTCATCTTTCATTCACAAGCAAAGTGCGGACCCTCAGATCAAATTTGATCTACAGTGAACTTGCAACTTGCATTTTGATCTACAACTAAATTGGCCAGAGACACGTGACTACACGATATGTTCCCTTGATGGATAAAGATCAATCATCTTCATTATGAGGGAAAGCGAGAACCATTAGATTAAGAAATACTTGCATAATACATAACAAAAGGAAAGAAAAGGCTCGTGGGTTTTCAAACTTTAGGAAAAATTAATGCTTATGACTTAGAAAAGAATAAAAGGACCTCATTCGACTTAGACACATGGTTAATTCAATCACTTAAGTGTTTGAATAAAGTAACACAAAAATAGAACCCACCAAGAATGTTTAGGGTATTTTTTCAAATTCAAACCAAATACGACCCTAAACTTAGGGTTTTCATCATTTTAGTAGCATGGTGTAACATTTTATAGGGAGTGTCAGCATTTTACTAAATAAGGTTTGACATTTTAAGACAAAATGATCACTTGGGAACAAAATTTTAGGATAAGGCCTCAAAACATGAAATATTACCAACAGACCATATAGGGTATTATCAAACTCTACCTTGACGAAGTCAATAAGATATTCACCTCAATTTCTCCAGACATGGTTCTCACCATTAGGCTACTATTTCATGTTATAGAATCTATTAGGGTAGATTCACCCTCCAAGCTAAACCAACTGGTTCAACCTGATTAACCAAACTAAATAGATCACACACAAAACACATAATAGATTACAGAAGATAGTTCCAAAATACCCTCTATATTTCTATCTTAAACCTATTACATGTACAATGCTCTACAATCTTCCACCTACTACTATCTCTATTGATTACAAACTTCTAACTATATAGCTACATCTCCAAAATATCTTGCATCCTCCAACAACTTCAACAACCTCGCAAAAATGCAATGGGTGACCCATAAATGACCCTCCCATCATTGGAATAGGTGTCCATGTTCATCAAAGACAAAAATGACACATTGAGAGTCATCGCAGTTGACCAAATTGGTCACAAACCTCACATCTTGTGTGTCACCAACATAACTAAGCAATAGACTGCCATTACTGAGCACCAGTCTCAAGCATTAGAACAAAATTTTCCTTCAACACCTGAGTGTCAGTCAACGACCCTGAGCATCAAACCTGAGTGACACACCCAAGTAGAAAACCTGAGCAGCAGAACTGCCCGACTGTTAGTATATCCTGAGCCATAGTATAGCCCAAGCACCAGTGTCTTACTTCACTTTCACCAATTATGGCTCCTAGTGCCTTGGTTGGATTTACCTCAGTCATTACAAGAATGGTGGAACAAAACACCTTACAAATTTAAAATGCTTCTCTAACCTAGGTGTTCCTGCACTAGGTTGTACAAATCATATTTGGCTTTAGGATATGATTTAGGGTCTTCTCAATGTATATATAATTTCGTGGTCTACCATAGATCACCATTTCACAATATAAATTTTGGTGAACCCAATGCTTTCATGCTTCATACCTTTTAATTTGGTAGTTATCTCTTCTTTTCATCTAGTTAGCATTGCATTTAAATTTCCTCTTTTTATCTTGGTGTTAGATTTACTTTTCATAGCTAAATTATCTCTTGCACACTTTGGCTAGATATATTTTTCATTCTCATATTTATATAGATACTTTATTTGGATTACATGGTATGCATTTAAATATAGGTTCATTTGGTATTAAAATATTCTTTCATATCTAGATTTAATTCCTATTCATTGTGATAATCTATATTTACATTACATTTTTTCATCTTCCCTTCCTTCCATTTCTTTGTGTATGAGCTTAATCACTTTGAGTCCAACCTATAGTATTATGGTTCAAAGAGGTTGTAGACTCATGGGTTCCTTTGATCTTGAACCTCCCTTCTTTCCTAGGAATCTTGATGAAACCACCATGCATCCTAATGATACCAATCCTGTCATGGAGAATAACTCTTCTCATGATGAAGATGAATCATTAAGAGTTCCTCCTACCCAAATTCAAAAGCTTAATCATGAATTTGAAAAGTTAGAACATATGTTAGCTCAAGAAAATCATAATCCTGAAGCTCTTTTCACTATAGAACATTTAAAGAAACTTATTCATAATGATGAACATGGTCTTAATCTCTTGCATGGAATTTCACATATTATTAATTCCAATTTTAAACCTCTTAGAAAATTTTCTCAATAATTATGCTATGTTCCCCCTACTACGCTTTATGAAAATTCTTTTCATATCTCCACTTCTACTCCTTTTATTTCCAATTATGCTCCACTCCTTATCACAACTTCAATCCAAACTTCTAACCCCATACATGTGAGTCTCTATAATCCTATTTTTCCTTCTCTTCCTATGAGTATCCATGTGTTTCATTACCTTCATCTATGACTTCCTATCATAGTGTTCCTTTTTAATGTTCCAGTCCTACTTCCAACAATCCTCCTATCATTCTTCATGCTTCTACCAACATTCCCTCCATTAAAAACAATTTTCCTAACCTTCCCAATGTTTCTTCTCATATCATCTCTTCCACTGATTCTACCATTAATGTCTTAGCTCAAACCATTTCCTCTTTGCAACAAAAACTTGGTTCTTTGACTTAATCCAAATTCAACATCCCTACATGTGATATTTCTAGTCCTTTGTCCATAGATATTATTTGAATTGTTATTCCACAAAGTATTGAAACTTCTCATCTTGAGAGTTATATGTGTAAGGATGATTCAATGACTCATGTTAAAACTTTTCAAACCTTGTGTAGTGTTTTTTCTCTTAAATATAGGTTCATGAACAAGTTTTTCACTAGAACCTTTCGATATAAAGCCTTGAAATGGTACTATTTCTTTCCTCATTTGATTGATTCATTCCACAAGCTTGATAATGCTTTTTTTCAACAATTTCAAAACAACATTGGTCCTCAAATTTATTTGACTGATTTGATACATTGTAAGGAAGGTGGTAAAGAAAAATTTAGTGAATTTATTGGTATATTTAAGCATTTGCATTCTTAGATTTCTTATCTTGTGCCTGATATTGATATATAATGTATTTTTATTATTAATTTACAAAAGGACATTAGAGATAAGATATTCCTTACTGAATTTTCTTCCTTTTCACAATTCTATGCAGTGCTTCATCATTATCAACTTCAGGTGATTCAATTTGAGAGAATCACTCCAATGGATCATGTTCCTATATAAGATGAGGCCACATCCAATTTCAAAAAAAATTAGAATACTAATAACTACATCTAAATCAACAAATCCTCCAACATAGTTGATGAACAAGCAATAGTAGAATCCAAAGGTGTGATTCCTTTGTCCTCTATGTTTAGACCTTCTCATACTTTTACTCCCCTTTTTGAATCTTTGCATATATGATGTTGAGGTTAATGAATTTAAAAATGATTAAACTTCCTCCTATCAAACCAATTGACTCATCCAAACCACTTCTAGATTCTTTGATCCCAAATATTTCTATTAATTCCATCGTCAACCTGGTCATGATACTACAAAATGGTATTCATTGAAGAATGTGATTCAAGACTTATTGATTCTAATGCTATATCTATTGATGCTTATATTACCATGGAAACAAATATTTTGCACCTAATAATAATAATTTTCATATATACACTAATCCTTCACCATCTTATTCAACCAATACTATTGAACAACCTTCTTCTCCCAAAGACATTGATTATGATGAGGAATTTGATGAAGCCAATCATATTTTCAACTAAATTGAAAATTTCCAACCTCAACCTAAACCTCAACCTCCATCTCATTCTTTCATTACCTTTGATCTTTCTGAAACAATTAAGGAACCTAATGGTCCTCTTTATATTGTCACTAGGGTTTATGGTATTCCTTGGCATGGTACCCTTGTTGATCCTGTTTGCATGGTGAATGTGATAACTGAAGAGAATCATTTTATTAAACAATTGCATAAAGATTTCTATGATAAATCTGATGTCCTGATTCAAAATGGAAATCATTTCCTTTATCCTTCCCATGGTTCCATTTCTTTTCCTATGGAAATTGGTAGTAAAACTCTAGACATTACTTTCCCTATTATTCCTACTTCTGATAAATTTCAAGTTAAACTTGGCCTTCCTCGACTTACCTCTATGGATGTTGTGGTTTCTTCTATTCATAAATGTGTTAATTTTCCTTATAATAGAGAGATCATAACTGTGTCTTTTTCATCCTTTTGGGCCTCGAGACTCCATTGACCCTGATTTATTTTGGCCTCACATTCCTCAACCAACTAAAGTTCATCTTGATTATATTTTCCAATCATACCAACCCTTTAAGATTCAAAAAATCTGTGAAAATAGAAAACCGAAGGATGATCCTAGTCATGGCCTTCTTCCTACACCACATTTCCCTCCTTATCCACATCCTCTTCTTGTCATCTCTCAACCTAGTGTGGTTCCTTTTGTTCTTCCTCCCAAATAAGAAAAGGACCTAATCTTGATTGATCCTATCCTAGTTCAAATATCTAGAAAACCAAATATAACCAGCATGCTCATGATTATTGTCGCAAATGTCATGCTAGAGCCTGTGAACGTGTTTCTCAAAAAAAATCTTTCTGTCATGCTTCAATTTTCATTTGACCAACCCATGCTTGAGCCTATGAAGCAAGTGAATCTTGGATTATATTACAATTAATCTTGATGAAGAAGATAATATTCATGATACTAACTCATATGTGTGAGAAATGGTTAGAATCTATAGAAAAAACACTTCAATAAATCCTTACATCCATGGGTTAGTAGCATAATAATCAATCAAAATAAAAAAGTAAAATCCATTAGAAACTAGTTTATTGATTCCTAGATGAAGGGAGTATGGTCTATTTTTTTCTCTCAGATTCAACATGTCGACCAGAAACTAGACTACTTCAAAATAGAAAATTCATTGTGAGTGTGATGCAAGGATTGCATTATTTACTCCAAAATCTTGCTAATATAATGCAAACTAAGATGAAATATGACAAATCTAAGCTAAGAATGCAACTAAGAGTTATTATCCATTATTCTAAATGAGATGCAAGTAATATAAGAAATAAAATACTATGCAAATTAAGATTATTACAATGCAGAATAAAACCCTAGGTGAAATTTAGCATTATGATGTTACTATAAAATTATGGATATATGAAATGAGCTTAAGAGGGTTTGGTTTTATAGGAATCCCATGAGAAAAAAAATGGTTGAGATTCGATCATGAAGAGAGGTTGGGATGTATTCCCCCCTTAATCCATGTGAGATTCATCCATATTGTTAGGACTATAAAAATTTTCCATGGTTCGTAGTCCTACTCATGTTTATGAGATGTTTAAACCTAGTTCTTAAACCCTATTTATCTTTGGTTCCAAGCCCTTGGTTCCTTTTTGGTTAAAAACCCAAGGTCTTTCATGTTTTTTATAAAATGGTGTTACATTTTTTAGAAACCACTTAATTCATTTTAACTCATTAGCCTTAAGTCATCGTGCGGGGGCTCATTCCTTTTATCTCCTAAGTCCTAGCGGGGTATGTTTTAATTTTTCCTAAGTCTAACGTTTCCCATGGGGTTTTATTCTTTGCCAGATGTCGTGCAAGTTATTTTTTATCCAACGATAGGCATAATATAGTGATCAAAAGATGTAGCCAGTTTACTCTTCAAGGGTTCACGCATGGGAGACAAGTGCCAATCTTCAGATTATGGGGCCCTCTCCTTCTAAGCTAGCGGCAAGATAAAATCAGGTCAAATCTGAGTTAATCTAACAGTTGGCACAATTTTGGGATCAAAAGTTGTGGGGAGGATATCCTTCATAGCATCATGTCTATGCAACACATGGAAAGTGGTAGGACCAGTGTGGATCCAAAGGAACATAAAGGTTTGATAGATTAAAGTTGATCTAATAGTGTACATGATCCCAAGAACAAAAGATGAGGACTGTTTATTCACCGTAGAATCACTCCTTGCTAATAGGTGTCCATCGGAGATCTCCCCTAAGTGGGGCTGAAAGTTAAAGTGTCATGAAAATCTAAGAAGATAAAATGGATGGTATGATGCCTTGATACGGAGATACATGGAATATATTCATTGCAGAATCACACTCATTTGACACATAACATATGAGACCATGGATCCACTTTTTCAAAGAGAAATAAAGGTAAGGAGATCTTATTCAATATGATGGATGACATGATGCCTTGATCATGAGTTTCTCAATGGATAAACCTCATAGGATCACACCTGAGTGACACCTATCCAAGTCAGTCAGTGTAGGTAAAGAAAGATAAATAATTTCTAAGGCCAATAGTACCACATGGATGTCCAATGAGTCATTGATGTGTTTCATTTTCACCAGCTCCCATGTGTTTTAAAGGATGATTGATGGTTGTGTTTTAAAGATGGATATAAAGTTTGATTTGGGTCGTTGATCATGATTTTTGGACTAGGGCTAACTGTTATAATAGATATTTGAATTTTTTAAATATTTTCAAGAGAGTTTTGAAGCGGTGGCTCTGTGTTTCATGCTACAGAAGGATAGATAGATAAATCTAATCTTTTGGATTTCATTTATATAGTTGTGGGATATTGTTTGGATGGAAATTTGATCTCTCAAAATGCATTTATGTTGAGAATTGATGTTTTGAGGTTTCTGATGAGATTTGCAAACCATTTATAACCCTAGGGGACTGTTCTCAAACATCCTGAGGTGATTGATAGCTACAAATCAGATTTTTGTGTAGAAAGGAATAAAGACAAAGGTTTTACTTAGCTAATTAGAATAATTTTGGAGTTATTGCAAATACTCTATGGTCCAATAAGAAATTATCATGTAATACCTTAGTTGTTGCTTGTGTTGCTCATTTTGTCTTTCATATGAGTCATTAGGGTTTTGGTTGTTATCTCTTGACCTAAATGAGCCAAGGATTTTTACAATCCTTATTCTATAAAATAATTTCCAATATTACTTAAAAAGGGCTGGAAAATTGGGAAGTATAGAAAAACATTGAGTTTCATACTTGTTTCCAGTCAAGAATATAGCAGATTTGTATCTAGATTGTGTCAATATAGAATAGAAATTTTTAGGTCTTTTGCATTTATTGAAGTGGTGTATATTTTGAATTAGACCAATACATAAACATGATTCTTCATACTTAATAAAATTATTCCAGATTCAAGTCTCTCCTTTGTGCCTATTTCTTGAGTTGTGAATTTTCGGATTCATTGCATAGAGTTCATCTATGTGGATGTTGTTATTCCTTAGTTTTGATCTAGGATCAAATTAAATGTTGCTCTAGATAAGACATAGATTAATTTGGTCTGCACAAGGATTTTATAAGAATTTTTTGGTTTGGGTTTATGGATTTGAATCTTTGACAATAGTTGGTTTCTATGTTCTACATCAGCATTAGCGATATTTCCAAATAGATAAAGAATTGATCAAGAATTAGTACCTTCTATAGTGACACATGTTTGATTTGATTTGGCTATATTCTATAAACTTTAAATCAAAACCATTTCAGAATCCTTTTTATTTTTTTGGTTGAGTGTTGTGTGTCCTTCATGGTAATTAAGAGTCAATGAATGAGTGGTTATCATTTAGCAATTTCTTAACATTTTCTATTGTTTAATTCCAAAGAGAGTTTTAAAGTAGTATATTGAGTTGGATTAGGTGTACCCACCTTGCTCTTGCAGAACCAAAAGTCCAGAGGGTTGTCTTGTCCCTATAGTTGGTCTAGTTAACTTACATTTCCCCATATTTGGAACTAACCATTCTTGAAAATACATCTAAAAGTATATTTGTAGTTTATAAAGTGTAAAACATTTTAAAACAGCAGCACATATATGAATCATTGATTGGTCAATGTTGTGCTTGTTTGGTTGTAGATCAGAAAAAAAAGAATTTTCTCCCTTTAATTCCCTTTTTTAATTATAAATTGATGCACACACATGTGTTGAATGGGTTTTGTTACCTTCATTCTTTTGTCAGCCTTCGATTTTAGTCTTGGTCAGTAAAAGTCTTGGAGTTGAAGTTGAAGTTGAATTATGTTAAGTCGGTTCAAGTTCAAGTTCAACCCATTACCCATTTCTGTCTATCCTTCAAGATTCTGTTAGTCTCAAAGATGAACCTGAACTTGAACCTAGTCCTAAACCTTAAGTTAGTTCAAGTTCAAGTTCACGTTCGTAATATAATGGCTTATACATAGATAATTTGGCAAGTTTTTCTTCTGTTGCCAAAAAAAAGGAAATTTTTTTTTTTTTGCAACTCTCCAAGTATTTATTAAGTTTTGGAAGCTGCCATACAAAGATTGTCACACTCAGCCAGATGTTTCGTGCATGTGAGAATTGGAAATGACAGTCGACGGCATGACATAAAGGGAGTCATTAATATACAAATTTGGTTGTCAGAGATTTTCCTTGGGATTTGAGATATTCATGCCGAAATACCAGGAAGATTAAATAAGAGTGCCTGGACATGTTAAATCAATCATTCTTCCATTAAAAGCATTCATTATGGGCATGCTCTAAAGATTTATTAGGGATCTTATAAGGAATTTGTGAATAAATGAGAAATAATTAAGGGTTTCTTGTTAATTATTTCATCTGTAGAAGGAGCAACGGAATTGGTGGTGAGGAATTTATAGAAAATAGGAGTGCAAGAAATTGGTGAGTTAATCTTCCCCTTTGCAGTTTTTAGTTTTTAGAGGATCTTTTTGTGTTGTAAGTCTTTTCTCTTCATATTGGTGAGATGTCGTTGTTCCATCCGAAACTTCCTAAAGAAGAGATTAGAACCCACCTGTTAGTTTCTCTTCCAAATATAGGGGACACTTTCTTATTGATTGTAAACTTAGGGGAGCTCTGCAATAGAGTTCAAAATGCTTCCGAGGGTTCTTTTTCTAGGAATCTAGTAGGAAGTAGACTTTTAGAAGCTTCTACATTTCCTCTAGCTCTAATTTGCCCTAAACTAGTGTTGGAGTGTGCCAATAAGTATGACGCCAAGAACAAATGTATTAAGGATGTGTCAGGAGAAATCTTGGTCAAAATCAGTCAAGAGACATTAATGGCAGCCCTGTGAATTCCAGATAAAGAGCTTTATGAACCATGGACTTATGTGGAAGTAGATCATGTGTACTAGATAGATAAGAAGAAATATAGTTCCTCGATAGCCCTGGCATGGCTTGTGAAACCAGAGAAAGGAGGATCCAAGTTGCCAAAGCCTATGACAATTGAACACTTTCGAAAAGACATTGCCGATATGGTTCTTCTTCTAAACAAGGTGAAAGGGAATCCTCATGCATTTCATTGGGAAAACTGGATGTACTGATTTATCTAGAATATTATAGAAGGAGATAAGTTTATAGACTGGGCTGACCTAATAGTAGAGGAAATCGATAGAAATCTCTTAAATGTGACAAATTTGATAGCATTTTATATATCTTCCTACCTTTTTTATGACTTAGCATGTTGTAGGGCTTGGGAGGTATTACCTCATAAAGTATGGACATGTGATATGAAAATATATGATTACTTCACATGCTTACAGAAAGAAAAGTTCTCCAGTCTATTCAAAATAGTAAATGACAGATTTTCTGGAAAGTTAGTTTATGAGTTGCAGGGAAAAGAAAATTGTAGGCTTTCTAAAGAAGCTAAACAGGTGATCAATATCTATGGCTGTTATTTCATACAGCTTCCAAGATTTAAATATCTTAGGGTTGGATAATTTGATGAGGAACCCCTATGGCTTCCTAGATTTTCTTTAGATGATATAGTCTTAATGGAGCTATGTAGACAGCTTGTTTTGGTTGAACAAAAATCTAGGACCTCAAAGAAAACTTTAGGTATTCATTTCCCTATTGAATTAGGGTATTACAGGTGCAAAAGTCTCCAAGATGCTATGTCTATAAAGGAAGAATTGGATACCCTCTGTTTACAGACTTATACTCCCAGGGTCAATTTTGACTATAGAGGCTTTGCAGGAGCGAATCTAACCATCCCAAAAACATTCATGCACATCCCTAAATTAGAGGATTTTTAGGCCAACTATTCCGATGAACTGGAGGTAAGGAAAAGACTGTGGTCCCATTTCACTTTGAAGCAAATCACCACCTTCAGGCTGGATATGGGTATAGATGGGGTAGAGGAAGATAGTGAAATTGATGTCTTAGACTCTCAATACTCAGAGAAGGTTGAGACCCTCCCTATCCCTGAACTAGATTGGATAGTACTAGAAGAAGATGATATATATATAAGAATGAAAAGAGTGATCGAGAGAACGAAAGCATGGTTGTTAAAGAAAAGAGTTTCTATTGCCCCTTTACAGTCAGCCATAAAAAAGAAAAAAACCAAATAAGGAGCACAACGAAGAAGAAAACTTCTATTTTAACTAACTTAAGTGTTGATCAATCTTGTGTAGGAAAAGTTAAACCTAAAGTTGAACCCAAACTTGAACCAATTTCTTCCCAAGTTCAAGTTCAAGTTCAAGATCGAGCTAAACACGAAGTTTAATTGATCAGATGAAGTCAAAGGGTAAAAGAGAGGGTTCAGAGGTAGAAATATACTCCCAGTATCTTCGTGGAGTTAGATTCATCAGATCCAGATCAAAAGGTGATTACAATTGAAGACCATAGTGTACCTAAGAAGGTAGATGTTTAGCATATTTAGGAGGAAACAAAAGACATTCCGAAAAACTCGTTAGCTCTTTTGAGTAACTATGATACTCAAAAGAAATCTCCTACTACCCCACCATGGCTAGAGACCCTAGTAGCCAAGAAAACAAATGTATTTCCTTTGTCAGTACCCATTGATGATGTAGTACGAAGGTGCCTGGGAAAATCTTCTAAATTTAAGAAAATGAAGATGGAATCCAAAATTGATTTCAATGAAAACAGTGGTCACTGGATAGAAGAAATCACAAAAGCCTAAAGAAGATATTGCTGAAGGAGAAGCTTCAATCCAAGACTTTCAGATATCCAAAGTGGATTTAGGAAGAGACACCAGAGTCGCTGATATGAGATTTTGAAGGTGTCAAACAAGAAAATTGCCAATAGAGTTTGGAAAGATGCCAAAGATAAATAGGAAATGAAAGAGGCTATGAAGAGTATGGACCAATACATCAATGCAATCCAACATCCTAAACCTTTTCCTCTAAATGAAATGCCAGCCTCCATTGACACAAAATCCCCTTATAATCAATGATTTCTTGACCATATTCAAAGAAGCAAGGCGGTGAGTAAAGTATTTGATGATTGGGTTGAGCATGTAAAATCAAAGGTTGGCAAGCAATTGAGTCATCTAGATCAGACCCATAATGAAGGAAATCACCTGGCAAAAAAAATAGAGGCCAACATTAAAGAGTGGGAGCTTAAAAAGACAACCTAGAGGAAAGAACTCCATTGGATCAAAGAAGTTGAGGAGTACGGTTTGCAGAAGTTTCTCACGGAGAGGTAAGTGTTAGGACTAGATGATAAAGTTCTTTATGTTAGAAAGGAATGCATAGAATGGAGAAATGAAGTTGTGGCCATGGGAATTTCCAAAGTAAAGGATCTCATGAAAGGCTTGGGAACTATTAAGGAGATCATTTCTAATGATATAAAATGGATTGATGAAAGGTGCCAGGAAAACCATGAAGGGGCAGATAAGTCAGTTGAACAAATAATCAAGGATGTGAACACCTGGTTTGACGAGCTAAAGAGGATGAAGGCACCTACAGACAAGAATTTTATGAAAGTAACGTAGATAGAATTAATGATGATCCTTCAGCAAGGTCATTTGGTTATGCACAAAGAAAAGGTAGCCAAGATCAAAAGAGAAAAAGAAGTCTAGAAATAGAGGATTAGTTTTATTGGTTTGCTACATCAACTGGTAATATCTGTGTTTACTATCACATATGAAGATTGGAATGCAGCGCGTCTTGTAGCAACCTCAACTACTTAACTACCTAGAACACTTGGCAGCTTCTCAGAGGTGTTTTTGCTCCCAGTCTATTTTTTATAGCTTAATGCTTAAGATAGTTACGGGATCTAGAGATTTTTACTTTTCAAGAAAGACTTTTTTTACCAAGTTAGTTGTTGGAGCACTGCGTGGCTATTTATTGAAAACTTTTAATTTTTTAAGGGTTTGGCTCTGAGTTGGATAGAAACTATTTTCTAAAAAACTTAATTTCAAAGTTTTCAGAAAATTGGTATTATAGAATATATGAAATATCCTACGTTGTTACGTATATGTTTAAGCTTTTAAAATGATAAATATTACTATTTATCTTATCTGATTTATTTTCTTATGGAGATGAGTTGTGTTGGATAAAGCTTAACTGTGATATGAATGGATTCTATTCTTAGAAGTGATAGAGTAAATTGTTATTGAAGTTTAGATTCATAAAATTTGAGGGTTGATATTGAAACAAAAATAGATGATTTTCTCAAAAAACCTACACATTCTTTTCATGTTGATGGACTGAATGTTTTCCTTAAGTGTTTTCTAGTGAAAAGCACACATAATGTTACTTTTCTATGTTCAATAAAACCATATTGAAAATATTTTTTGAAGGTAGTTGCACCTTATAATTTGCAGAGAGTTTAATTTGATAAACTCATTTCTTAGTATTAAGTTTTAATTCTTCTTCCTTTCTCCTTAAAAGAGTTTGAAATTAAATTTGAGAAGAGGAAAAAATTGTATACTAACAGTTTTTGGCAACTCTACTAGGGAAATTTTAGGATAGATTGGGTGTTTTTGCATTCAATGATCAACTATGGTGTTGCCCACTAAATTTACCCTTGGTCAACAAGAAATTCCTCCAGTTTTACAACCAGACCTCAATTTTTCTGATACTCAAGAGGACATAATCGCTGACCTTAATGCAACAACTTGGAATTTGAGAACAAACAATCAGCAATACCATGAAGTAAGGTTAACCCTTGAAGAAGAAGAAGAAATCAGGGAGTGGCTCAGAGGTTTGCCTGTAGCCCAGGAGGCTGCTATAGTGGATAGGGTAGTCTGAAGGCCCTAAGAATAGTTGATTTTATCTATCTCAGTTCAAACTCAGTAAGCTGGCTAATAAAAGATTTACAAGAGGAGATATAGCAAAAGGGCTTGTAGATTTTGATTTTGAAGATTTAGCAAAACTCAATTTTAAACCTGAAACTCCTTCTAGGTGAAGACGTTATAAAACTGCTAGTAGGCCCTCTTCTCCCACTGAGTTTCCTCCTCTAACCAATTTTAGTTCCTTGGTCTCACCAGGAATTGTAGCCCCCACTTACATAAATTTACAATTGTTGAATTTTATCTTGCCTCCCATGGCACACAATCAAACCTGGGGTGTGGCCGTAGGACCTTTAAGCTTAGGAGAAAATCTAGGAAATCTACCTAAAGGTTGTGATATCCTACCCAAATTTAGTGGTGATGGAAAGAAAACCCCTGAGGATCATCTGAATGCTTTTAATACAGCATGCAGAGTTTTAGTAGTGGGCACTCTAGATGTGGCTATCAGGCTTTTTGTCTTGACCTTAATAGAGGTTGTAGCCAAGTGGTTCCACAGTTTACCACATGCCTCCATTATAGATTGGGATACAATCAAAATGACATTTGAGACAAGGTTCAAATCGGCTGATGATGCAAGTACACTTCTGATTCAATTAAGTCAAATGAAGGAGATTCAAGTACCCATGAGGGAGTTTGTAGCAAGATTCAACAAAGTAATCCAAGTGATTCTAGCTGCAAGTAGACCCAACGATGAAAATCAGAAAGGTTTTTTCTGAAATGCTATGCCACCCGATGTCACATTTCCTTTAAAAAGAGCTAGACTAGCCACCTTAACAGCTACCTAGACTCTGGCTATTGAATTAGAAGATGATCTCATTACAAGTGGTAAATGGAGAAAAGATGTTTAGGCATCTAGTTCTCAACCTTCTACTTCTTCATCATCAGATCCTGTGATTCAAAGATTGATGAATGACTTGATAACCATCAAGCAACAATTGCCTAGAACTACCAGCCCTTACCAAGATATCCTGCGGAAATATCCAATTTAGGGATCCTCAGCCCCTGGAAAGCAGTTTAATTTGCCTCCTTCTCAATAGAGACTGCAAATTGAACCTCCACCAAATGAAAGCAATATGTGTATTTTCCATCTTATAGATGAACATGAGGGAATTTCATGCCCTAAAAATATAAGGCACATACAGCTTGAAGCTAAGAAAGAAGTTGTAGCTAAGGTGAATATTGAAGACATATCCTCTGAAGTGCCTGGTGACTTTGGAAATTTTTACCTTGAATATGAATCAGACTCTGAAAGAGGGGGAGACATATTGGTAACTTTAGAGGATACCTCTTGCTCAATTTTAACTAGAAACCAGCGTGGAGGAAAAGTGGGTAATTGGGAAAATGCAATAGCTAAAGGTAGTGATGGGGAAGTCAATGACCACCCAAAGATTCTAAAAGAAAATAGTTCTGAAGAACATGTCATGAAAAGGTCTAATTTTGATTCTACTTTTAATATAGTTGATTTTTGTAATACTTCAAAAGTACAAATCTCAGTTGTAGAATATATAAAAAATGAATCCCCAAGAGTTAGAAAAATTGGTTACTTATGTCAAAGGTTCCCCTACCAAATCTAGAGACCAACAAACAAGCAATGCATGCTTCAAAGGAAAGTCTCCAAAGAAAGAAGAGACAATTGAGCAAAAACCTGTCGAGAAACCTGTTCTTACTATTCCTAGTGGCTTGAAACTTGAACCTTTTTATGTGTCCCTATTTATTCATGGTTTCAAATTAAACAATTGTATCATTGATTCAGGGGCATCAGATAATATTATGCCTACGTCTGTGGCCAAAGCATTGGATATCCCCATGACCGATACCTTCAAGCGTTGCTATTCTATGGATGGTAAACAAGTCCCACTCCTAGGTTAAATTAAAGATGCCCAGGTCTCTCTAGCGGCCTTCCCGAATAAGAGATTGAAATTAACCATTCTAGTAGCTGATATTCTAGCCAGCTATGGTATGCTTCTTTTTTATACCTTTTGTAGGGATCTCGGTGGTGAAATAAAGTTAGATTGGTCTCATGCCACAGTTCCTATAGGAAATAAAAGAGTTTCTCTTCTTCCAGAACCCAAATCCAAATACATGATTTTTCCCTTAGAAGACCCTAAGTCCCAAATCTTGTATCAAGAATCCAAGTTTGCTAATTATGTTATCTTATCAGGGGATAATGTCCCAAAGTCAGTGGTTACATATGAAGATGGCCTTTGGACTCTTGAGTTTGATGGCAGTTGCTCTTCTACAGGTTCAGGGGCTGGAGTAGTCCTCATTTCCCCTGCTGGACTCAAATTCCCTTTTTCATTTAAGCTTGTGTTTAACAATACTAACAATATGGCAGAGTATGAAGCTTTACTGTTAGGTCTAGAACAAGCCAAGAAGAAGGGGATTAAACTTTTAAAGGCATGCGGTGATGCAGAACTTATTGTCAAACAAGTCAAGAACATGTTTTTAGTAAAGAATGAGAGACTAAGGCACTACAGAAATAGAGCGTGGGGTGAACTTGAGTTGTTTGAAGCTTTCTCAATTGAAGCAATTCCTAGGGAATATAACTCTAGAGCTGATGCTCTTGCAGGGTCAGGATCATTACTCATACCACACCCAGATTTTACAAAAGATCATTATACCATCGAAGTCATTCATAGGCGTAGTGTTCCTGATAATTCCCGTTCTTAGCAAGTGTTCAAAGATGATGGTCAAATAAATGAATTTCTGCAAGGTTTGGATAAGTTTTCAAACAACTATTATGAAGGGATGACATCTAACTTCCATGAGTTCTACCCAGGAAAGAAATTTGATGTTTCAGAGGATGTGATTCAACTCAAAGGAAATTCTATACCCAAAGGATTGGTGGAGTTAGAGAGACTGTTTGATAGGAGAGATTGTTATTTAAATTCCCCTGGCATGCCAGACACCCCTCCTTCAAGTGATTATGAAAAAATTAATATTGGTGATGAGTTCAATCCCAAGATGGTTAACTTGTGGGTGTGTTGTAATGAAGATGAAAGAGTTCGTGTCACTAAGTTATTGAAAGAATACGGTGACATATTTTCTTGGACCGATGATGACTTAAAGAACCTTAGGCAAGGACAATTTACACACCATATTCCCTTGAAGCTCAGTGCACCACCGTTCTGTCAGAAATTAAGAACATACAATCTGAAGGTGTCAGATGCCATTTTTAAAGAGATTAACAAAATGATTCAAGCAAGAATCATCTTTCCAATACATCATTCCACATGGGTGGCCAATATTGTTCCTGTGTGGAAATTAAATGGAGAAATTAGAATATGCGTGGATTTTAGAAACCTCAATCAGTCAAGTCTTACAGATAATTTTTCCTTACCTATGATGGATCAGATTCTTCAGATAGTAGCTGGCTCGGAGATGTTGTCATTACTCAATGGTTTTTTGGGTTATAACCAAATCAGTGTTGTAGAGGAAGACTAGCACAAAATGACCTTCACCACACCTTGGGACACATTCACCTACAAAAGAATGCCTTTTGTCTTAATTAATGTTGGAGCCACATTTTAGAGGGCCATGAATTCCACTTTTGGTGATTTGTGAAACAAGACCATCACCATCTACTTGGATGACATGAAAGTTTTCTCACGAAGGCATAAGAAGCACTTAAAGGATCTGAAAGAAGTTTTGCAAAGGTGTAGGGATCATGGTGTTTCTCTTAATCTAAAGAAGTTGATCTTTTGCGTGATGGAAGGTAAGTTACTGGGTCATTTGGTTTCAAAGGAAGGTATTAAAATCTATCCAGAAAGAGTCAAATCTATTCAATATCTATGTCTACCTGTTAACTGGAAAGGGGTCAAATCTTTCTTTGGTCAAGTTAACTTCTTGAGGAAGTTTGTACCTGATTTCACTGAGACATCAAAACCGATGGTGGATTTATTAAGTGAGAAGAAAAATTTCAAATGGGATGAACCAACTGTCAAATCATTTGGCAAGATTAAGGAAGCCATAACCAATGCTCCAACATTGATACACCTAGATTTAAGAAAATATTTTATTATCTATTGTTATGCATCAGAACACACAATGTTTGGAGTGCTATTACAAAAAAATGAGAATGGTGAAGAAGTACCTATCTCCTTCATGAGTGTGCCACTCAAGAAGCATGAGTTATAATGCTCACAAATAGAGAAATAGGCATTTTTAGTAGTAAAGGTAGTTAAGAAATTTTGATACTATATATTGCATTCACATTCTATGGTCTTTGTTCCGAATTCTGTCGTCAAGACTATCCTTACTCAACAAGAAGTTGTGGTAAATAATAGGGCTAGATGGGTTGCAAAAGTGTAGGAGTTTGATTTGGAGATTAAGCCCATGAAGTTGGTGAGAGGACAGGGCCTATGTAAGCTAATGGCTAAAAATTGAGAAGAACAGAGTTTACCCAATTACCTATTTGTAGCGACAAATGACTCATGGTTTTCCGACCTAGCTTTCTTTCTAACCTACAAAGAACCTCCAGAACACCTATCAGCGGGGATTGGATGGAATTTTTTTGTGATGTGTTGACAAAGAATAGTAGTAGAAGTTATTGCAATCGTTTCACAATGAAGCATGCGGGGGACACTATTCTTCTTTTATGATAGCTTTTAAGATCCTGAGAAATTGTTACTATTGGCCCAGAATGTTTAAAGATGCATACAGATGGGTGGAAAATTGTGAGAAGTGTAAAATTTTTTCAGGAAAACCTTAGTTGGCCGCTCTACTGCTAAGACCTATGGTTATTGAAGAACCTTTCCAAAAGTGGGGGTTATACTTTATTGGTCCCGTACACCCAAATTCTAGTGGTAGACACACACATATCTTGACAGTGACTAATTACTTTACCAAGTGGGTGGAAGCGATACCAGTCAAAGTAGCCACTTCTGAGATAGTCTGCAGATTCTTAAAAGAAAATATCATCACTAGATTTGGGGTTCCCCTGAAGATAGTGGCTGATAATGCTCAGAATTTCTCCTCTCGAGAGATTCAACTCTTCTTCTATGACCATGGCATAAATTTATCCCACTCTTCAGATTATTTTCTGCAGGGAAATGGTCAGGCAGAATCTACAAACAAGAACCTAATTAATATCATGAAGAAACTGGTAGATGAGAAGGGAAAAGACTATCACAAAAGATTATACGAGGCATTATGGGAAGATAGAACCTCTCCTAAGAGGGCTATTGGTATGACACCATTTGAATTAGTCTTTGGAGTTGAAGCACATCTATTGCTACCATTGGAATTAGCCTCTACTAAGTTACAAAGGTGCATGGAAAATGAAGTTTTCCAAAATTCAATGGAGAAAAGGATTTTGTATCTGCCAAAAATAGAAGAAGAGAGGGCAGAGTTAGTAGATCACATCACCAGTCATCAGTTGAAGGTGAAGGAGATTTTTGACCATTGTGCTAGGCCAAGGAAATTTATGGTGGGTGACAAGATCCTTCTTTGGGATAAGCACCAAAAGTCAAGAGGAGGACATGGTAAGTTTGAGTCTCTCTGGAAGGGTCCCTTCGAGATCTCTCAAGCTCTGCGTCTGAATGCATTTAAGCTGAAATCTATTAATAGAGATGAAAAACCCCTATCTTATAATAGGTAGGATCTCAAGCTTTACCAGCTATAAGTATTTTCTTTTCCTTGTTTGTATATAAGTTTTGGCTTGTGTTGGTAGGAGTAGAAGTTTTGTTGTGGTGAGTCGGCCCGGTTTTCTTAGGTTTAAATTGTCTTGTCAAATTGAGTTTCTAGATTCATTCCTTGGTCTTGAATAGTCCCGGTCCCTAGTAAGACTCAGTTCTTACCTTCGTTCTTTTTTCAGCCTTCAATTTTATTCTTGGTCAGTAAAAGTCTTGTAGTTGAAGTTGAAGTTGAATTATGTTAAGTCGGTTCAAGTTGAAGTTCAACCTATTACCCATTTCTGTCTATCCTTCAAGATTCTTTCAGCCTCAAAGATGAACCTGAACTTAAACCTAGTCCTAAACCTTAAGTTAGTTCAAGTTCAAGTTCACATTCATAATATAATGGCTTATACATGGAGAATTTGGCAAGTTTGTCTTCTCTTGCAAAAAAAAAGGAAATTTCTTTTTTTTGCAACTCTCCAGGTATTTATTAAGTTTTGGAAGCTGTCGTACAAAGATTGTCACACTTAGCCAGATGGTTCGTGCATGTGAGAATTGGAAATGACAGTCGGTGGAATGATGTAAAGGGAGTCATTAATATACAGATTTGGCTGTCAAAGATTTTCCTTGGGAGTTGAGATATTTGTGCCTAAACGCCAGGCGGATTAAATAAGAGTGCCTGGACATGTTAAATCAATCATTCTTCCATTAAAAGCATTCATTATGGGCATGCTCCAAAGATTTATTAGGGATATTATAAGGCATTTGTGAATAAATGAGAAATAATTAAGGCTTTCAAATTAATTATTTTTTCTGGAGAAGGAGCAATGGAATTGGTGGTGAGGAATTTATAGAAAATAGGAGTGCAAGAAATTGGTGAGTTAATCTTCCCCTTTGCAGTTTTCAGTTTTCAGAGGCTCTTTCTGTGTTGTAAGTCTTTTCTCTTCATATTGGTGAGATGTCATTGTTCCATTTGAAACTATCTAAAGAAGAGATTAGAACCCACCTGTTAGTTTCCCTTCTAGATATAGGGGACACCTTCTTGTTGAATGTAAACTTAGGGGAGCTCTGCAATAGAGTTCAAAATTATTTCGAGGGTTCTTTTTCTAGGAAGCTAGTAGGAAGTGGACTTTTAGAAGCCACTGCATTCCTCCAGCTCTAATTTTCCCTAAACTGGTGTTGGAGTGCGCCAATAAGTATGACACCAAGAAAAGATGTATTAAGGATGCGTTAGGAGAAATCTTGGTCAAAATCAGTCGAGAGATGTTAATGGCGGCCCTGTGAATTCTAGATAAAGAGCTGTATGAACCATGGACTTATGCGAAATTAGATCATGTGTATAAGATAGATAAGAAGAAATATAGTTCCTTGATAGCCCAGGCATGGCTTGCAAAACCAGAGAAAGGAGGATCCAAGTTGCCAAAGCCTCTGACAATTGAACACTTTCGAAAAGACATTGCCGATATGGTTCTTCTTCTAAATAGGGTGAAAGGGAATC
>MU223871.1:3694397-3705176 GCA_018584345.1 Thuja plicata | reverse complement strand
CATTTTATATGTCTTCCTACCTTGTTTATGTCTTAGCATGTTGTAGGGCTTGGGAGGGATTACCTCATGAAGTATGGACATGTGATATGAAAATATATGATTACTTCACATGCTTACAAAAAGAAAATTTCTCCAGTCTATTCAAAATAGTAAATGACAGATTTTTAGGAAAGTTAGTTTATGAGTTGTGGGGAAAATAAAATTGCAGGATTTCTGAAGAAGTTAAATAGGTGATCAATATTTAAGGCTATTACTTCATATAGTTTCCAAGATTTACATATCTTAAGGTTGGAACATTTGATGAGGAACCCCTGCGGCTTCCTAGATTTGATTTAGATGATATAGTCTTAATGGAGCTATGTAGACAGCTTGTTCTGGTTGAACATAAATCTGGGACCTCAAAGAAAACTTTAGGTATTCTTTTCCCTATTGAATTAGGGTATTACATGTGTAAAATTATCCAAGATGCTATGTCTATAAAGGAAGAATTAGATACCCTTTGTTTAAAGACTTATACTCCCATGGACAATTTTGACTATAGAGGCTTTTTAGGAGCAAATCTCAACATCCCAGAAACATTCATGCACATCTCTGAATTAGAAGATTTTTAGGCCAACTGTTCCAATGAACTGGAGGTAAGGAAAACATTGTGGTCCCGGTTCACTTTGAAGCAAATCACCACCTTCAAACTAGATATGGATATAGATGGGGTAGAGGAAGGTAGTGAAATCAATGTCTTAGACTCTCAATACTCAGAGAAGGTTGAGACCCTCCCTATCCCTGAACTAGATTGGACAGTACCAGAAGAAGATGATATATATATAAGAATGAAAAGAGTGATCTAGAGAACAAAAGCATGGTTGTTAAAGAAAATATTTTCTGTTGCCCCTTTACAGTCAGCCACGAAAAAGGAAAAACCAAAAAAAGGAGCACAACGAAGAAGAAAACTTCTATTTTAACTAACTTAAGTGTTGATCAATCTTGTGTAGGAAAATTTAAACCTGAAGTTGAGCCCGAACTTGAACCAATTTCTTCCCAAGTTCAAGTTCAAGTTCAAGATTGAGCTAAACCAAAAGTTTGGTTGATCAGATCAAGTCAAAGGGTAAAAGAGAGGGTTCAGAGGCAGAAAGCTACTCCCAGCATCTTCATGGAGTTAGATTCATCAGATCTAGATCCAAAGGCGATTACAATTGAAGACCATTGTGTACCTGAGATGGCAGATGTTCAGCATATTTAGGAGGAAACAGAATACATTCTGAAAGACTCATTAGCTCTTTTGAGTAACTATGATACTCAAAAGAAATCATTTGCTACCCCACCATGGCTGGAGACCCCGGTAGCCAAGAAAAGAAATGTAGTTCCTTTGTCAGTACCCATTGATGATGTAGTAAGCAGGTGCCTGGGAAAATCTTCTAAAGTTAAGAAAATGAAGATGGAATCCAAAATTGATTTCGATGAAAATAGTGGTCACTGGATAGCAAAAATTGCAAAACCTAAAGAAGACAATGCTGAAGGAGAAGCTTTAGTCCAAGACTTTCAGATATCCAAAGTGGATTTAGGAAGAAACACCAGAGCCACTGATATGAGATTTTTCGAGGTGTCAAACAAGAAAATTGCCAATAGAGTCTGGAAAGATGCCAAAGATAAATAAGAAATGAAAGAGGCTATGAAGAGTATGGCCCAATACATCAATGCCATCCAACATCCTAAACCTTTTCCTCTGAATGAAATTTCGGCCTCCATTGACATGAAATCCCCTAATAATCAATGATTTCTTGACCAAATTCAAAGAAGCAAGGCGGTGAGTAAAGCATTTGATGATTGGGTTGAGCATGTAAAATCAGAGGTTGGCAAGCAATTAATTCATCTAGATCAGACCCATAATGAAGGAGATCACCTGGCAAAGAAAATAGAGGCCAACATTAAAGAGTGGGAGCTCAAAAAGACAACCTGGACCAAAGAACTCTATTGGATCAAAGAAGTTGAGGAGTACAGTTTGCAGAAGTTTATCACGGAGAGGTCAGTGTCAGGACTGGATGATAAAGTTATTTATGTTCTAAAGGAATGCATAGAATGGAGAAATGAAGTTGTGGCTATGGGAATTTCTAAAGTAAAGGATCTCATGAAAGGGCTGGGAACTATTAAGGAGATCATTTCTAATGATATAAAATGGATTAATGAACGGTGCCAGGAAAACCATGAAGGGGCGGGTAAGTCAGTTGAACAGATAATCAAGGATGTGAACACCTAGTTTGATGAGCTCAATAGGATGAAGGAACCTATAGATGAGCATTTTATGAAAGTCGCACGGATAGAATCAATGATGATCCTTCAGCAAGGTCATTTGGTTACACACAAAGAAAAGGTAGTCGAGATCAAAAGAGAAAAAGAAGTCAGGAAATAGAGGATCAGTTTTATTGGTTTTCCACATCAACCATTAATATTTGTGTTTACAGCCACATATGAAGATTGGAATACAGCGCATCTTGCAGTGACCTCAACTACTTAGCCATTTGGAACACTTGGCAGCTTCTTAGAGGCATTTTTTCTCCCAGTCTAGGTTTTATAGCTTAATGTTTAAGATAGTTAGGGGATCTAGAGATTTTTACTTTTCAAGAAAGACTTTTTTACCAAGTTATTTGTTGCAGCCCTGCGTGGCTATTTATTGAAAACTTTTAATTGTTTAAGGGTTCGGCTCTGAGTTGGATAGAAACTATTTTCTAAAAAACTTAACTTCAAAGTTTTCAAAAAATTAGTATTATAGAATATATGAAATATCCTATGGTGTTACATATATGTTTAAGCTTTTAAAATGATAAATATTACTGTTTATCTTATCTGACTTATTTTCTGATGGAGATGAGTTCTGTTGGATAAAGCTTAACTATGATATGAATGGATTTTGTCCTTAGAAGTGACAGAGTAAATTGTTATTGAAGTTTAGATTCATAAAATTTGAGGGTTGATATTGAAACAGAAATAGATGATTTTCTCAAAAAACCTACACATTCTTTTCATGTTTATGGACTGAATGTTTTCCTTAAGTTTTTTCTGGTGAAAAGCACACATAACGTTACTTTTCTATGTTCAATAAAAGCATATTGAAAATCTTTTTTGAAGGTAGCTGCACCTTATAATTTGCAGAGAGTTTACTTTGATAAACTCATTTCTTAGTATTAAGTTTTAATTCTTCTTCCTTTCTCCTTAAAAGAGTCTAATATTAAATTTGAGAAGAGGAAAAAACTGTATACTAACAGGTTCACATAATTTAAAAAAAAAGATTGGGACTATTAAGTGACTTTGATTTATCAATTTAAAAATCTTGATGCTAGGATTTAAGAGTTAGTTGATTATTAGAAGAATGATTTAATTATGCAAGCATGATTGATTGAATTTTCTCACATAATTAAGCTTAGTCTTTAAATGCCTTTGATTAGGTTTTAAGGCAAATTGCTCTCTCTCTTTCTCTCTCTCTCTAATATAATACTAACTTATATAAAATAATAATAATATATAATAAATTTAGAATGACAGGAGGGAAGAGAGAAGAAGCTTGGCAACACAAGCATGCATGGAAGGGAGAAGGAGCAGAGCCAGGGCATTGTACTTGGAAAGATTAGAGCTAGTGCAAAAAACATGCGTTCGCAACATAACAGAGTTAGAAAAGAATGTGAGGACTAATGGTGAATTTTTTGTGCCTCAGCATCAAACTAACCTTTCACCTTAGTCAAATTTTCAAAAAATCTTCCAAAGCCACCCGATTGTGTAGTTAACAAGGCTTTGAGGCCATAGACATCCAATAAAAGGTTTCCAGCGGTGCCCTTTTTCTGCAAAGTATACTGCCAATGCTGTGTAGGTCAAGATGAATCAGTCAGGTCACATTGAGGGTATCAACATTTTCAGAGGTAAAGCTACAATTCAGCCTTTGAAATTTTTTTTGTCAGACCTAGGTTTTAGATCAAGTTGACTAGTAATCACATAGCTCTTCAGTCAAAAAAACCTAAGAAAACCCAACCAATACATCAAGGAATCTCGAGCTTTGAGCATGGGGAATCATCTAAATAGGATATCATGAAACCTAGAGTCCCGCAAGCTCAAAATCAACCCTCTTTAAATTTGCATAATTTCAAATCTAACTATGGGTGAGAATCTTCTATGCATCATATGCAACCCCATCTCACATTCCAAAGTAAGAGAGGGAAGCATAGGACGGTCAGGAACAAACCAATCTTTGACATATGTGAAGGGACTCCTCCTAGAACTCTAGTGTAGATTTGACATTCACTTAAACCTATGTTAAAGAAACCTATTCATCCTACTACTCCATCTAAGGAAACCCATATCACTACAGATCAAAATACAAATAAATCCTTGCCCAAGGATCATGCCAGAGCGCACTTCAATCCAAAAAATGCATGCAAATTTGGCAACCAAAACTACATCAGCCTCAAAGTGTTCAAGGGAATAGGAGTGAGGATGAATCACTTCAAAAATTAGCTTAGTAGAAGGGGGATGTTTCAAAAACAAGGCATGAACCTCAAGACATGCTGAACATTACCATTCGAGAGTGCAAATTGCAAAATCATATTGGAGTGCTACGATGTTCAACCATTATTGGTAAGTTGTCTACCAATACAATCTTATTTCTAGATATTAAGGCTTGGGCTTATGAAATGTGGGTTGCACTTCCAGACATTTTACAATTGGAATTAGAGTTAGGCTATTTTGTTGCATTGTTTGAGTCATCTACACAAAGGGATTTTGTTCATCATTAGAAGGGGTGGTTTTGTAAAGGATTGGGTTTATATACTGGGGTATGGATGCCTAATTTAAAACCTAACATTAAGGATGGTTGTTTCTTTCCTCATTGGATATCCCTGCTCTTACTGCCTTTAAAATATAGAGATTTGGAGATTGTTGAAATTATCACCAATAAAATAGGCATTTTTATTAAGCATGATATCATCCCCTATGAGTTTCCACATCATGGTATCAAAGTCTCTATACTACTACATTCCTCAAAGGCTCTATCAAACAATATCACAATCCAATCAGAATGGGGTGTCTGGTGCCAAAATAATATATTACAGGATAAGACTATTATCCATAAGTATCAACACAAACTAGGTCATTTCAATATGTAGTGTATGAAGAAGGCTCAGTCAAAGATTATGGTATGTGAGGACCATTTTTCACACCCTGTAGATTGTTCATTCCTACGAAATTTTCAGCATACAGATGAAATTGTGGATGTAGAGTTGACCCCCTGGTCATTAAGCATTAATATTGTTGACCCTCAGGTTCTATCCCAGTGCTACAACTTGCTCAACTTTTTCTATCATAATCTAAGAGACATTTGGGTGAGTATGAAATCTCATGGAAGAGTCTATAATTTCAGAGACATTAAAGTGAGCATGCAACCTTAGGAACATTCCCAACAAGTTCCTCAATCAATAGCAGGTTATATTGAGTGGGAAATAATACAAGCACCCACTCATAACATTGACAAAATTGTCCAACAATTGATGTTCCAAGATCACCTGATTACCATTACCAGTTTGTAGGACACACTCATAAAACAAGTAATGGATGAAATTCAACCTAGAAGGGTCTCAGATCAATAGATTACAGAACTAGCCACTAAAATTATATATGAGAGTGCAGAAGAAGAAGGAGAGTTTTTTGAAGCCGACCAAGACATACATGACTATCAAGATACAAGCATATGTCTGAATAACAAGGTTGAGGCAAAAAATAGAATCATAGTAAGGAAATACATATAAGAGACAATCAAGCAATGAAGGGAAGACAATAAAATATTGAGATGATATCCATACTCATGATAGAAAATATACAGCTAAGCTTCAAAGAAGAGATGATCACTGTCAAGCAATAAACTCAAAATATCATAGGAGAGGTCCTTTAAATCAATAGAGACATGCCAAAGGATCTCATGATATCAAAGGATTTTTTTGATGACATTAACATGGAAAAGAATCCCTAGGATATAAGGGTAGAAGAAGGTGATGTATTTTCTTCTGAAGATGAAGTCACTAAGAAAATTATGGAATGGGTGCAGAGTAATAGTAATAGGGATCTAGAGGAGGCTGAGGATCAGTAGGAAGATAGGGACACACACAGTCCAGGAAAACATACATCACTAACTACATATGACCACTCTTTAATGTTATCAATTGCATAGACCCCAAATCAAAATGTGCATGAAAATCCAACACCTAAGAAGAGCGGAAGAAAACCAAAGATCACTAAAATTAAGGAAGAAATTGTAATAGGTATTCAATCAACATTGGAAGGGAAGTTTACACCTTCTAAAATATTAATGAGGAGAAATAAGGGTTCTCCTTATCAATAATTAAGATTGTTTCATGGAATGTAAGAGGTTCAAATGCCTTTGACAAAAGATGCATACTCAAGAAAGAGTTGGATTCAATGAGAGCGGATAGTATTCTACTACAAGAAACCAAGATGTCACAAGATAATTTGAAAAAAATAGTAGGGACACGGAAAAGTTGGAAATTAGTTCATAGTCTAGGGATTGGTGCCTTGGGGGGTATGGCTATCTTATGGGATCCCAAATCAGTGCAAGGGCATATTTTGAATTAGAGCGCTAACTGGAAATTACTAAAAGTGAGTGTTTTGTACATCACTTTTATTTTTATTAATGTGTATGACCCCATAGTAACACTGGAAAAATAGAGATTGTAGATGGTCCTTACACAAATGATATAGGTTCAACATGATCAGCACATAATAATGAGTGGAGATTTTAGTTCTATTTTGAATATATATGAAAAAATTGGGGGCATATGTCCTCCACTGAAAACTATACAAGACTTCTTCAACTTTGTCGAAGATAATAATTTAATGGATATAGAACCCACCAATGGATCATTTACTTGGACAAACAAGAGGGCTAATTTTTCATAGATAATAGTTAGAATAGAAATATCTCTAATATATCAAGTATGGAAGGTATTAAACAACACTTTTCAATAAGAAATTATGCCCCGACTAGGGTCAGACCATTTCCCTATCTGCATGCAGGTTGGGTTCTCGTCAATGAACTTGGGGTTTCAGCATAAACCATCTTTCAAATTTGAAAGGATGTGGCTCTTCCATCCTACCTTCCTTCCTCTTATGAAACAATGGTGGGTTAGTGCACTTGATAGGGCTAGATCTAAAATGCATCAATTTTCTTCAAAATTGAAATACATCAAGATGCAAATTTAAAAATGGAATGAAGTAGTATTCAAAAACATTTTTAAAGAGAAAGAGATTGGGAAACAACAATTGGAAACCATCCTAGACAAGATTATAAATAAAGGTATGGATAATGACACATATGATAGCCATAAAAAAGCTCAACTAGAATGGGAAGAATTATGCAGCAGGGAAGATGTCTATTAGAGACAAAAATTGAGAGAATTATGGTTGAAGGAGGGAGATAAGAATACTAAATACTTCCATGCCTCAACAAAAAATAAATCAGCTTCAAAAAGGATCTTCTCCATTAGTAATAAAGTCACTGGTAATCCAATTATAGATGCTCAAGGTATTCAAGAGGAAGGAGTAATAATTTTTACAAATCTACTAGCCTCACCTATCTAGCCCGATCCATTGAACAACCAGCAACATGACATTCTCAATGATATACCCAAAATAGTGCAAGAATCTGATAACTTGGGGTTAATGACACCTTTTACCATTCAAGATCTTAGGAAGGTTGTATTTTCTTTACCACCAGATAAAACACCTAGGCCAGATGGATTTACAACATTACTCTTTCAAGCATGTTGGGATTATATTGGATGAGATTTTCTTGGTGTAATAGAAGAATCCGGAAAAATAAAATCTATGGAAAAATACTTCAACACAACTAACATTGCTATCATTCCTAAAGTAAAGGCACCAAAATTTTTTGCTGAATTTTGCCTGATATCAATATGCAACATAATTTATAAGATTATAAGAAAGGAAATATATTTGAGAATGCAGTACCTAATCCCAAGCCTCATATCACAGCCACAAGGAGGTTTTGTTCCTAGTTGGGAAATAATGGAAGGGGTGCTAGTAGCTCATGAAGTACTTCATTCAATAAATACCAAAAAATCTTCAAACTTTGTCATTAAGCTTGACATGATGAAGGATTATGATAGAGTGTGTTGGGAATTCTTGTTCAAAGTATTATAAAAGTTTGGATTTGGTAGAGGATGGTGCAAATGAGTCAGAGATTTTATATATGGTGCATGGTTTTCAGTACTGATTAATGGGGTACCTACGAGCTTCTTTTCATCTACACAAGGAATTTTTTAGGGTGACCCTTTGTCACCAGTTCTTTTTATAATAATGGCTGAGACTTTAAATAGACATATCCAAAATAAACAGGTTGTAGGTAACTGGATAAGAACTAAAATTGGGGAGACAGATATTTCAGTGACTCATTCTCTATTTGCAAATGACACACTACTATTTGGAGAATCCAATGTTCCTGAGGCCAGACAAATCAAGCAAACTATGGGTTTTTAGACATTAGTTTTAGGTCACAAGGTTAACCCTCAAAAATAAAATAATCTATTTGTTCAATACTAATTAGATTATCTCCAATAGGATTTTCAACATCTTAGGGCTTTCAGTTGATCTACTTCCATCTGTATATCTTGGCATCCCCTTTTTCATGGGGACAAATAAAACAAGTTATTGGATGCCCATCATTGACCAAATCAAATCAAGAGTAGTGGCATGAAAACCAAGATGGTTATCATTATTAGGCAGAATATTACTTGTAAAAATAGTTCTATTAGGTATCCCTAATTACCATTTATCCATATTAAAATCTCTAGCATTAGTAATTCAAGGAATAAAGAAGTTATTGAGCCAATTTTTATGGAGTGCAAATATGAATGGGACTAATAAAATACTGTTGGTTTCCCTAAACAACATGGAATAGGTCAAACAACTAGGAGGAGCTAGAATATATGATTTGTAATTTAGAAATAAATATTTTGGGGGAAAACTAGTAGGCAAATGTATACTAAACCGCAAAATATATGGTGTCAAATAATGCAAAAGAAATATTTAGACAACAACTATCCAGAAAGAATATTTACTCTACTAGATCCCCCCAAAGGATCAGTAATATAGGATTTTATGATATCATCAAGAGATATAGTAGCCAATTACATCTTGTGGGAAGTAAATAATGGCTAGAAAGTAAAGTTTTGGCCTGACTCATGGAATGGTGCAACCCCCTTGTCAAATTCAAAAGCAATTGATGACACAATTTTAGTTTCAGAAAACATCTAGGGTAATAATTTGGTGGATTATGTCTCAATAGTATGCTTATTTTGTAGAAAATAAATTTGGAAAGATCCAAATAACTTTCCTCTATCACCCCATAATAAGAACAGATTGGGAAATATATTTGTAGAAAAAGTGGTCTATTTGTCAAGAAAGGAGGATAAGTTGTTTTGGGCTCAGGGGAAAGATAGAATATTCTCAATTAAAGAAGATTACTGACTCATTGAGTAGAAGGAAGCTAATGCAACCTTGATTCATGCCTAATCCTTTTGTTGGAACCATATAACCCTTCCTAAAGCTAGATATTTTTCTTGGATTGCACTAAAAAAGAGGGCTTTAACTACTGATCACCTACGCAAAATAAATATTTTGCAACCTTTTAATTGTCTATTGTGTGATATAGAGCATGAAGATGTGGACCATTTATTTTTGAACTACCCATTCTCACAATAATTTTGGAAGTTTGTTATGGAAAAACTACACTACTTCACTCCCCTTCCCAATAAGATATGGGATCTCTTCTAGTCATGGCCAGAATTATAACAAATTCCCTCTTCTATGGATTGTGTAAATGTATACTAGCATTGGTAGTATGACCAATATGGTGGGAACACAATAAAAAAAAAATTTGCAAAATCTCTTCCACTATACAAGCTGTCCCCACATGGTTGGAAAGATCTTTCAGAAATTGTCAAGGACAACCATGCAAAAATCAAATATAATCCAGTCCTATCAGTCTAGGATAGTGGTGTCATCTGAGAGTGGAAAGGCATTCATGTGCTAATTGGATGGTGCCACCAGTCATCACCAACAAATGTCCATAATCGAGCATGAGTCTGCTGGATTCCTCTAGGACAGGGGATTGTGAAAATCAACTTTGACGGATCTTCAAGGGGTTATCCAGGTATATTAGGGCTTGGACCTTGTATTCAAGATCATCAAGGTAAAGTTCTAGATCTAAAATCCTACCCACTCCCCCAAGGCACAAACAACATGGTTGAGGCTCATGCCCTCTTTGTTGGCCTTGTTCTAGCTAAAATTGGAGGCTACCATCTGTAACACCCCAAAATTGGCATCTTGCAACCTCAACCAATTTTGTTGCATTTTTCATTCTTCTAAATTATCAAAGTCCTATTGTACTAGGCAATTCTGAGTTTTTACTGACTCTACTCGACCTGAGTGTCAAATGCAGAAAATCCTAAATCTGTATTAATCATACATCATATTTAATTCCTAAATATCTATTTGGCTAAACAAACCCTATGATTGAATTAATTTAATTAATAAATTCCTAGCACTTTAATTAAATTAAATTCACCCTCTTTAGCTGAGAAACATGAAAAAGGAATTAAAATAATATTTAATTATTAAATAAATATCCTCATTTTCAATAATTGAATTTAATATTCAAATAATTGAGAAAAAGTAATTATGAGGTCATATTTATTTAATTAATTGGAT
>MU223871.1:3634259-3687105 GCA_018584345.1 Thuja plicata | reverse complement strand
CATTTATGTCAACTTGATCATTGATGGGAACTTCATCTTGTTGTGCAGAGGTATCATCAGTGCACATTTCTTTAGTGCTTACAAATGCCTTATCAACTTTGTCCATATCTTTTTTAGATGCAGTCATTGATATCTTGACATTGTCAACTACTATAGTGTCTTCTGATTCTTTATCTGTATCAGAAGTTATTGTCACTATGGGCGCTGAGACCTGTAGACCTGTCATAGGCACAATCTGAATTACTAGTTCTTTAGCCTATTTGGGAGGAGCTGGAGTAACCTTTTTTGTAGGTGCCATTGGTGGATACATGTGTTTGTCCATAAAGACTTGTGCAAATGCCTTTTCAGTCTCCTTACCTATCTCTTCATACTCCTTGTTCATAATTTGTAGAGTCCTTTTCTTAGTTTAGAGATGAGGCTTCACCAGATCTAACAATATAGCGTTCTCATCATGTGAGCATACAGGAAGAAGAGTATCTAATGTTTCTTCTCTTATCCTCATATCTTCCTCAATTGCATGCCTTTTCATGATCTCTAATAAGTTCCATAACTGATCCAGTATAACTGTCTTGAGTTCAAGAATTGTCTTCTTGAACTTGATCATATGAGATATGATCATAGAGTGTATCTCAGTTTTATCAATTTCTTGATACTTGTCATAGAATTTAGAAAGTGTATCTAATCTCCCTTCATTAACAATCATATTCCTTAAAACATTTAGACTAGGTCTAAATCCTACCTCAGGAGGAGCTTGAGTAATCTTAGCTTTGCTTCGAGTTTTCCTTGAGGATGGGTGATTTGTAGGTGCCTATTTTCTTCCTCTAGTGTTCTTTCTTGGTGTAGACAGTGGAGATGAATCTAAGTCAATGGTGGTAGAGGGCACATAGGTGATCTCTACTTTCTTCTTCTTCTAGATCTATTCAGCTTTCTCAAGTTCTTCTGCTATCTTGGCATCTCTAGCTTTGTCAAGATCTTCTTGGGTGACTCCATGAACTTTCAGTATGTTGGATGTGATTCTGGATGCTTTCCTTTTATTATCAGCATTGTGTAAGACAATATCCACTTCATTGGTCTTCTCTCTATATGTGCCCTGCCTAGGCTCATTAGGATCTTTGGGTGTTGACAATAGAACTTGCGCATATCATTCTAGCACATGTTCTTCCACTTCATAACCAAGAGGATGAATCCATTTGGTTCTAGGTTCAACTGCCTCCATGCATGTGCAATCTATTTCTACCATGAAGCATATGGTGTCCTTGAATTTGTTAACTATCTTCTCAGATAATCTATACCTATTCTGCATTTTGATCTTGAATGTCTTTATATCCATATCCATGGCATCCCTTGCACTGCTTTCTAATGTTACCTTGAGTGATATCTGAGACATTTTGGGTTTGCTCCTCTCTAGGTAAAGGTTTGCAACCTTTCCAACTATATGGAAATACAAGTAGATGATTAGAGATCCAAACCTGAATGTCTTGCTTCTGTCACGTTTGATGATTTGGATGTTGTCAATCAATTGACCATGCAAGATCTCACATAGGTTGTATTGAGTGTTATCCTTCACCATTTTAATAACTGCTAGGACTGTTGCTATAGACACACTGTTCAATCTTCTAGCTTGCTGAAACTTATACCCGAGTATCATTGTCAGAATTTTTATATCATCTTCTTTGATTCTGCTGGGATTGAGTTCTACAATGTATGGCCCTATGACCAACTTTATTACAAGAGAAACAATAACCATTGGAGGGTCTTACCTTTTTGCAATCTCTTGCCAAATGACCATGTTTGTTACATGCATAACAAGTTTTGTTAACTTGCTTGATTTCCCTTTTTAGTAGATCTGCTTTAATCTCTTCAACATTTTCAACTTTCCTTGCTTTAGAAAGTGCTTCATGAGGTTTCTCTCTTTCTTGTAATGAATTGACTTCGGTTTGTGTTATATTGAATCCAAGACTAGTAGTGTCACCTTTTTGCTTTTGTGCATTGAGCTAAGATTGAAGTGAAACAAAACTTATGTGAAGTTTTTCAATCTTATCCTTTGCTTCTATTAATTCAGATTTCAACTTCCTTTTTATGTTTTCCAATTCCAGAACTTTCATGTTTTCTTTCAGGAGTTCATCATCTAGTTGTTTGCTTTCTTTGATTTTTTCTTCAATAGCGATTTGGCTATTTGTGAGCTGTTCATCTAGATTTTCAACTTTATCTTTCAGAGACATATTCTCTTCATTGAGTTTTTTGATCATCTTCCCTAAGTCACTTGTAGAACAATCTTTCAAATATTTTCTTAGTTTCTTGATAAGCATTTGTGAGCCATCAACTTTTAGTCTAAGTTCTTCATTTTCTTTTTTAGATCTATCAAGATCTTCAAGAGTTGCTTCAAGATTCTTTCTTAAATGTTTTACTTTTGTTGAGTCCATGACCTCCTCAAGTGGTTAAAATTATTTACTGAGGACCAGAGCTCTAATACCAATTGTTAGAAACACTGAGAGGGGGGGTGAATCAGTGTTTGTCTATTAATTACCTTTTTAGCAACTTAAACATAAATCAATCATACATAGAATGAAGCATAACATAACAACTCATAACACATGATATGATTATGGGGAAACCTTGATCAGAGGAAAACCCCGATGGGAATTAGTACCCACAAATATTGTACTAAGTATAATGAACTTGTGAGAGCTCCTTTGCCCTATTAGAAGCAGTCTTTACAATATGAGTACAATGACCTAGTTAAAGGTCAGACCTGTTGACAGGGCTTTGGTGACCAGGTCTGCCAACAGTTATAAGTTGTCACCGGGTACCGGGGGTATTGGCCAACTTCACCTGCAAAGGTTGTCTAGGGAAATGAGATTCCCTGGGCCTCCAAGCACCTGGGTGTCGGGTCTCGATGGTGTGAGGCTCGGTTGGGAGATGTGACTATTTTCAAGGGGGATAGTTGGTTTCTTCAACTCGTTCTCTCTAGAGATTCAGGAAGGTGAGGTTTCTCCAAGCATTCTACACTTAGAAAATAAACTAAAAATGATCCTGCAGGGTTAGAAGTGTTTCATCTACCTATATTTATGTTTAAACATTCAATACATCAATAATTCTCTTATATACTACACTAAATAATGAAGAAATGCACAACCATCAGTTAATATTTCATCAGTACCAAAGGGGAAAGAGGTCGTTAAGCTACTTAAAATATCAAAGAAAAAGACATGAAGAACATAAAACATAAAATACCATTAACTCAGAAGATTGAATGTCAACAACATCATTGCAAGAACTCTCCCTTCTTCATTAATATTTCTTCCAGCAAGCACTGGTGCATGGTATAATGGTGGCTCCAAGGGAGCATCTAACTACAAAAAGATTAAAGACCAAGGAGCATTGAGCTCTTCAACTGAAATGAAAATATTGCTTCTCTATTACTATGGACTACAAAATCATCAATTTTGCTGACCCTTGGAAAAGGGCCAGACTTACTATTTATACACATTTACATCTAACCCTAACCCTAACCCTATTTTACATTACACTGTACAATAGAATATATTATCTGGTGGCCAGTACTACCTGCGCCACTCTACAAAAGGCCTTGAGACAGAATAGGCTTGACATGTCACAAGAATGAGACAAGAAGGAAGAGTGGAAGAATCAGCCTTGAGAAGAGAGTCAAGAAAGAAAAAGAAGAAATCTGATCCCCTAGCGATCGAGGCTACATGCCTCATAAATGGGAAATGCAGTGCCCTGTCTCTAATTTTCCAAGTGTATATCTAAAGCAGCACCTCGAGAAGGCCATCTGTTAGAAAACCAACTTTCAATCTGAACTGCCTTGATGTAGCTATCTATCTTCTGACAACCTTTGACAACCTTTATTAACTTATTGAAAGTGACCAGTCAGCCTTGGGGACCAGGACATAGATCACTTGAAAGAATATAAAATTTAGGATATGGGACTCTAGGATCAACTTACGCTTTGAAAGAATAAACAACACAAAATGTTTGGGTTTTCTCCTGCCCCCAGAGAAACTTTTATTGCTATTTATTATCGTTGAAGGTTTGGAGGAGGTGGGAGATTCCATCCTCATCAATCTCTTTGAGGCTAGCCTACCGGTATTTAGCCACCTTGATCTGTTCCCCCAGCTTTGGAACATTTCCTTTGAATTCATCAGTCATTTTTTTCCACATCATGACCACTAAGGATCATGCGAGTTAGTCTCACCATTTGAGTTCCATCCACTCCTTCCGGGGATTGATATCTTGATTCCACTAGCTCATCAAATTTCCCTAGGACGTATTCCTCTGGCATGCATGTATCAGTGTTGAATGGGTCAGCTCCAGAGACCTTTGTGAAAAATGCCTTGTACAAATTTGAATAATATTGGACCTTGTTGATCTTATCATGTATAGTCCCTACTAGTTGCTTGAGCACCTCCAATGTGTGGTCAAGTCTGGAGTGTTGGGTCCTCACAAAATTGAATGATTCTTCTCCAAGAATCCCAGACTCAGAAACCATTTCCTCCCTAAGACTGAGGAGTTATTCAAGTTCTACCTTCCATGCTTCATAATTTTCCATATCACCCTCCCATATATTAATGATAGTTTCTGCCTGATGCAGAATGTGTCGAGCCGCATACAAATCTGGGAGGGTGGATACTATGAAGCACTGGGTGTTTCCTATCTGCAAAGAGACCCACTCATTGACCGCTTGGGCCTTCTTCTTCATTGCTCGCAGGGATTCTATGTTGCTCTATGGTAATGGCACATCAAATGTGGAGGCCTCTAGAGGAATGGCACTAATAGGCCAGGCCAAGTTAGTAAGCAACCCCATAAGGTTTGTTGTCTTCTCCTTTTCCACTTTGATCCTTTGGACCTCCTTTTTGTATCAAACCTCCATGGCTCTGGTCGCTTCCTTCAATAGGTCCACTTCACCCTATTTTCCTCTTTTTCCCAGTGATATCTCTGTGATATCATAAGCTCTAGCCTCGACAATTTCCTCATCAGCGTCTAGGGGAGGTTTTGCCACAACTGCAGCTATTTCTCTACCCACCCCAGTTCAAAGAGTGTGAACTGTGTGGGCTTTCTTTTCCTTTGGTGGGTTCTGGACCTGAGCCATCATCTCGGCCAGGGAGAGATGATCTCTAGGGGTGGATGGGGCCTTCCTTTACTTTCTTTCAATCAACCACTGAGGCGGTAGGGGTGGCTTATTTACCGAAGTATGTTCTTTAAGTTCTTCCCCTATATCTTGTTACTACTGCTCCTCAGTGGTGTGAGTCTCACCCGACTCCCTTTCTTCATCTTGGGCTTAATTGCCAACATTTTCCCTAGTGATGTTTATTTCTTCTACCTTGTCCTCTATATCTTTTGATTTGTCTAGACCCTTGTTAGTTTCCCCAATGGTTTCTTCTTCCACTAGTACTACTTTTGGAAATAAGGGAGGTACCAGGCCAAGATTTAATGTTTGGGTCGTAGTTATTACCTGCCCAAAGGTCGCTCTAGGGAGTGGCACTTGGAACGTGATGGCTGAGGTTATAGTTTCTATTGTAGGCATGGTTCCCTCAGCGTATGCCATTTGTTCACTCTTCTTCTATTGGTGCACTCCCATATTTTGTATCTTTGGGACCTCAGAGGCGATCTCTTTCTCTATCTCTTTCTCGTCTTCCATCTGCTCTTCCTGCTCTTGTGCAGGTTCCTGTTCTAGAGCCTCTTCCTATGCTAGGACTTTAGCCTCTATTTTCTTGATGTCCCCCTATAGATTCTTGAAACTTTCGGTTGCAAAAACATCATTGAACTCATCCTGTGGGGGAGGATTAGCGGGGACATTGGTAGGCTCTGGTTCCCTTTCTAGTTCTGGGGAGTTAGAGGAAAGGATCTCAACTTGTGGGGTCTGGGGCATCCCCAGCTCTGGTTCTATCTTGGGCTTTTTATTGAGCCTCTTCTTTCTTCTTGTGACTAATGGTGGCCTCGCATCCCTTAGTGCTGCTTATTCCTCTGGTTCCACCCCCATTGCCTTAACCATCAAGGCTGCCAGTGAAGGAGAGGAGGGAGGATGAATTGATCTGGCCATTGACATCGGGGTTGCTAACCGCATGGTTAATGTCTCCCTCATTTTTTGGGAGGCCACCATTGATTGTCTTATTTTCTCTTTTATGGAGACTTTCTGCATAGGAGTTGTGGCTATCCCTTTTCCTTTATCTTCTCCTTGTGAAGAAGTCCCAGACCTTGGGGTTAACTTTGGCATTGGCTGGGCTTCCTGACAGACACTCCCAGGGAACACCTTTTTAAAATAGAGGTGGTTGCGTTCAACTATATTGCGAGTGAACTCCTCAATTGTGGGCCCTTCTTTGGCATCCCAATTCACTAGTGGAAGGGCCAATTTATCAATCCCCTTTTCCTTGTACTAGGGATCTACCATGGTGTCGGTGTCTGAGAAGTCCTCAAGGAATCTCCAAAGCTTCAATCTTACCATCTTTCCTGTGGTCATCCTGACATAATGCCACCCCCAGACTTCCACATCATCCTGGCAATCTTACCAGAAGTCTTCCATATGATATTGATGGGGCTCTGATGCCTGGGGATGTGTCACTGCAATCTTGCCATGTGGATCAAAATGTTTCCATGCTAAGTAAAATTATGACAAGTTATAGCTCTTAAGCTCATTATCCACTTCTTTAGTGGTAGCCAAACTGGATGAATAATTCCCATAGGTGATTGGGAATAGAATATTTGTTACCTTCTTCAAGGAAAATAAGGCGTGTAGCTCCATCATTTGCCTGCAATACTCTAGGAGGATTATCTTGTCCTCATAATGCTTGGAAAACAAGTAGGGCTTCCCGGAGAAGCCGATCACCCTTATGTATGTATGTTGTTGAAATTGTATGTAGTAATATCTGTAACTCTCATCGCCTCTGTAGATAGGCGGTATCCTGCATCTTGGGTAGGTGTAAGCAGGTGGTAGTAAACGAAGGAATCATTTACCTGACAAAAACTGGGGAAGCTAGCCTCCCATTAAATTTGTGGGAAATGGTCTCAAGGGGCCTTCTGGCCTGGGTTGATCCTGAGTACACCCTCTGTAAGTAACCCATTGGTGTGGGGTCATTGTTGTTCCAGGGCCCAGAGAACATAAAAATTCACATAGAACTTCTTCTTCTTGGTTAGCTGAAGGAACTGGGAGTCCACATGGTTTGAGATTATGGCAGCCCAGTCAAAAAACTCCCCATCTATGCTTATACCAAGAAATAAGTAATACATCCACCTAGAGAATTCTGGTGCATGTTGTTTCCTGAAGACCCAACATAGTGCTATCATCCCCATCTAGATGCTCTCTCTGAATTCGGACCTACGAATCTCTAATTTCATCCTCTTGGGGTCCCTCTTTGGGACCTTGAGCCAATTATTATTCATGTAAATAAAGGCCACCTCCTCTAGTTGCATGAAATGGGAAAAGGCATCTGATCGGGTGACCATAGCTGGCTTGTCAAATTGGGGGATTCCCAAGCCCCTTTGGAAAGTATCAGGGTCGAGGGACACCATGGGAGTAGGATACCCTATTGGCTCTAGGGTTGCAAGCATAATAGACCAGATAGATGTGTTGTAGTGAGCAGAAAGTGTGAGAATAAGCTCTAGTGACTGCACAAAGCACGAGAAACAAGCTGCCTTGAAAATCCTAGAGTTTCCAATTTTGATGGCCAATGGATTCCTGACCTGTTGTTGGATGTACATTATTTTTACCAAGGCCTACATTTCGGGCCATGTCCTGATGCTGGTGTCGGTAATAAGATTCAATTTGGACTCAATCTTGGAGCCCATGATAACGTTGTCTTTTACATATTTTAGGCTCATAGGCAGTTTCTCCAGGGCCTTCTCCATTTTGGACCTGACTATTGCTCTGGTAACCACTGTAGAAGGAAGTTCCAGACTTTCAGGTGGTGAGGATGTGGATGCTTCAGACATGTTTGAAATTTTGATGTTCCAGAAGCCTACAAGGCAAGGTGACTATCATAACACATAGATATACAAACACTCCAGGGTCCAGAGATCTTACCATTGTGGTGTTCACTTCCCTTGAAAAGTTAGCTTCGTTCAACAACTCCAGAAAGCATACATATATATATATTGCAAACTTAGAAATTTAAATAACCATCTGGGTCCCAGGGGGTTTTATCATACTCAACAAAAGGACATGGGATGGGTGATGGCAAGAGACTCGGAGCCCAGGGAGTAACCATTGGAAGGTGTGCATAAAAAGTGAGCCGTCAGACCCATGTGGGTGCCACGTAGGCAAGCAATAAATAGTAGTTATGGTGATGGCGGCAGAGCCAACTGTCTGAATGGGTGAAAAGTGAAGGTCACTTGGGAAAATTTAAATGTGCGCATGGGACATAAATGTAAGTCAGGCTAGCTTACAAAGGAGAGAGAAAACCACCTAGTTGAAATTGGCCGAGAGCCGAGTTTCAACCAGGCGGTATTCCGCATAGAGTGAGCTTGCAAGTTAAAACCAAAAATCAATGTAGTATGGCGAGCTTGACAGACCACTAAGTAGATATACATAGAATATACACCAATATACAATAGAGCTGAAAGGGGATATACATGCAGACCAGATGGACACAACAATATACATCAAATTTACATATATACACACGACACGTAGAGCGACTACTCACAAAAACCAGACAATGAACAAAATTTTTACAAATTTTTACACTATCTATAGACTATGCTACATCTGCACAGAGGGTGGACAACCCTCTGGCAAAGCCAACCCACCAACAGGTGGCGAACCAGCAAGAAACGCAACACAAAATAGAAACAAGATGACACAAAAACTAGGAAATAACCAAAAAGCATGAAAGAAAATAGAGTGCAAGGCACCAACCTGAATGAAGAAAGGAAAGGAAAGGGAACTACCGTGAATGCTCTACAACAGCATCAACCATTAGATGATCACCACAAACCACTCACAAATGCCCAAAAATGCTCAGAATGGTTAGCACTAGATTATCGCTAAATTTCTGCAAATCGCTCTCAAATCGCACAAGTGTTTAATCACAGTAAATGTGAAAATGATAGGTAACTCCTATTTATACCCATAGTAAAAGAAAATCACCTTTCCTTCTGTAGACTCCAGATAGATAGACCTCCAGACTCTGAGCTTGGGGATTCCATATAGTGATACCATCTTAAGGAAAGAAGACATCACGGTGAAGAATCCTGGAGTCTAAAATCTAGCTCCTGACAAAGGAAGACCAACTCTGGGACTGGGTCCTAAAGTCACAAGAGACCAAGAAAACAAATAAAAACCATAGGGAAGAAAACCTTGGAGAAGGAAAATAAAGGAAAAAAAGAAAAAGACAAGGGAAGAGCCAAAAGTAGAAAGCAAAAAAGGGGGACCCAACATTTTGCACACAAAATGTAGGGACAGGGATGCAGGTCATAACAAATGGTGACTATCTAAGAAAAATTCCTTAAAGCATTTGAGAACTTATAGAATCTCTGGTTAGCAAAACTGGAAAAAATCGTTACTCAAAGTATCTTACATGCAAAGAGTAACATGTCTAAGAAAATCTGGTCATGTGGGATCCAATCCATGATCTTCTCATTAGTGGTGGGGTGTGTGCTTTGAAAGGAAAACCAAGCTGATGACCTCTAGGAGGATTAGAGAAGAGGCACTAAGTACATCAAACCACAAAGTCATAAGATTTTCTCATTTCTCCCGGAGACCAGAGTTTTGTCCCGCTCCCCTTTTCTTGCTATTTTGTATTTTTCTGGGTGGGAGGGCATTACTTCTTTCACCATTAATCTTAAGCTTAGCTAATTTTAATGGTGGTACTTCTTTCACCCCTCTGCCTATTTTTATGTGTTGAATAGGGGAGGAAAACTCTAGACCCGAAAAGAATCTTTTAAAAGTTTAGACTTGGGTCAACAAACTTAGTGTAACCGATCTACCCTTGATGTGTCTGATTACTTGTCCCTTATTACCATTTCACTGATTTCCAAACGTCCAAAGAGAAACCTGGTGAAGATTGCTCATAGTGCACTATCAAACCTATAAAATAACTCTGGAGACCAGACCGATTGCATCATGCTAACAATATATTATTAAGTTTATCATGTTAAAGACAACATCCCAGAGACCAGATGTTATGTGGAGCATTCCAATCCTCACAAGAGGGGAACAAAACCCCGGAACCCAAAAAGAAGGAAAGCAAACAAAAACAACCAAGAAAAAGGATGGTCCCGAAGGATGGCTAGCAAGACTATTTACAAGGAAAGGTACCTCCCAATAAGGTACCACAAAAGAAATATTTACAAGTGAAGGACTTTACATAAAATACAATTTTGGGCAAACTCACCTTCTTGGAAATAATGTTTGAGAAACTGTCCATTGATGGGCAATGGGACAGGTTCTCCAGTCATAGTGTTAAGGTGGTAAGTATTTTCCCCACAGATTTTTGAGATTAAATATGGCCCAAGCCAGAGCCGTTGGAACTTAGTGTGCTTACCTTTCTTTTCCCAGGCCTTGTCCCACAGCAGGACCAAGTCTAAAATCTGAAAAGCCTTGTATTGGGCTCTACAGTTAAACCATTGTTTTACCACTGCTTGATGACACATGAAATGTTCAAGGGCTGTGTCTCGCTATTCTTCCATCCACACTAGATTTAGGAGCTGAACCTCCACAATGTTATCCCAGTTGCTGAATTCCTGCATAAACTATAAAACTAGGATCTGTAAGTTGATTGGGAATACTGGGTTCTGGCCATAAACCAAATGGAATGGGGATGTTCCCAAGGCAGCCTTGATTTGAATGTGATCTTCCTAGAGGGTGAATTTAAACTTTTTGTGCCAATCTCAAGGGTTCTGTTCCAGCAGGTGTTTGATCACTTCAAGTAGATTTTTATTCGTAGATTCAGCAAAACCATTCCCTTGGGCTTAGTAGTTGCTAGAAAACTTTAGAGTGATCTTCTGATTATAGGTTCACTCAAGTAATTGTGCCAAAGAAAATGTTGGACCATTGTCACATACCAAAGCAAAGGGCATTCCAAACCTTGTGATGATGTTTTCTTCTAGGAATTTAATAACTACGTCTGTCGTGTTATTCTTGCAAGGTATAGCTTTTGACCACTTGGTGTAGTAATCAGTAGCAATTAGGATGTATTGGTGGTTGGTAGATGAGTTGGGGTTGATTTCCCTAATGAAGTCAAATTCTCATTGGGCAAAGGGCCTAGCCTTGAAGACTGCTTGTAAAGGCATAGCCAGGTTACGTTCATGATGCGCCATAGTTTCCCAAGTGTGGCATCTTCAAACATGAGTGTAGACATCTTTAAATATATAGGGCCAATAGTATCCAGCCCAAAGGATCTGATGGGTGGTGTCGTCGGCTGAGCCATGCCCAGTTCCAAACTGGCTGTGGAATTCATCAATCATCTTCACAGCTTGGTCTCTATTAATGCACCGAAGGTACACTCCCTCGTAGTTCCTGTAGTAAAGCATAGAGTTTTTGATCCTAAAGTGAGTGATTTTCATCTGCAGGGCACGAAATTTATTGGGAGGTAACCCCTCTGGGCATTTGTTGTTCAGTAATAAGTATACCAAATCGGTATACCATGGGTCTCGAGTGATGGACTCCACCATGTAATTTTGGAATTCTATGCGGGGAGTCTCTTTTGCCATCGCTCAAATTAGTCCCTAGCCTCAGACTATCTTCATGGGCTGCATTTCCAAGTCATATTCCTGGAGGATGGCCATCCATTTCCCTTGTCTTTCCCCCAACTCACTCTGCATTAGCAGAGACTTTACGGCTTGGTTTGGGATGATAGCATGCACCTTGCTCCAGAGAATATAATGCCATAATTTCTTCATGGCGTGAATGAGAGAAAAGGCCTACTTTTCCAATGATAAATACCAAACTTTGGCATTCTTAAAGGGGGAGCTCAAGAAAGCTATGGGTCATTTTTCCCCTTCAACCTTTTGAGTTAACACCGTCACGAAAAAATGCGGCGAAGCAAAGGAGTAAATGTAAAATAGAAGGGAGTATTCTAGACTAGCCAGGACAGGTGCCTCCATTATCATCTATTTGATCTGGGTGAATCCCTATTTTGTTTAGGACTCCACTCAATCTTGGTATCCTTTTTCATCATTTCATTGAGTGGTTTGACTATCTCGGTGAATCCAGTGATGAACCGCTGGACAAAGTTGATTTTCCCAAAGAAAGACCGCATCTCCTTCTTACTACTAGGAATTTGTAAGTTTAGAAGTGATTCAACTCTCTCAGGGTCGATGGATATGCCCTTTTCAGAGATAATGTGCCCAAGCAACTTCCCTTTAGTGGCCCCGAATATGCACTTCTTGGGGTTGAGGGATATTCCATATCGATGACATCTCTCCCAGATCTGAGTGAGATGGGAAGAATGGTCATGCCTATCCTGGGAAAAGATGGTCAAATCATCCATGTAGATGATTATGCACCGATTCACAAGGCCCTCGAATGCGATGTCCATGGCCTTTTGAAATGTGGCCCCTGTGTTAATTAAGCCAAAAGGCATCCTCCTGTATGCAAACATTCCCCACTTGGTGGTGAACATTGTTTTCTCTCTGTCTTCATACTTAACCATGACTTAGTTATACCTGGATTAACCATCAGAGAATGAAATCATTTGGGATCCATTCACTATTTGCAACACCTCATCCAATGAGGGGAGAGGGTGATTATCCTTCTTGGAGGCTCTATTCTGATTCTGGAAATCTACGCAAAGGTGAATTTCACCATTCCTTTTCCTCACAGGGACCAAATTGGCAACCCACGTAGTATGCCAGATTGGAAAGATTATCCAGGCTGACAGTAGTTTCTCCACCTCTTGATGAATCAGAGGCTCGATCAGTGGGTTGACTGGTCATTATTTTTTCCAAAAAGGCTTAACATCAAGTTTCAAGGGGATGGTATGAGTCACAATAGATGTGTCATATGTTTTTATATCCTCATATCCCCATGCAATCACATCTATGTATTCTCAGAGAACTGCGAGAATCTTCTCCTTTTCCTTAGGGGAGCTAGAGGTGCCAATGTGTATCATCTTTTCCTAACTAGGATGGCCAATTTTTACTTTTTCAAATTTTCCTCCCTTAGAGGAGGATGACATCTTTTCTCAGCCCTGAGGGTCTGAGTCAAAGATTCATTCAAGCACAACCATCCCCTTCAGGATGGTGTTAGTGGGTAGATCCATGATCCCATCATCTTCATCCCCCTGTCTAGTGTCATCATGGTCTCATTCCTCCATTATCTGATCCTCAAAGACACCAACATTAGCCATGAAGGCTAGGATATGTTGATCGTCCTCAAAAACTTGGAAGTGGGTGACATTATCTAGGATGGATGGGGTGGGGATCATCTCAACTAAAAATCTCTAGAGTCGTGAGCCAGCCATGGGCTCAAGTGTGTTGGAAGAAATGGCGAGGGCATCCAGGACATAATTCCATTATCGGGGTATAAGATCAATGCCAAAGGCATCAAAATCTTCAATAAGGCTCCAAACCCAATTGCAGTATGTAGCCAGCCTTTTGTTGTGACATGTATACTGACTTCGGACCTGTTTGACAATCAACTCTAAATTTCCCAAAGCCTGGAGGTGGGTGACTCCTTTCCTTAATGCAAATAAGAGTCCAAGGACCAGAGCCTCATACTCTATAACATTATTGGTGCAGTTGAACTGTAGTCTATAGGATGCGAGGAAGGATTTCTCTCATGGGTTGATCAATTCTGCTCCAGCCCCGTAGCCTTGTTTGGATTGGGATCCATCAAACTTAAGGGTCTACAGATCGTTACTTGTGTTCTAGAGCTGGGGAGCGGGAGTAACCTTTGGATTGCTTTTGGGAGACTTGGGAGGATCTCCCTCCTACACTATTAGCGTATGGGTGGGATTTACCTCTAGAGGCATTTGAAATTGAGGATCCCAAGGAAATGGCACTGAAGGAATGCTTCTAATAGGAATTCTGGGCTCCAAGGAATCAAGTACATGTTCTTCATTCCAGAAGGCATCAATGTGCTGGGTAGCGACGAAAAGGCAAAGTTCACACTCTAGCTTTGAATGTTTTCGATAGTGTACTCGGAACCAAGTACCAGACAAGAGTGTAGTGGGGGTCGCTACGGCACCCTAAGAGTCAACCTCAACCCTCAACTTTTCTTCTAGGTCCTGGGTTCTCTGCAGAACTATGGGATCCTCCCCGGGGGTGAAATTGAATGTTAGGATTTCAAAGGGTTGGTACACCTCGGGGGAAGTCTCAGAGAAGAAGACCTCACTAACCCTCCTGACTTTGGTAAGGGCTTGCTTCATTTGGGGTTCACTCTCAACCCATATCTTGTTTGATTATCCTTCCCATGGGAGCCATAAGTAGGAGAAGTTGGTCGAAAAGTATCCATTCAAGGACTTAGACCAACTCTGACTTAATAACATCCCATAAGTCTCTGGGATGTCCACCACATGGACATCGATTATGCTGGCTATCCTGGGGTCCTAGATAAGCTATATTTGGACATTCTTTAATTATCCCACCATTTTCATGATAGTATTATCTAGCTGAATCACTGCACCATTAGATGGGGTGGGATGGAATCTGAGCTTCTAGCATATGGAAAGGGGCATGATGTTTCCTGAAGCTCCGGAGTCTACTAAGCAATTGTGTATGTTTTTGCCTTGGATATTCAGGTCTAGTAGGAAGGGAGGATCCTCATTATTTCCTTGGAAGATAGCCACATTGGAATCCTCAAAAGAGACAATCTTAGGCAGGTTACTAACAACTTCTAGGTTTCCCAAGAGCTTCAGAAGAGACTTCTTCTTCTCGGGACAATTCAGCAAAACCTCCATCAAGGTCATGGAGGTGGTGGTTTTCTCTAACACCTTTGTGATGTCAAATATTCCTCCCAGGAATTGGTGACTTCCCTCAGCCAGGTCTTTCACTTGGTTAGAGCTAGAATCTTTTAGAGGGGTGGGCTGATCAATTATGTTATCCCAGGGAGGAACATCCCTGGTGGGAGGTGTAGGCATGTAAGATGGTCTTTTACCAGCCCAACTTTGAGTATTGTATGGAGTCCATGGGTTGGTGAAGGAATTAGCCTCAAAGGGCGGGATCAATTCATCAAAGAATCCTTGCAATTTGGATTCTCCCTCATCTTCCCCAGAGGAACCAAAGAAGATTGTCTCATAGGTGAAGGCGCTATGGGTTGACTCTTTCATAGGAGGCTCTGGGGGAGTGGCATCATGCGATTATTGTCTGTCTAGTTGGGAGATCATGATGACCTTTTCTAGCATGGCATAGTTTACCTCACTATGGAAGATTGTGTCATGCAATCTACACCAATTGGTCATGGGCTAGAAGTCTACGACCGGTGTGAAATGTGATGGTCCAGCACCACTTTGGTTGGCATTCTAGTTTGGAGGTGGGCCTCTAGTGTTTGCATTATTGTTCCATTGCTGTTGATTGGGCCGAGGCCCATTGTTGAAGTTTCTTCCCCTAGCATTATTGTTTCATTGGCCAGAGAATATATTTCCTCTCTAGGAATTAGAATTCTAGGGTGCATAGGACCCCACCTTTAGCTGGCCCATGTCCATAGTCAGGGTAGACAACATTTGCTAGAGGGATTCAACCTCGGTGGTCAATTCAGTGTTTGCGTCACAATGTGACAATTGTTGTTGTTGGTTTCCTAGGAAGGCAACATCATTCACTGGAGTTGACGGCAATAATCCTTCAATCATGGATAACTAAAAGAAGGGCACTCTGAGTAGTTGTGTCTGAGGTTGCACCTGCTATGGCTGATTCTAAGGGAAAGCTTCCAGACCTGGTATTAGCTGAGTCTATGATGGGTAAATGTACCGAGCCTGTTGGTCTATCAGTGGTGGTGGGGGATTCATTGTCATTGCAGGGGCACCCATTGCTAGATTGGGGTTATACCCCCCAATGTACGTAGTTCTACCAGGGATCATGTTGAAAGGTGTACTCTACCCAATCCCACCCAGGGATTTGTTGAGACCATGGGATAACTCTAAGGCTAGGTTGTAAACCTTTGCCAAAGTATCTCGGTCACCCATGGCAGTTGTTCTCCAAAGGAGAGTGGCAACAAAGGGGTCCATCATGTTGAGATAAGTCTATATGGTTACTTCCAGGGATGGAATGAAAGGGCCCGTGCACCGGTTCAAGGTGCACTGGAACCGATGGTTGAATGCTGCAAGAGGTTCATTGGGTTCCTTTCTAATGGAGATGAACTAGCTGTGGGACCAAGCTGGGTCCACATGTATGCAAAAGGCAGTCAAGAAGGAATCCTCCATGTCCTCCCAACTATTGATGGAGTTGGAAGGAAGGTTTAGGTACCAGTTCAGTTCACCCTGCCCCAAGGATAGGGGAAACATTCAGGTCACAACATCTTCATGTTGGATCCGGTGTCAGTTCATGGCATCCTTGTATGCCTATAAATGTTCTTCTATAGTCCATGAGCCTAATTTCTCATATCATGGGAAAATCTTCTCCAGGTGTGAGGGTAATTCATTGATTACCCCTAGAAAAGTTCCCATAGGGGACCTAGTGTTACCAAAATATGCAACCATTAGGGGAACTAGATTTTGAGTAGTTTGAGTGTTGGTTCCCAGGATTGTCTAAAAAGTTTGGATATTCTAAGGTATGCTGGATCCCAGGATGATAGTGGCTAGTGTGGTTTTTGGGCTCCATTTCTTTCTAGTAGGAGGCTCGAGTTTAACAAACCTTCTAGGCTTTTGGGCTGACCTAAGGATTCTTTCAAATTTTGCTGGGGAGAAATACCCAATCGAACTGAAGGCTTGATTCCTAAAACTATAGCTTGGGGAACCCTCGATGGTGTATAATCAAAATCTTGAGAGGGCGATGAGTTCATGACCTCCTTCTAGCACCAATTTCTATTGATGGGGCTTTGGTGATAGAGTCTGCCAATAGTCATAAGTTGTCACCAGGTACTGGGGGTACCAACCAACTTCACCTGCAAAGCTTGTCTAGGGAAATGAGATTCCCCAGGCCTCCAAGAACCTAGGTGTCGGGTCTCGACAGTGTAGGGCTCGGTTGGGAGAGGTGACTATTTTTGAGGGGGATAGTTGGTTTCTTCAACTCATTCTCTCTAGGGATTCAGGAAGGTGAGGTTTCTCCAAGCATTCTACACTTAGCAAATAAACTGAAAAAGATCCTGCAGGGTTAGAAGTGTTTCATCTACCTATAGTTATGTTTAAACATTGAATACATCAATAATGCTTTGATATACTACACTAAATACCAAATATATGCACAACCATTAGTTCATATTTCATCAGTAGCAAAGGGGAAAGAGGTCGTTAAGCTACTTAAAATATTAGAGCAGAAGACATGAAGAACATAAAATATAAAATACCATTAACTCAGAAGATTGAATGTCAACAACATCATTGCAAGAACTCTCCCTTCTTCATTAATGTTTCTTCCAGAAAGAATTGGTGCATGGTACAATGGCAGCTCCAAGGGAGCATCTAACTACAAAAAGCTTAAAGACCAAGGAGCATTGAGCTCTGCAACTGAAATGAAAATACTGCTTCTCTATTACTATGGACTACAAAATCATCAATTTTGCCAACCCTTGGAAAAGGGACAGACTTACTATTTATATATATTTACATCTAACCCTAACCCTAATCCTATTTTACATTACACTATACAATATAATATATTATCTGGTGGGCGGTACTACCTGCGCCACTCTATAAAAGGCCTTGAGACAGAATAGGTCTGACATGTCAGAAGAATGAGACAAGAAGGTGGAGCAAAAGAATTGGCCTTGAGAAGAGAGCTAAGAAAGAAAAGGAAGAAATCTGATCCCCTGGGATCAAGTCTACATGCCTCATAAATGGGAAATGCAACACCCTATCTCCAATGTGCCAGGTGTATATCTGAAGTGGCGCCTCGAGAAGGTCGTCTGTCAAAAAACCAACTTTTGATCCGACGTGCCTTGATGTAGCTATCTATCTTCTGACAACCTTTATTAACTACTTGAAAGTGACCAGTTAGCCTTGGGGACTGGGACACAGATCAGTCGAAAGAATACAAAATTTAGGATCTGGGACTCCAGGATTCAGGAACTTACACTCTGAAAGAATAAAGAACACAAAATTTGTGGGTTTTCTCCAGCCCCCGAAGAAACTTTTATTGTGGTTTATTATCATTGAAGGTCTAGAGGAGGTAGGAGATTCCATCCTCATCAATCTCTTTGAGGCCATCCCATCGGTATTTAGCCACCTCGATCTATTCCCCCAGCTTCAGAACATTTCCTTTGAATTCATCAACCATTTTTTCCACATCATGACCACTAAGGATCATGTGAGTTAGTCTTACCATTTGATTTCCATCCACTCCTTCCAGGGATTGATATCTTGATTCCACTAGCTCATCAAATTTCCCCAGGATGTAGTCCTCTAGCGTCCATGTATCAGTGTTGAATGGGTCAGCTACGGAGACCTTTCTGACAAATGCCTTGTACAAATTTGAAGAATATTGGACCTTGTTGATATTATCATGTAGATTACCTACTAGTTGATTGAGCACCTCCAATGTGAGGTCAAGTCTAGAGTGTTGGGAACTCGCAAAATTGAATGATTCTTCTCCCAGAATCCCAGACTCAAAAACCATTTCCTCCCCAAGACTGAGTAGTTCTTCAAGTTCTACCTTCCATGCTTCATAATTTTCCATATCACCCTCCAATATGTTAATGATAGTTTCCACCTAATGCAGAATGTGTGAAGATACATACAAATCTAGGAGGGTGGATACCGGGAAGTGCTGGGTATTTCCTATCTATAGAGCGACCCACTCATCGATCGCTAGGGCCTTCTTCTTCATTGATCACAAGGAGTCTATGTTGCTCTGTGGTAATGGTGCTTTAGATGTGGAGGCCCCCAGAGGAATGGCACTAATAGGCTAAGCCAGCTTAGTAAGCAACCCCATAAGTTTTGTTGTCTTCTCCTTTTCTACTTTCGTCCTTTGGGCCTCCTTTTCATATCGAGCCTCCATAGCTCTGGTCGCTTCCTTCAACAGGTCGACTTCACCCTATTTTCTTCTTTTTCCAAGTGATATCTCTATGATATCATAAGCTTCAACCTTGGCAGTTGCCTCATCAACGTGTGGGGGAGATGTTGCCACAACTAAAACTATTCCTTTGTCAGCCTGGTTTGAAGAGTGTGAATCATCTGGGATTTCTTTGCCTTTTGTGGGTTCTGGACCTGAGCCATCATCTTAGCCAGGGAGAGATGAGCTCTAGGGGTGGATGGGGCCTTCCTTTTCTTTCTTTTGATCAACCACTAAGATGGTAGGGGTGGCTTATTTTCCAAAGTCTATTTTTTAAGTTCTTCCCCTGTATCTTGTTGTTGTTGCTCCTTAGTGATGTGAGTCTCGCTCGGCTCCCTTTCTTCATCTTGGGCTTCATTGCCAACATTTTCCCCGATGATGTTTGTTTCTTCTTCCTTGTCCTCTTTATCTTTTGCTTTGTCTGGAACCTTGTTAGTTACCCCGGGGGTTTCTTCTTCCACTGGTACAACTTTTGGCAATAAGAGAGGTACCAGGCCAAGATTTAACATTTGGGCCATAGTTATTACCTGCCCAAAGGTCACTCTAGGGAGTGGAACTTGGAATGCAGTGGCTGAGGTTATGGTTTCTCCTATAGGTTCGGTTCCCTCAGCGTATTCCATTTGTTCACACGGCTCATGTTGGTCCACTCCCATGTTTTGTATCTCTGGGACCTCAGAGGTGATCTCCTGCTCTATCTCTTTCTCTTCTTCCATCTACTCTTCCTGCTCTTGCGCAGGTTCTTGTTACAGAGCCTCTTCCTATACTGGAACTTCAGCCTCTATTTTCTCGATGTCCCCCTACAGATTCCCAAACTCATCAGTTGAAAAAACATAATCAAACTTGTCTTGTGGTGAGGATTAGCAGGGACATCGACAGGTTCTGGTTCCCTTTCCAGTTCCTGGGAGTTGGAGGAAAGGATCTCGACTTGTGGGGTCTGGGGCATCACCATCTTTGGTTCTATCTTAAGATTTTTGTTGAACCTCTTCTTTCTTCTTGTTACTAAGGGTGGCCCCGCATCCCTTAGTGTTGCTTGTTCCTCTCGGTCCACCCCCATTGCCTTAACCATCAAGGCTTCCATTGAAGGAGAGGAGGGAGGATGAATTGATCTGGCCATTGACACTGGGGTTGCTAACCGCATGATTAATGTCTCCCTCATTTGTTGGAAGGTTGCCACTAATTTCCTTATTTGATCTTTTTTGAGGACTTCTTGCACAGATGTTGTGGCTATCCCTTTTCCTTTATCTTCTCCCTGTGAAGAAGTCCCAGTCCCTGGGGTTAACTTTGGTATTGGCTGGGCCGCCCAACAAACACTCCTGGGGCACACCTTTTTAAAATGGAGGTGGCTACGTTCAACTATATTATGAGTGAACTCCTCAATTGTGGGCCCTTCCTGGGCATCCCAATTCACTGGTGGAAGGGCTAATTTATCGATCCCCTTTGCCTTGTACTAGGGATCTACTATGGAGCCAGTGTCTGAGAAGTCCTCTGGGAATCTCTAGAGCTTCAATCTTTCCATCATTCATATGGTCATCCTAACATAATGCCACCCTCAGACTTCCATGTCATCTTGGCAATATTGCCAGAAGTCTTCCATATTATATTGATGGGGCTCTGATGCCCGGGGAAGTGTTGTTGCAATCTTGCCATGCGGATCAAAATGTTTTTGTGCTAAGTGAAATTCGGATAGGTTATATCTCTTAAGCTCATTATCTGCTTCTTTGGCGGGAGCCAAATTGCATGAATAATTCCCACAGGTGATTGGGAATGGAATATTTGTTACCTTCTTTGAGATGAAGAAGGAATGCAGCTCCATCATTTTCCTGCAATACTCTAGGAGGATTATCTTGTCCCCACAATACTTGTGCAACAAGTAGGGCTTCCAAGAGAAGAAAGTCACCCCTATGTATGTATGTTGTTGAAATTGTATGTATTAATGTCTATAACTCTAGACTAAATTCATCGCCTTTGTAGATAGGCGGTATCCTACATCCTGGGTAGGTGTAAGTAGGTGGTAGTAAACAAAGGCATCATTTACCTAGCAAAAACTAGGGAAGCTAGCCTCCCATTGGATCTATGGGAAATGGTCCCAAGGAGCCTTCTGGCCTAGGGTGATCTTGAGTATGCCCTTTGTAAGTAACCCATTGGTGTGGGGTCATTCTTGTGCCAAGGCCCAGAGAACATAAGAAGTCCTAGAGAACTTCTTCTTCTTGGTCAGCTGAAGGAACTGGGAGTCCACATGGTTTGAGATTATGGCGTCCCAGTCAAAAAACTCCCCATCTATGCTTATACCAAGAAAGAAGTAATACATCCACCCAGAGAATTCTCAGGCATGTTGTTTCCTAAAGACCTGGCATAGTGCTATCATCCCCATCTGGATGCTCTCTTTGAATTTGGACCTAGGTATCTCTAATTTCATCCTCTTGGGGTCCTTGTTTGGGACCTTGAGGCAATTATTGTTCAAGTAAATATGGGCCACCTCCTCTAGTTGCGTGAATTGGTCCAAGGCATCTGATCAGGTGACCATAGCTGGCTTGTCAAATTAGGGGATCCCCAAGCCCCTTTGGAAAGTATCAGGGTGGAGGGACACCATGGGAGTAGGATACCCTATTGGCTCTAGGGTTGTAAGCATAACAGCCCAGATAGATGTGTTGTAGTGAGCAGCAAGTGTGAGAATAAGCTCTGGTGACTGCACAAAGCACAGGAAACAAGCTACCTTGAGAATCTTGGAGTTTCCAATTTTGATGGCCAATGGATCCCCGACCTGTCGTTGGATGTACATTATTTTTACCAAGGCCTACATTTCAGGCCATGTCCTGACACTGGTGTCGATAATAAGCTGGACTTTGGACTCAATCTTGGAGCCTGCGATAATGCCATATTTTACATATTTCAGGCTCATAGGCATTTTCTCCAGGGCCTTCTCCATTTTGGACCTGACTACTACTCTGGTAACTGCCATAGAAGGAAGTTTCAGACTTCTGGGTGGTGAGGATGTGGATGCTTCAGACATGTTTGAAAGTTTGTTGTTCCAGAAACCTGCAAGGCAAGGAAACCATCAAGATGCATAGATATACAAACACTTTGGGGTCTGGAGATCTTACCATTGTGGTGTTCACTTCCCCTAAAAATTTAGCTTCGTTCAACAACTCTGAAAAGCATAAATATATATATTGCGAACTTAGAAATTTAAATAACCATCTGGGTCCCAGGGGTTTTATCATACTCAGAAAAAGAAGGACATGGGATGGGTGATGGCAAGGGACCCAGAGCCCAGGGAGTAACCGTTGGAAGGTGTGCACAAAAAGTGAGCCGTTAGACCCACATGGGTGCCATGTAAGTGAGTAATAAATAGGAGTTATGGTGACGGCGGTGGAGCCAACTATCCAAATGCATGAAAAGTGAAGGCCACTTGGGCAAATTTAAATGCATGCATGGGACATAAATGTAAGTCAGGCTAGCTTACCGAGGAGAGAGGAAACCACCTGGTTGAAACCAGCCGAGAGTCGAGCTTCAACCTGGCAGTATTCCGCATAGAGCAAGCTTACAAGTTAAAATCAGAAATCAATGCAGTATAGTGAGCTTGACAGACCACTAAGTAGATATACATAGAATATACACCAATATAAAACAAATCCGAAAGGGGATATACATGTAGACCAGACAGACACAACAATATACATCAAATTTACATATATACACATGACACATAGAGAAGGTACTTACAAAAACCAGACAATGAACATAATATTTACAACTTTTTACACTATCTACAGACTATGCTACATCTACACAGAGGGTAGACAACCCTTTGGCAGAGCCAACCCACCAACGGGTGGTGAACCAGCAAGAAATGCAACACAAAACAGAAACAAGACAACACAAAAACCAGGAAACAACCAAAAAGTAGGAAAGAAAACAAAGAGGAAGGCACCAACCTAAACAAAGAAAGGCAAGGAAAGGGAACTACCATGAATGCTATGCAATAGCTTCAACCGTTAGATGATCACCACTTATCACCACAAACCACTCGCAAATTCTCAGAAATGCTTGGAATGGTTAGCACTGGATTATCGCTAAATTGCTGCAAATTGCTCTCAAATCGCACAAGTGTTTAATCGCGGTAAATGTGAAAATGACAGGTAACACCTATTTGTACCCATAGTAAAAGAAAATCACCTTTCCTTCCATAGAATCTGGATAGACAAACCTCTAGACTCCAGGCCTAGGGATTCCATGCGGCGATACCATCTTAAGGAAAGAAGACATCGCGGCAAAAAATCCCAGAGTTTGAAATCTGGCTCCCGACAAAGGAAGACCAACTTTGGGACTGGGTCCCACAGTCACGAGAGACCAAAAAAACAAAGAAAAACCATGGGGAAGAAAACCCTGGAGAAGGAAAACAAAGGAAACAAAGAAAAAGACAAGGCAAGAGCCAAAAGTAGAAAGCAAAAAAGGGGGACCCAACATTTTGTACACCAAATGTAGGGACGGGGATGCAGGGCATAGCAGGATCCTATTAGGAGTCTTTTACAAAACCCTGTTAAAAGTATATGGCTCACTTCCTAGGCTCACTGCCCAATAGGATGAAGGCTACAACCTTCTGAAAGATGATATGCACTATATCAAAATGAGCTGCTGTGATGACACTGTTTGTCCAATCAGTTCTGTGTATGCACGAATGCTCTTACTCTCTCAAAGAGCTATATCATATACTAACTTCATAGTACTATCCCTTTGTATCTTCCTCTTTCATAATAATTGACACTTCTATCATATCTTTACATTACATACTTATATATTCAAATCTGAATAGGTGCGACCCAAAACAGAACACTAGTCAGCCCTAAAACAAAATATACAATTCTTCCAAACAAGTTAGCTTAAGTGTATTCACTACAATGTTAATTACATCATTACAATTATATAACCAAAGGTGCTTAGCCATTACAATATAAAATAACACACGCTGATCAAAACACTTAGTCAGCTTCCGTGCTCTATTTCTTGGACCGCTGGTCTATTGATCTGCTTGTAACTTTTCTGTATTATAGTTACATACTATGTGTGTCTAGATGTAGCATGTACACGTGTCATGCAACTGATATCTGAATGCACATACGCTGACTTAATCTCTCGCATGTGTGTTGATGTGCTGATCGCTGAGTATCTCTGTCTGCCCTATTTTCCTTAGTCATTTTGTCTTTTAATATAGAGACTAAACATGACTTTGTTGCCATGATGACAACACAAAAAGAGTCATGCATCCTCAAGTAGTCAACTTGCCAACACAATGAATGATATGTGTGCAAATTTTTTGCAATGTGGGCGATACCACTAGGAAATTCTGCAAAGAAATTTTAGGATCCTCTTGCAACCCAATTTAATGGAGGAAGCTCTACCACAATAGATAGGTGATTTGACAACAGTGTCTATGTTCTTCTGCCAGTCGAAGGAGATAAGGGATTCTATTATACAAGTGATTGGCAAGGAAATATTATCACCCTAAATGAAGCATTTTCTATACGCATTGCAGGTTGTTCCAATATTTCTATCTAATGCTATGGATCTTCTTCAATCAACAACATTGTTGGAGATCCTAGCGAAAAATATAGTTTACCACAGTTCATGGAAAATAGTGTATTAAAAAGGGCAATGCAAAATTATGATTTCTCATGTTGGAGTGCACTGGTTGGCGGCATATTTCCTCAACAAAATCTTCTTACAAATCATGATTTTATGGTGGTTTATGATGGTATCAATACACCCTTGAATGACATAGCCTTCGGTATATTCAACATGCCCTACATACTTTGAGCCAAAGTCTAGATCAAGCGATGGTTATGAGAATAAGGGCTACGGTAAATGCCCTAATGGACCTGTTAGAATATCAAACTACTCCAACAATATGAAGTGGTTATGGTTACTAAAGTGCTTCCCCTGATCTGGAATTGTCAGTTTTGCATTTGGAAGGATTCTCTAACCCGAGTATGCAATCCTTTCAGGCCGATGGATGGAATCAACCACCTAAATAGAGGGAATACACGGTTGGTTGGGGATATTTGGATGAAGATGGATGGGAAGTGAATGCACCGGTTGGAGATCATACAAAAGGGTGAAATGTAGACACATCTGGTTGGTCTCCATGCATTCAACCAGATAAGGTTGCTCGGGATTCAAACAAAATGGAAGAATAAGTAAAGGATTAATCTACATTTTTGTTATTTATGTCGTATGATATACACATAATACTAGTCAAATTTTGTAATATTTTGGGGTTGATTAGGTTTATTAATTTTCAAAATCTATATCCCCAGGTAGTTTCGATCATATTATAATGGGCAAGGATATCAGGTTTTCTTATTGGTTCTTTCCTGATTGAGCCCTCGGATCAATTTTTAATATTAATAATATATATAGTGGATAACCCACTTTTGTTTATATATATATATATATAATATAATAATAATATATTAATACTAACATTACTAAATATCATACTAGTATTAATATAATATAATATTACTATTATACTATTAAATAATACTAATATAAATAATAATAATATAATAGTAATTTATTAATACGAATGCTATTATCAATCATTTCCTTTTCAACAACTAATAATTGATTTCTCTTACATTAGTAGATAAATAATTTATAAAATAAAACTATGAAAAATTGTAGAAAAAGAAAATTGCTCAAAATATGCAAAAAGCACAAAATTAGCAAGATATCAAAGCCTTCTCCCTATTATGAAAAAACCAAATATTCCCTAGCCTATCTTCTCAAGCTCTCCAACAATTTTTCTATCTTTGAATCAAATTTGAATGCCATCCAGGAACCCAAAAAACAAATCTTCACATCAGAACGAACGCACCACTACAACTTTGTGGCAAACTTTGATGAAGGACCCTATTGAATGACAAAGAAGCATTTTTTAGAAAACCAAATACGTAAAAACAAACTGGGATTTCACGATGAACAATAAAAACCAAAAAAATTCAATCAATTTCATAACAAAAGTTAAGAACAACATTCAAACCACACGAGAAAGCCACGCATCAAGGAAATCCATAAAGGAAAGAATGACTAAATTGTAGTAACCAATAGAAAATGGCACAAAGGATGGAACCCTACTTTTCCCAAAACCCTATACAATTTGTGCCCTACTTTCATCTCAAAAGCTAATAGGATCCTGGATGGGGGAAATCCCTTAAAAATATAGGAGAAAAAATAGTCAACCCAGAAACCCTAGCTCCCTAAGAAAATAAACCTAAACTGTTTAACAAAAATGCCCTAACAAATGCATTCATCCCATCCCATAAACTGGAATCACAGTCCTGACTCATCCAAATAAGAGATAAACCTATCAACTACAACCTAAGCCACAACAACTAAAGGACAAAAGTCAAGGAGCCATTGATGATTCATCTTAACAATCAGATGATAAGAAATGAAACAATTCTTCCATCAAAGCTTAACAATTAGAATAGTCTAATCATTAATGACATACAAGTGAAAAATTATGGATGGAATGTCAATAATTGGGTCTCAATGCATATTGGAATGCACCCAAATAAAAAATCCCCAAACTAATCAAATGGCTGAAAGACTTCAGGGGTGACTAGGGAAGTATCTCTAACTTATTTGATCATTTGATATACATTCATTGTCAAAGAAAATATATTAGAGATGATTTTATATTAGATTTTCAATTATTTTACAAGGGTTATTTAGTAACATTTATAAAATGGGAACCAAACTTTAATGAAGCTAGGGTTAGAAAATGTCAAGCACCAATATGGGTAACTATTAAATCTTTACCTTTAGAACTTAATCACCTTCAAATTCTTAATCACCTAGGCTCTTCCATAGGTGGGATAATAGGAATATAATATTGTTACATAAACTCAAATGATATTAACTTCCTTATTAATCTCAGATTAGGAATACAACATTTCAAACCTCTTAAGTTAATAACAAATAGGTCAATTTATGAATTAAAAATCACAATATTTGTTGGACTAATTAAAGATATCACTAAAATGAATCCATTCAGAATAGTAAACCCTAAGAAAAATGAAAAAAATTCATCCCTTAAAGAGATATTTCCATTAATGTACATAAAAAATAAAAATAAAATACAGAAGGATATAACACAAGATAGAGCACAACCAAATGCAGACAAAGACAAGGAAGAAAATATAAAAGAAATTTGATTCAAGAGAAGAATTAGAGGAAGGGGAAATAAAAATTGATGATAGATACAAAAAAAGAAGTGATACAGACACAATACTTGTAGATAAAAAAGGATCTCCCAGGAGAAAGAGATGAGTTCCAAGTAATGTTTGAAATAATTACTAAAGGAGGAATCAACATTAAGGAAAAAATTTCAAGATTACAGCAGTGTGACATGTGCACTCAACAAAATATATTTGTTGAAGACATAAAGAGCAAAATTATCACTATAGACAAATTGACACATGACATTATGCTCACTAAGAGTGATATTAGTGATCAATTAACATTATGGGAAGAAGCCCACTGGAATCACCTCCAAACTTCAACAAAACAATTGGCTACATACAAAACTGGGTGGAACACAAAGGGGATATAATCAAGAGAGAGTATTAGCAAAGAGAAAAAAAAATGCACAAATAATTTACTAAGAAAATAGCTAGTAAAGGAGTACATAGAATAAATCATAGTATATCCAGATCAGGCATAAGAAAAAATGACAATCAACCAAAAGAAGATAGATAACTTCAAAAAAAAATTCCTATAAATGATTCAAGAACCCATAAAGGATTTGGAGAACCTATAAAATCAAACAATAGATCTAGAAGATGAGAAAAGGAACAATGAAGACGAAAAGCTCAAAGATCTAGAAATAGAAAAGGCACATAAAGAAATAGAAGCCAAGGGGAATCTAAAAAGGAACAATGAAAGTTAAATAGAAGAGGATAGGGTTATCCTTAAATAGAGCTCACAGGAAGTTCAGACTCTAAGCCAAAAGGATGGAGGAGGGTTAACTCCAATAAATAAAAATAATGTTTCAACAAAAACAAAGACATAGGGTAACAATAAATAAAAAAGGGCTGGAAAATAGATCCTCTCCCCTTGCCATAACTCGAAAAATAGATTTCATCACCATCAAGAAAAAAGAAAAAGAGGTCAAGAAGAAATCACAAATTTTTTTGCAAACACCACTTAATCTGAAGGATCCTTTTGATAACAATGACTATGGACATGAGGGATTAAACAACCATAGCACAAATCACATCTCATTAGAGGTAGAAATATTTCTAAATGAAATATGGATAGCAAAACCCTCAAAAACCAAGAGAGATAAATAACATGAATAAATCAAAGATGAACTCAAAATAATTCTGGGAAGAGTTTTGGGTTTTAGATTGAATGAAAAAGGATCAGAACTCAAATAAGGAGAACAATTCAAAACAATCAGAGGAAGTAAACACGACACTAGAAAATGAGAAAATATATCAATTAGAGGATATTAAAAAAGATTAAACAAGAGGAAGAGGAAATAGAAGAAGAAAGAGAAAGTGAGCACATAGATAAATTAGGTTTAGAAAAAAACATGGAAGGAATAGAAGCCCCAAGATGTGGAAAACAAGAAAAAAGGAAAAGAGGGAGAAAGTCACTTGCTGAACTAAGAGCTTCTTCAGGCAAAGTTAATAATAAAAAAAAAATTCAAGACATTCTTAAAGTAGGGATGGGAAAGGTCCTTCCAAATCAGCAATGAGGATAACTACATGGAACATTAGGGGTCTAAATGTCCCTAACAGGAAGTGCTTACATAAGCACAACCTAACTTTATTTAATTATGAACTTATCATGATCCAATAAACTAAATTAAGCAACTCTGAGGGCAAAAAAATAAGCAAAATACTTGGCTACTGGAAAACAAATATGGTAAAATCTGATGGGGCCTTAGGAGGTATTGGTATCTTATGGTACCCTAGAAATATTGATATCAATAGTATGGTCTTAAAAAACAATTGGATGGGGGAGAGTTAAATTCTACAAACCTGACATCCAATTCATTTTAATAAATGTATACGGACCTATTATGTTGATAGATAAGAGAGCACTATGAAATTAAATAAGCATCTTTATGAATACATACCAAACACAAAAATTTAGGATTTGGGGAGACTTTATGCTATTTTAGAATTGGAGGAAAAGAGTGGAGGAACCCAAATAGTTTCCCAAGTAATGACAAACTTCAAAGAATGGTTTTATGAGATATTTAGTTGACATCGCTCCTACTAATGGTTCATGCACCTAGTTCAATATAAGGAAGGACTTTTTCAGATAGTAGAGAGGCTAGGAAAATTTATCTTCAAGGGACATATGTGAACTTTTGACTATGTGGTTCAGTAAACCATTCTACCTAATACTGGGTCAGATCACTATCTAGTCAATATAGAAATATTAGAACAATAAAAACCCTCAAGGAATCATTTTAAGTGTGAAAAAATGTGGTTCCTGGATGAAAGATTTATGGAAAATATAAAGCAGTGGTGGCAAGAAGGCAACTTCAAAGGTTCTAGGATGTTTTGTTTTGTATCCAAGCTTAAACTATTAAAATAGAATACTTTAAAATGGAATAAAAACCACTTCAATAACATCTTTAAGGAAAAATTGGAAGTAGAAGAAGAACTAAAAAAACTTGATGAATAAGTTATAAACTATGGAATGGCTAACAATAAATATATAAAATAAAAAGAACTCTTGTCAAAACAGGAAAATATCCTAACAAAAGAAGAGATATTCTAGAAACAAAAATCACAAGAAACATGGCTTTCAGAAGGTGATCAAAATACAAAGTTTTTTCACAATAGCACAGTTAATAACAGAAACATTAATAGGATAAGAAATATCAAGAATAGTGCATGAAATATGGTAGAACATCTGACCCAAATAGTAGAAGTATTTGTAAATTACTATACATATATACTTAAAAACTATGAACATTCAAATTCATCAACCCCAAACATCATGTTAAGAACAATTCCAAATTTAATAACGAACGAGGATAAAAAATTTCCTAAACAAGGATTTCACAATAGAAAAAATCAAGGTATCCCTATTTAGTATGAATTTGGACATATCCTCAGAGCCTAATGATTTCCAAGCCTTTTTCTTTCAAAAATGTTGGAATATAATAGTAGAAGACTTATGGAAAGCCATAGAAGCTACTAGAAATTTAGGCTCCCTTTTAGCTGAAATTAATAATACCTTTATAAAACTTATACCTATGAAAGATGACCATAAAAACCTGGTGACTTTCGTCCAATAGAACTTTGCAACACTATATATATAATATTAACTAAAGCTCTAGCCAAAAAGCTCAAAATAGTTTTACCTAAATTAATTTCAGAAGAAAAAATATATTTTTTACCTAATAGATCAATATTAGATGAAATCCTGATCATTCAAGAATTGATTCACTCCACTCAAACTAAACAAGAGGCATGCATGTTAATGAAACTTGATATACAAAAGGCATGCAAAAAAGTGAATTGGAGATTTCTATGTAAATATATAGAAGCTTTTGGGTTCTCACACCAATGGATAAACCTCATATTTAATTGTATCTCAACTATGAAATTCTCAATTCTAATCAATGGCGCACTTGAAGGTTTCTTTAGTATATCTAGGGGTATTAGATAGGGAGACCCAATTTCCTCCTTTTTATTTACTATTATGTCTAACTCGTTTGGTAGAGTGATTAAAAAGGCTCAAACAAAAATAAAAATCAAAGGAGTTTCAATTACAGAGGGGTTATCCAACATCACAAATCAACAATTTGTGGATGATACTATACTTCTAGGAGATAGTACACTAGAAGAAGCATGAAACTATAAAAAAATAATTAGAGCATATATGAAAGCCTTGGGGCAAAAGGTCAACGCTGAAAAATTAGAGATATTTTTCATAAACACTAACCCAAAAATTGAAATAAATATTTGTCATCTCATGTGATATATGAAAGGATCCTTCCCCTACAAATACCTCGGTATATAGCTGGAAAAGGGTGTAAGAAATAGTAAATCCTAAAACCATATTATAGAGAAAAAGGAAAACAAAATTGAAATTTGGAAGAGCAGATGGTTAACCAAGGCAGGAGGAGTCACTAAGATAAAATTAGTTTTATCATCTATTCCAACATACCAAATTTCTTTGCTTCCTCTACATAAGGGAGTAAAGCATAAAATTGATAGGAAATTGAAGAATTTCTTCTAGAAAGGGACATAGGAGAAGAAAAAATAAGCATTGATCAAGTGTGAAAATATATGCAGACTGGAGAAGAGCCCCAAACTATACCAAACAATTCAACAAAGGTTCAAGATACCTTCCCAACACCATATAGTCTAGGACTCCACTAGATTTCCCAAAACCCATATACAAGACTAGATCCATTCCTAGTCTCCACTACCCCTAGGGTATTCCTAAGGCACAACTTAGAACCAATCAATCCAAGGATGGAATAGGGATTCTAAAAGGTTAGACACCTTAGTTAGATGTAATAAAAGACAAATCCCACACTTACTCAACTCTTGAGACTCAATTTGGAAACTCAACCCACTATAGGGCTACAAGGAGAAACATTAGATAAATGAAGGAAATCACATGAAACTCCACCAAAGAAAGTCTTAACCACCCTAAAATGTGTCAATCCACTCACCAAAAACACCCTCCAAGCTAGGAATCTTGACCAATATCCTAACTCTTGTTGTTCACAATTCTATCCTAAGTTTTCCAAAGAAAGTTCCTCAAGTTTGATTCACTTTCCAATCCTTCCAATTGGAACAACTTTGGGATCACACAAAACTACTAAGTCTCATTCCATCCCTAGCCCAAGTTGTGCTTCAAAAACTAAATTTTTGACAGTCACATCTAGATGCCTGTCTAGAGGTTTTAATGTTTCCTCCCTCCATCAACTGCCTCCTCATCTAATAATTCAAAATTATTAAATTAAATCATCCCTCCTTTCTCTCCACAAAGGCTTAGATGTTTCTCATGGTGGAGTCTCTGGGAAAGAGGAATTTTGTCTCAAAACCCTAGTTAGGGCCTTCCTATGACCAGTGGACAGTCAAAATTAGATACATTTTGATCCTCTACACTTCCAACATTGAAAACACTTGAAACATTCACCAAAGACACAAGAAAAACTTTTGGAATCCTTTAGTGGTGCATTAGGACCTGTACAGGAAAACAATTGAAAATACATAAAAATAATTGAATTTTATTGATTTCACTATCAAAACTTTACAATCAATTCACTCCAACCATGAAGTAAGGTTTTTTCAACCTTTTCATACATTTCCCAAGTACTTCCAACCAAAAAAAGTTGTTGTGAACGTTGGGATTCAAAATTTGCACATTTTGACAAAATGTTGCATTATGCAACATTGACAACTTTGACAACATTTGACAACTTTTAACAAAAGATGTCTAATGTGACTAAAATTGCAAATTTTTGTGTTTAGACTCCATAGGAGACCTTATAAAGGTCAAATTAAAATTTATACCCTTCATTAGGTGTCCTATACTATTCTATCCTAATCTACTCAATATTGTCCAAATTAACTAAGGTACACAACTAGGTTTATAACATCACCTAGTGTCCCCTTGTCTTACAATTTAGGACTTATGGATAAAATTGGATCCAAGATACTATAAATAAAATAAATATTTATTCTTGGGTCCTCTGATGTGCTTATGGTGGATGAATTTGGGGGTGCTCCTGCACCATACTCCTGGGGTGCATTGATCTCAAGTCCTCTTGAGATGAGGTCCTCTAAACTGGAGCCATGCCTCTAAATTTATTTCTCATCCATCCATACAGATTCTTCCTTTGGAATTCCTTTCCACTTAACCAAATATTTCTTATAAACATTCTTTCTTATTTTTTTGGTGATCTTTGTGTCAAAGATATTCTCAAGATTCTTTGGTACATGAGAGGGTATACATGCAACATCTTCTTCAACCTCTTTAACCCGTACTTCAGAACCTGCATTCACATCACCTTTATATGGGGCTAGATCATAAATATTTAATATAGGGGGGATACCAAGGTGTGAGGGAAGTTCATTCTCATATGCATTCAACTCATGCTTCTTCAATACTAGACAAGATCCCACTTTCTTCATGAGTAGTTTAGTGTGCTTGCCCTTAGGAAATCTTTCCTTCTTCAAATATTCCCACACCAAGTCTCCAATATATAATTGGACATCTCTCCTATGTTTGACCTTGGTTTGTTTATACTTTTCTAGACTCTTCTCAAGTGCAAATCTCACTGAGTCATGAATTTCTTTCATACTTTCTACAAACTCTTCTCAATGAGAAGTGACTGGAGTGTTTGGTGGAACTTCTCTGAGTCCCAAGATGCCTCTTGGAATTTTCCCATACACAATATAAAAAAGGGCTCTTACTTGTGCTTCTGTTGACCAATTCATTGAAAGAAAACTTTGTTTGGGGTAGGACTAAATCCCACTTATCTTCATACTGTTCTGTCAGACACCTAAGTAGGTTGCCAATTGATTTGTTGACAACTTCTGTCTGCCCATTTTTTTGTGGATGGTAGGTAGAACTAAATCTTAGATTTTTCCCTAACCTCTTCCATAAGGTCCTCCAAAAGTGACCAATAAACTTTACATCTCTATCAGATATATTGGTTCGATGTAAGCCATGTATCCTCATAATTTCCTTGAAGAATAGGTTCGCTATATATGATGCATCATTTTTACTATTACAAGGGATGAAGTGGGTCATTCTACTAAACATGTTCACTACCACACAAATTCTATCATACCCTTTTTTTGTTCTACGTAATCCCATTACAAAGTCCATGCTGCAACTCTCCCAAGGCCTTGTAGGAATACATAGAGGTTGACACAACACTACATTTGTAGATGTTCCCTTGGCCCTCTAACAAATGGTGCATGTCTCCACAATCCTCCTTACTTCATTCTAGAGTCTTGGTCAATAATAGAACCTCCTCACCTATTCCAAAGCCTTATCCAAACCAAGATGTTCTCCCATGTTTCCTGCATGCTTCTCCCTAATGATGTTCTCCCTCATTGAACACTTTGGGATGCATAACTGGTGTCCTTTGAATAGTAGACCATTTTGGATCAAGTAATCTACATACTCAACATGATAAGCCTCAGAAAAGTGAGAACATACTTTATAAATGATACTTAAATCATCATCATCCTTATACATATCCTTCGATGAATAAATTCCTACACTTTGAAGTTGGATTTCTTGCACTGTTAGAGTCCTTCTACTCAATGCATCTGTCACCTTATTGTCAACTCCCTTCTTGTTTTTTATTGAAAATGTGTAGGCTTGTATTGATTCCACCCATTTTATATATTTGTGGCTTAGTTTCTCTTGAATATTTAAGAAACTCAATGCTTGGTTGTTTGTGAAGACAACAAATTCTTCTAGCAGGAGGTAATGCCTTCATTTCTTCAATGAATGAAATAATGCATACAATTCCAAGTCATAAGAGGAATATTTCCTCTTTTCTTCATTTAGTTTCTCATTGAAAAAGGCTATAGGTCTCCCTTATTGGCTCAAGACAACCCCTATAGATAGGTTAGAAGTATCACATTCAATAGTAAATATCTTTTGAAAATTAGGAAACACTAGGATAGGTTTCTCCATTACCTTTTTCTTCAGCATTTGGAAGGATTTTGCTCATCTTTTTTCCACACAAACCTATACATCTATCCACCCTTAATGGTTTCAAGGATAGGAGCACACAACTGACTGAAATTCCTAATGAACTTTTTGTAAAAAGATGCAAGTCCATGAAAACTCCTAACTTCTATCTATTGGAAATGAGATAAGTAATTGAGAGGGGAGGGGTGAATCAGTCACTCCAAAACAAATTCCTTGTCCCTTAGATATCTTAAACAATATAAAACTATAACTCAGCTAGTTACAATATTCTTCTGTAACTCGGGTGTTAAAGAAATATTTATGATATCCAATGCTATTATACTTTAGTGATTAAGTGCAAAAACATAAAGCATGAAACAAATAACATATACATAGGTGACACCAAGATTTAACATGGAAACTGAATATGTTAAAAACCACCAATGTAACTAGTTACTATTTTTCACTCTTCTGAAGTGAGCATGTTAGGATCCAACCCTGTTAAAAGTTACAAAACACACTGTTAGGTGTGACCTTGTTAGAGGATTTAAATCAACCTATGAGGAGTGGCCTTGTTAGAGGTCTTAAACACTTCAACATAGAAATGCTACCTTGTGAGAGGATTTACAAAAAGACTATTAAGTCCACTCTATCAAGAGATTTGAGATCACTGCTGCAATTGTTAGAAAGTAACAATGAAATGACCTGTATGTGTAAGAAACTATATTTGTTGATTCAGATCTCTATTTTGATTATAGTTGGATCCTTGTTGATCAAATATTCTATTATAGCTTTGAGTGTTCTGTACTCAATCAGAATCCCATCTGATTTTGCCTTCACTCGTCATATCACAGAATTCTACACTTCTAATTATGCACACTCTTACACACATTCAATCCAAACTTGACCTTTCATATATATGATAATCCCTATCAATTCGTCTTGAATATACTTCTAAATAAGTAATAAATCTTAATTCATTTGGCCTTATATAACCAATTGATTATTGAATGTAAACCACTGTTATTTGGCTGACACTGAATAATCAACTTGGTTAACACTGAGTTTCTTTGATGCCTGACCATGACTTACTTGGTCAACATGAAAAAAATATTTCTATTCACCAACTATGCTCAATCTAAATGTATACATTTGTGTAACATCACTACATAAGTGTAAATACATGTGTAACATCAATGACAATACACAATTGAATAATTGTCTTCAACAATCTCCCTCTTTGGCATTGATGGAAACTTTCTTTAATGTCTTTAGCTTCATTTTGATTCTCATCCAAAAACTCCCTCTTTTATCAAACTTTATCTCTTGATAATATTTCTCCCTCTGGCATCAAACTCTTCCTCTTTCTTTTATGAACTCTCCCTTAAGTAATTTCTTTTGTATTATAGAAAACTCTCCATCTTTGACAATAGATGCCAAAGACTCTATCTCCACAAATACTAAGTATCAATACCAATAGTCAACACTATTTCTCTTTGAAGTTGTAATGTACCTGAGTGTACTCATTCATCTACAATATGCTCTAATGTACCTGCATGAACTTATAGATCTTCATTGTTGCTTGGGTTGATGCATCACTAAACTGTATTTTAGTGAGCTTCAGTTAGGGGAAGCACCCCTAGCTTTCCTCTAAGATAAAAAAATGCATCCTTAGGTAAAGGTTTGGTGAATATGTCTACAAATTGTTCTTTAGTACTCACATATTCCAACCTTACTTCTTTATTATGTACTAATTCCCTCAAGAAATGATACTATATTTCTATATGCTTGGTTTTTGTGTGCATCATAGGATTCTTTTAAATGTTAATGGCAGTGGTGTTGTCACAATAGATAATAATTGGTTCTTTCACTTCTTCCTTCATTCTTGACAACAAATTCTTGAACCATATGATGTTTGAAAAGTTTAATGCTACAGCAACATATTTTACCTCTATTGTAGACTGAGAGATACAATTTTGTTTCTTGCTAGTCCAAGATACTAACCTCTTTCCAAGAAAGAAAGATCCATCACTGGTGCTTTTCCTATCATCAACACTTCCAGCCTAATCAGCATTAGTGAATGCCTTCAAATCAAAGTTCCCACCTTTCTTATACCATAAACCATAGTCTTCAGTACCCTTCAGATATCTCAAAATTGTTTTGATTGTCATTAGGTGGTTGTCTCTGGGATAAGCTAAAAATCTTGCAACAATACCAACTGCTAATGCAATATCAGGTCTAGTGTGAACAACATATTTCAATTTACCAATCATGGATTTGTAGTTAGTCTGATCTACCTCCTTTAAATCATCATCCTTAGATAATTTTTGTCCAGTACAAATGGGTGTTCCAACAGGTTTGGAATCTTCCATTCCAAATTTCTTGAGTATCTCCTTGATATATTTTGATTGAGTAATGTAGATACCATACTTCATTTGATGAACTTGTAATCCAACAAAGAATTTTATCTCATCGAACATAGATATTTAAAATTCTTTACTCATAGCTATAGAGAATACTCTGCATAAGTCATCATATCCAGTAAAAATATGTCATTAACAAATATCTCTGCTAACAATATTTCTTTGTGGTCCTTCTTTGATGTATAGGCTACTTTTATCATTGGTTCTTTGAAATCCAATATTTACTTAGCAACCATGCAGTCTTTCGTACGAGGCTCTGGGCACTTGCTTCAATCCATACAATTCTTTTTGTAGCTTGCAAACCATATTCCTTCTGCTAGGATCAATGAATCCTTCAGGTTGTTCAATGTAGACTTCTTCTTCTAGGATTCCATTCATAAATGGATACTTCACATCCATTTGATATCCTTTGTATACTTTATGTGCAACATATTCTAGAAGAGTTCTGACTCCTTCAAGTCTTGCAATAGTAGAAAAAGTTTCTCCATAATCAATACCCTCTTCTTGAGAATATCCTTTACAAACTAGCCTGGCCTTGTTTCTAGAAACTTCACCATTTTCATTCATCTTATTTCTAAAAACCCACTTGTTTCCAATCACATTCTTATCCTTTGGCCTAGGCACAAGAGTCCAAGTTTTTTTCTTCTCAATCTGCTCAATTTCTTCATTCATTGCCTCTATCTAAATTTCATCATTTAATGTGTCTTTAACACTTATAGGTTCAAATTCACTTAGTAAAAATATACCTTTGATTTTGTTCCTTTTCATTAAACCTTTTTTCTGATTTCCAATTATTTTATTAGGTGCATGATTCCTTCTAACATATCTATAAAGTACAGGATCCTTGAGTCTTGATTCTGGACTTGATCCACTAGGTCTATTAATGTCAAACATTCTTTCTTGTTCTTTTGTCTGATGCTCAGGTTCCACTAGCTTTGACTCAATTCCCTCTGTCTATGACTCGAGTTCCTATTTCTGAGACTCGGTTCCCTCTATCTGTGACTCAGTCTCTTCTACCAACAACTCAAGTTGCATAGTCTGCAACTCAGGTTGTATAGTTTGTGTTAGTATATTCACTGGTTGATATTTCTATTTTTGAATCACCATCGCTCGATTCATAGGCATAGTACTAGGTTCATGATACACAAATTTCTTGTAGTCTTCAAGCTCTTTAGTTCTCTACTCTTCATTTCTTTCTGCAAACTCATCAATCTTGACATGTACACTTTCTATGACTTAATGAGTAGTAAGATTCAGACATTTGTATGCTTTGTTTTTACATGAGTAACCTAGGAATATTCCTTCATCACTTTTTGCATCTAGTTTTCCCTTTCTTCCTCCTTTAAGATGTAACATTTAGTTCCAAATAATTTTAAATAATGAACATTAGGTTTATATCCATACCATGATTCAAAAGGTTTCTGGTTACTACCTTTCTTTAGTTAAACTTGGTTCAAGGTGAACATTGTATGGTTGATGGCATCCTTCCAATAGTTGGTAGAAACATTATTTTCAATCATTAGGGTTCTGGCACAATCCATAATGGATCTATTTCTTCTTTCTTCTATTCCATTTTGTTGTGGTGTATTAGGGGTAGATACCTATTTTTTTATTCCTCTTTCATTACATAATTCATTGAACTCATTAGAAATGAATTCTCCTCCTTTGTTAGATCTTAGACATTTTAGTTTCTTTCCTGTTTCCTTTTCAACTCTTGTAAGATACCATTTGAATTCCTAAAAAGCTTCTAATTTTTCTCTGAGAAGCATGACAGTCATCATTTTGGAATGATCATCATCAAACAGAATAAAAGATTTCTCTCCAGTATAGCTTTTTGTTCCAGTTGGTCCACAAAGGTTAGTATATACCAATTCCAAGATTTCATTAGTATTGTAATTCTTTCTCTTGAAAGTTGTCTTTCTCATCTTTTTGATTTGACATTGTTTGCACATTTCTAAATCAGGTTTCCTCAAAATAGAAATACCTCTAACTCTCTTGTTTTTCCTTATGTTTACCAGATTATCAAAATTTACATGACACAACCTTTTATTCCATAGCCAACTTTCTTCCTCTTGAGCAATGAATCATGAACCTTCAGTGAGATCAAGATAGAATATATTACCTTTTGTTTTCCTTCCAGTTCCAACTAGCTTTCCTTTACTATTTAGGAGCTTGGCCTTACCATTCATGAATTATACCTTGAAGCCAATGTTGTTCAACTATTCTACACTAGGTAAATTTCTCCTTAGTCCTTCAACCCAATAAGCATTATCACATTTGATTCATTCTTTCAGAGTAATGCAACCTTTTCCTTTCACATAGCAGGGTTCATCATTCCCAAAACTGACACTCCCACCATCATAGCATTCAAGATGTTCAAATTTTGTCCTATCACCATTCATGTGATGAGAAAAACCATTATCAATTATCCATGTGTCATTTTTACTGATATGGGAGAAAAGTGTTGTCTTTTCATCTTCATCTGACGCATCCTTTATAGAAATATAAACCATTTCATCTTCTTCTTCATCACTATTAGAATCCTTATCAATATAACAAGACTTCTTACATTTGTCCTTGTAGCTCTTTTAGCTCTTGAAATATTTCTTGCCTTTGTACTTTTTGAACTTTTTCTCATATTTCTCTTCTTTGTTTGAACACTTGGTAGAAATGTGACTAGCCTCATTGCATGAGAAACAAATCAATGGTATTTTACCTTTGTATTTACGTTTGGAGGATCTCCTTTCAAGTAATGCTTCAATGATATCTAGATCTTCATCATCAGATTCATCATCACTATCACTTTCAATCTACTTCCCTTTTGAGTATCTATCCTTCTTACCAAGGTTTAATTTAGCTTTGAATGCAGACTCAAGATTACTAGAGCTAGGAGAATAATTATCAAAGTTTTCTAGCTCAAAAGTTGTAAGCCTTCCAACTAATGAATCCATAGTTATATCCTTATTTCACCTCATCTCTTGAATAGCTGAAACTCTAATAGCATAGATAGGACGTAAAGTTATTAATACCTTGCTGACCACTATTGTATCTTCAATTATTCCTCCTATTTCTCTAATGGCACTCACAATTTTCTTGATTCTCTCACTGCATCGTGTAATGTCTTCTCCTTCTTTCATTTTCATCTAGTCAAATTGTCCTCTGAGACTTTCTGCTTTTTCTCGCTTTACATTTGTATCTCCTCCATGAATGTCCTATAATTTCCTCCACATATCATAGACCATAGGTAAATCCTTCACTTCATCAAATTTTGAGTAGCTGAGTAAAGAAGTTATATCAATCATCATTCTATTATGAATCTTGCATTCCATCATATGTTCCACAGTCATAGTCCATGTTGGTTCCACATATTTGTTTCCCAAAAATTGAAAACCAACATCTCCAATAGTAGATAGATGTAGTTTCATCAGCTCTTGACATGCAAGGAAGTTGTCTTTGTTTAGCTTTGGGATCTCCCTTCTGTAAGACATCTCTAATCTTTAGCTTAGGCCTTGAAACCCTTTTTTAAAGCACTTACAGCTATGATACCAATTATTGGAAATGAGATAAGTAACTGAGAGGGGAGGGGTGAATTAGTTACTCCAAAACAAATCCCTTGTCCCTTAGATGTCTTAAACAATATAACACTATTACTCAGTTAATTAAGATATTCTTCTGTAACTCAGGTGTTAAAGAAATATTTATGATATCCAATGCTTGTATACTTTAGTGATTAAGTGATGAAACATAAAGCATGGAAAAAATAACATATACATAGGTGACACCAAGATTTAATGTGGAAACCCAATATGGGGAAAATCGCCTATGTAACTAGTTACTATTTTTCACTCTTTTGAAGTGAGCCCTGTTAGGATCCAACCCTGTTAAAGGTTACAAAAAAAACTATTAGGTGTGACCCTGTTAGAGGATTTAAATCACCCTGTGAGGAGTGGCCTTGTTAGAGGCCTTCAACACTTCAACATAGAAATGCTACCTTGTGAGAGGATTTACAAAAATATTGTTAAGTCTACTCTGTTAAGAGATTTGAGATCACTGCTACAATTGTTAGAAAGTAACAATGAAATGACCTGTATGTATAAGAAACTATCTTTGCTGATTCAAATCTCTATTCTGATTATAACTAGATATTTTTTGATCAAATATTCTATTACAACTCTGAGTGTTTTGTACTCAAACACAATCCCATCTGATTTTTCCTTCACTCTTCATATCACAGAATTCCGCACTTCTTCTTATGCACACTCTTACACACATTCAATCCAACTTGACCTTTCATATATATGATAATCCCTATCAATTTGGCTTGAATATACTTCTAAATAAGTAATAAATCATAATTTAGTCGGCCTTATATAACCAATTAATTATAGAATGTAAACCACTATTAGTCAACTGAAACTGAATAATCAACTCGGTTAAAACTGAGTTTCTTTGATGCCCGACCATGAATGAAATGCCAGAGTGACTCGGTCAACACTAAAAAACTCTTTCTATTCACCAACTGTGCTTGGTCAGAATGTAGACATTTGTGTAACATCACTACATAAGTGTAAATACATGTGTAACATCAATGACAATACACAATTGAATAATTATCTTTAACACTGTCATGGTCCTAGGAGAAGGCCAATTCAAGATGGATTCAACCTTCTCAGGGTCCATTTTGATGTTCCCTCCTATGATCACAAATCCCAAATATACAAGCTCTTCTTGCATTAAAACACATTTCTCCAAATTGATAAAAAGCTTTTCTTCATGCAATCTCTTTAGGACCAAGTTAAGATGTTCCAAATGTTCCTCCTTATTGTTGCTAAAAATAAGGATGCCATCAAGGTACATAATGAAAATTTTTCCAAGGAATGATTTGATCACTTCATTGATGAGCCTCATGAATGTGCTAGGAGCAATTGATAGGCCAAAGAGCATCACTCTCCACTCATACAAGTGTTCATTAGTTTTGAAGACAATTTTCCATTCATCACCGGCCCTAATCCTAATTTGGTAGTAGAAAAATTTCAAATCCACCTTGGAATAGTACCTTTCACCTCCTAATAGATCCAATAGATCCTCTATAATAGGCATAGGAAATATATACCTAATTTTGATTCTATTTATTGCTCTAGAATCAGTGCACAACCTCCACGTGCCTTCCTTCTTCAGAGCCAAAAGAGCAGGTACTCCACAAGGACTAATAATTTTTGTTATAAATCCCTTATCTAAGAGTTCTTGGATCTATCTTTCCATCTCATTATTTTTCTCTAGGTTCAACTTATATGTTGCCTTATTTTGTAGAGTTTCTCCTGGAATCAAGTCTATATTGTGGCTTATATCTCGATTTGTGGGTAATTCATTTGGAAAATCCTCTGTTACAATGTCTTTGAACTATTCAAGTAGGTCTTCTACTTCTTTAAGACCTACTCTTCTTAGGGGTTTCACTTCCTTCTCATACTTCTTAGGTATTTCATCCTTAGGTAAAATTAATAAGGCATAGAAAGGGGTCTTTTCTTCTTTCAAAGTTCTCAAAAACTCTTTTACTCCTACAAATAAAAACTTATGATCTTTTTGTTCTTCTGCAAAATCAGACAGGGGTAAGAAAGTTACCTTTTCTCCCTTGTAGTCTATTAAATAGGTGTTAAATCTTCTATCATGGCAAGCCTCCACATCATATTTCCAAGGCCTCCCAAGTTGTAAATGGCAGGAGCCCATGGGAACAATTTCACATAGAACCTTGTCCTTTCAATTTCCAAGTTGGAACTCCACCCATGCTTTATCTTCTATGATAGTCTATTGGTTGTTTATGAGTCATGATACCCTGTAAGGGTTTGGATGTGGCACCCTTCTCAACTTCATTTTATTTGCTGCTTCTTCTGACACCAAGTTGTCTATAGACCCACTATCAATCACCATCTTGCAGACTTTGTCTCCCACTTTGCAGGTGGTCCTAAATAGACTCTTCCTTTGAGGGGGCTCTTGAGTTCTTCAAATCCTTCAAAAATGTCCTCCTCATAATGAGGACTTCTCCTTCCTCAGTTGGTGCATAAGACCCATGTGCATTTTCTCCCTGGTTCACTTCTTCTATAACCATGTTTTCCCTTCTCTCTGCATGATTACTTGCCTTCTCTAGACACTTGGATGTTAAGTACCCTTGTTGGTTACATGTGTAACACCTTAGAGGTCCTAAAATTATTCCTCCAAACCTTCCCCTTGAATCTCCTCTTATCCCTCTATAGCATCCCCTGGAACTACTTTCTCAAAAAGAGTTCTCATGATTGGTTTCTCCAAAGTTCCTAGGAGTTTTTCCTCTCCCACTATTTGTTTGTCTTCCTCTACTGCCAAATTATTTATGGCCTTTACCTCTTTGAATTTTCTCTTGCTTCCTCTTGAGATTTTCTTCAACCTTTAGTGCTAATTGATAGAACTTTTTGATAGTAGTAGGGGGAACATAAACTTGGTTCATCTTGGATGTTTATTCTTAACCCTTGCATATACCCAGTAATTTTGACACTCTTTGGTTTCACCAACTTAGATTTCATGGTAAGTTTATGGAATTCTTCATTATAACTTGAGATATCCATCTCCTTCTTCCTTACAATTTGTCTCTTCCTATGAAGTTGAACTTCATAATCTTCAGGAACATAGGCTTCCTTCACCAAGGTGACCATCTTCACCCTCTCTTCTTGAGTTAAGTTCCACCAAGTTAGGGAAGATCCCTTCAACTTGGAAGTTTCTATCTCAACCTTCTAATGCTCTGGTATCTCCTCAAAGTCAAAGAAACTAGTGAGTGCATCAACCCAGTCCATGACTTCTTCTGGATCCATCTTCCCATTATAGACAGGTAGATCAAGTTTACTGTCCATGGTCCTTCTCTCCATGGATTTCAAAGTCTTCAAGAGAAGCCTTTGTTCTGTAGGGACTTCTTCTTCATCCTCCTGACAAGGGGTTTCTTCATCACTCCACTCCTCTTCAACTCCATAGTTTCTACCACTCCCTCTCTTGACTTTTTCCTTGAGTTTTTCCATTTCTTGCCTCATGAACTTTCTTTCCACATCATGTTCTTTCACCACTCTCAACAATTCTCCATTGGTCATCCTATTAGGAAGTTCATTGTCTTCTCCACCGCTGACATGGTTGCAACTTGCACCTAATAGTTTCTATGATACCACTTGGAGCAGAGCCCCATAATATACCAAACAATTCCATAAAGTTTCAAGATACCTTCCCAACATGATATAGTCTAGGACTCAACTAGAGTTCCTAAAACCCACATACAAGACTAGATCCAATTCCTAGTCTCCACTACCCCTAGGGTATTCTTAAGCCGCAAATTTGAACCAATAAATCTAGGGATGGAATAGGGGTTCTAAAAGGTTAGACACCTTAGTTAAATGTAATAAAAGACAAATCCCAGCTTACTCAACTCTTGAGACTCAATTTGGACACTCAATCCACTATAGTGCTACAAGGAGGAACATTGGATAAATGAAGGAAAACCACATGGAACTCCACCAAATAAAGTATTAATCATCCTCAAATGTGTCAATCCACTCACCAACAACACCCTCCATTCTAGGAATCTTGACCAATCTCCTAAATCCTGTTGTTCACAATTCTCTCCTAGCCCTAATTAAGCAATTAGACCACTTTTCCAAAGCAAGTGCCTCAATTTTGATTAAATTTTGAATCCTTCCAATTATAACACTTGTGGGATCACAAAAATCTTCTAAATACAAGGATTTAGGTCTTCATTCCATTCCTAGCCCAAGTTGTGCTTCAAAAACCAAATTCTGGACAGTCACATCTTGATGCTTGTCCAGAGGTTTTAATGTTTTCTCCCTCCATTAACTACCTCCTGATCTAAGACCTCAAAATTCTTAAATTTATTCCTTCCTCCTTTCTCCCCACCAAGGCTTAGATTTTTCCCATTGTGGAGTCTCTAGGAAAGAGGAATTTTGTCTCGAAACCCCAGTTAGGGCCTTCTTGTGACCAGTGGACAGTCAAAATTAGATAAATTTCAATTCTTTGCACTGCCAACCTTAAAACCAATTGCAAAATTCACCTAAGAAATAGGACCAAATTTTTTGAATCCTTCAGTGGTGCATTGGGATCTGTACAACTCAGGAAAACAGTTGAAAATACAAAAAAACAATTGAATTTTATTGATTTCACTATCAAAACTTTACAATTGATTCACTCCAACCATGGAGTAAGGGTTTTTCAACCTTTTCATACATTCCCCAATAAATTCCAACCGAAAAAATTGGTTGTGAATGTTGGGATTCAAAATTTGCATTTTTTGACAAAAAGTTGCATTATGCAACATTTACAACTTTGACAACATTTGACAACTTTTAACAAAAGATGTCTAATGTGATTAAACTTGCAAAGTTTTTTGTTTAGACTCCATAGGATACCTTAGAAAGGTAAAATAAAAATTTCTACACTTCATTAGGTTTCCTAGACTATTGTAGCCTAATCAACCCAATATTGTCCAAATTAACTAAGGTAGACAACTAGGTTTATAACATCACCTAGTGTCCCCTTGTCTTACAATTTAGGACTTATTGATGACATTGGATCCAAGATCCAATCAATACCCTAACCATTTTTATTGGGTCCTCTGATGTGCTTATGGTGAATGAATTTGGGGGTGCTCCTACACCACAGACCTAAAGAGAAAGGAGGACTTGGAATTAAAAACTTGAACTAGCAGAATGAAGCATTGGGAGCTAAACTAGTATGGAGAATGTAAAAAAAATATATCAAATAGGCAAATATTTTGTATCATAAATATGTCAACAGCTCTAACTCCCTTTCCTTATTTTGAACTATCAACCCCCCCCCCCAAAGGATCCAAAACATGGAACTTCATGATGCAATGTAGACCTCTCATTTGTGATAACTTAACCTGGGACATAGGACAAGGAAGGGATGCCTTATTGTGGGAAGATTCCTAGGAGGGGCTCCCTTCTCTAGACAACTTCAACCTACCTTCCAATATCAAGAACACATTACTAAATACATGGGGAACACATGTTGTGGATTACAAATATAAAATAAATGAAAATCAAACTGAGAGATGGAAATGGAAGTCGGTAGCAGGAACAAGTTTATTAGAACAAGAAAAGAAACTCTATGAGGAGTTCATCAAACAAAGGAAAGCAAACCACAAGGAGAGACAAGATAAATTAATATGGGGAGCCTCAAAAAATGGGTTATATAACGTCAAAAGAGGATATGAATTAATTATTAACTCACAAAGGTGGGAAGAAATTAAAATTAATCTTCCTCTATGTTGGGACTCAGCATGTCTACCTAAGGTAGGCATTTTTGTATGGGCAACATTGAAAAAATGAATACTCATGGCAGATAGATTTACCAAAATGGTCTTTAAAGGCCCCTTGATATGTCCTCTATGAAAAACAAATTATGAAACAATTGAGCATGTCCTATTCCAATGCAACTTCTCTAAAGAACGTTGCTAATGGATATGCCACAAACTCAATGGTCAACAACTTTTCTAAGTAACCTCTAGGAATTCCTGGAAAGTTGACCTAAAGGTGGGCAATCCATGATTTATAATAACATATGGAAATTATCACCATCTATCCTATTATGGGAAATATGGAAGGAAAGGAACATAAAAAATATAATAATGATGAAATGACACTTCATTCCCTTTTAAACAAAGTGGAAGCCAGTATAACTGAAGTTATCAACAATAACCTCAAGAACTCAATCAAGGAAGAAGGGTCATTTTTGGATTGGGATGCAATTATGAAAAAGAACTAGAGTAAGCTAATAAATCCCTGAATGATATACCCAAAAGATAATAAACAAGCCAGAGAGAACTACAAATGGGAACCTCCGATTAGGATGGGAAAAATTAAACTTTGATGGAGCCTCTAGGGGAAATCCTGGTAGTGCAGGGATGGGTTGCATCATTTACTCGACTCCTAATTCTTGGATAGTCAAACAAGATAAATTTTTTGGTATAATCTTGACCAACCCCAAAGAATTAGAAGCATTAATAGAAGGTCTGGATCTTAGTTTGGAGTTGGGTATTAGGAAATTGATTATAGAAGGGGACTCTCAAATCATTTTAAATGCAATATGGAAAACAAGCACACCAAACTAGATACTCAACTCCAAATTAGAAACTTCTCTATTAGTGGTTGACAAATTTGAATAAATTAGGATCCAACACATTTATCAGGAAGGGAAATAAGAGGAAGACATGCTAGCAGATTTAGGAGCTGATGGTAATGATTTTTTTTCCAAAAATGATAAAGGAAACTAGTAAATCAATAACTCGCATACAAAGAAATAAAATTGGTTTGTAGATAAGGCTAAATAATAAATTAGGAAATATATTGACAAAATTTTATAATTGATCTAGATTTAAAGATGATACTTCTAACTATATCAACCTCTAGGACTACTACATCATAGCATCAAATTACAATGCATATTAGGCTAACCAAGATAAGGTAATCAACAAAGATTTATAAGACAATAGGCATCATTGATAAGTTTTAAATAAATAAATGAAAGGAACAATAAACAAACCCTCAAGCCCTCTAAATTTTGTCACCAAACCTAATTATTAGGACACCACCCAACAAAGGTAATGATAAATTGATGCATCTTGTAACATGATCAAATAACTTATGGAAGTTTAGATTTCAAAAAATCCTAACACACAGGTGAAAGGATCGACATTGTACAACATTGAGATTCATAAGGAGACGATAGCATATTAGACAGATAGCACATCATCTTCACATGATAAATAGGCACAAAATATGGCATCATTTAATAAACACTTCTCTAAGGCAACAAGGGAAATAATCATAGATTTTGGTAAATGTCAATTACATCGTTCAAACCCTTTCAAATACATGCTAATGATTTTGCATTTAATTATTTAAGGAGACTTACCCTTCGGCCATCGATCAAAGCCTCTGATAATTCCATAAAGTAGAGTGAATATTTCTATTAGAGTAGCCATGGATAAATCTATTCGCATGAGATCTAGGAAGAATGAAATGTCATTCTAGGGGGAATTTAGCGACCTTAGCATCAAGAAGATGGTCAAGATTAGGAATGGTCTAGTCCATAGGGAAATTAGAATTATAGTTGAGGAGGAATTCTCAATTCTGATGGATAGGCAAAAACACAACACTGACATAGTTGCAATGTTCATAGCCATAATAATGCATGTAGATAGGGATAAGCTAGCTGTCATATTTTTTTGTAGGGTTGTATCCAAAGCTCCTATCAGTCAAGATCTAGATGAGTTTTTGGAAAATATAGATGGAAATATATGCATTCTGAAAAGGAGCGAGTTAGGAGTCAATAACTATGCTATACATATTTACCCGATACTAAAGATCAAGAGCCAAAATAAATTTGCAAAATGAAGGGAAAAGATCATTCAAAACATCCCAAGAGGTAGGGAAATCACCATTCACCAACATTTAATACCAATAATGTCTAACCCAACATAGGAAAGATAGTCAACAACAACATTACCCTCTCTGTAGATGTTTTGAAGAATGAAGTCATCAAAACTATTAATAAGGCCACAAATGTCATTTATAATACCTTGAATAGACCAACCAAGGGAGAAAGTCCCTTTGTTAGCATCAATAATTAACTGAGAATCTACCAGTGACCAACAACCGAATTTGTGATGATTGGAAGGTATGGGGTGGTATTTGGAAGAGGAAGTCTTCCATTAGCTGGTGAAGCTCTCATATCCATATTTAGCACTATTAACACATTCATGTCATATTAATGTAATGTATTAAGCTATTAATTTAAAAAAAGAATAAAACAAAATAACAATATTAAGCTAATAGACATAATTAATACAACTTCTAATAGTGAATAAATCAAACAAAAAACTCTTAGACATAAATTAACAATCATCAACTACCAAATAAGCAACAATTAATCGTATTATTTTTAGCAAAAATTTGGACTTAAAAAGATAAAACATTAGTTAAGAAGAAGTATCAAAAAACTCACTCATCACATCTTAATCCAATATTACCTAACTATAATATAAACTTGGAAAGTGTTTCTAAATCGAATAGATTGTGTTTTATAAATTAACTTCTCTTGTAAGTTCAAAGTGTTTCTAAGAGCTATAGGGAATCATAAAGGAACTCAATAATAATTTTTAAAGTATGGAATGGCTAAGAACATGGACTAGATATTAAGGACTCAATCAAATGTATATCAAGATCACTGTAAACCCATATTAAAGGGTCTTTTAAATATGTATAAAAATGTTGTAGAGGAGGGAATGAATTCCTAAGTCCCCACGAGTTATTTTGGGGCATATGTAATTCAATTTTAAACTTCCAAAAGAAAGAAAAGAGGAAAATAATACTGCAATCCGATTGAGATGTAAGGAAGGGTATGCCCTCTCACAGACCTTTGATAACAAAGGCAATTGTAACAACATGTAGACAGGACAAAAATGTCACAGGCAACACTAGGGGTTTTCTTCGCTGTTCTTTTTCCCCCATTGCCCACACCTTGAATGGGAAATAAATACTTGTAAATAATTTTGAAATAATATCTAGGGTGCTTAGCCTTTTACCGATAAAAAAATACTAATTCTATTATCATAGTATTAATATAATATTAATATTATAAAAAATGAAATCTAAAAAAAAAGTAAAAAACTAACATCAAAATTGAAAATAGCCTTGAAATGAAAATGTTGAAATTTTTAAATGGAAAGCAAAATTTGGGCAGGACATATCAGATATTTTAAAAAATTAGATATTTGATAAACTCAGATATCTGATATTCTTTTGGATATCTAATTAGCCTTTCTATTTACCTCGGGTTTTGGCTTTGCAGTGTCAAACATGGATGGTCAACCCAAAAAATGTGTTTACCATATTTCCTCTAATCTTCAAACTTTGACCATGTAGCTAACAACCTTTTTTCACCCAAAATTGATGAAAAAAAAGGGGTTTCTTAAAGAGATTATCATCTTTCCATCAATATAATTGCTATCAATTTTTTAGTTTAGTAAGTAAATATTACTTATTTTATAATTGAGTTACCTCTAAATTCCTAATTGATAGACTGATTGAAAAACAACTATAGCTTTCAAATGGTTTAACCTTTTTGAAATTCGAAACATGTGTCACATTCTATGCTTCGCCTACTATAAGAAAGAAAAAGTTTTCAATTTTGTAAAGTTTAGAATTAGTTAAAGTAGTTAGACATGGGAGTTTTTTTATTCTTAAAAAGTTGTAGTAGAAAATTCATCATTAATTATTTAGTTGGGAGAAAATTACACAAAAATATGCATCACATCTAGGCATGAGTCTACTACTTTTATATATATATATATATATATATATATATAGTGAAAATATATCATCATTTGACTGTGATTAAGGTGGCCATACATACACGTACTTTTAATCTTTTTCTTAAATTTTTGTACAACTGCATTGAAATCTAAAATTTTCAACAATTAGATTTTTTTTTCATAAAATGGCTAGTAGTTTAGAAACTACATTCAAATTCTAGACAGATTCTATTCTCGTAGGTATTATTATATATGGTTGTATCTAGAGGAATCGGTGCCCATAATTGAACATACTATTTGGGAATATGGGGAATCATATACTGGAAATGGGAGTTCTTCCACCAAGAATTCATATCAGAATTGAAGCTCTTCCAATTGTAACATTGAGGCTAGGGTAGCCATGGAATCAACTGCTTTATTCTCTTCTCTTGAGATCTATTGGAAGGTGATAAAAAAAGTACTTTTTTAGGTCATGAATCATTCTCTTGTATGGTGTGATTTTTTTTATCCTTAGATTGGTATTGATCATTGACTTAGTTAATTACTAACTGGGAGTCTCCATAAATGTGAAATTTTGCAATTTTCCACTCAATAGCTTATTGTAACCTATTTTTTAAGGCTTCATACTCAACAATATTTTTTGTGCAAGGAAAAACCATCTTGTAAGATTTAAAAATCTTGTATCCTTGGGGAGTTATGAAAATTACACTAGCTCCAGACCCTTGTTGTGTGAATGATCCATCAAAGAACATCTGTCATGTGTGTTTTTCCAAATGTAGGATAGCTTCATCAGCAAACTTGAGGGTTAGTGGTTTAGTATCTTGAAGAGGAGCATACACCAGGTGATCAACAATGACTTTCCCCTTGATAACCTTCATTTCTATATATTTGATGTCAAACTCACTTAGTATCATTACCCAGTTTTCTATCCTTCTAGTCAAGGTTGCTTTGTTCAATATATACTTAAAAGGATCACTCTTTGTAATTAACTTGACTGAATGTGTTAGGGTTTTTCCTTGCTGAATCTTCAACAAATGCTTGAAATATTTGATTGACCCTATGACTCCCAATCCCTAAAAATAACGACTCAAGCAACAGAAAACTCTAATTGATGAGCATTTATGATAATGTCTGGGGAAACTATTATCACCTCCTTTTTAGGTTCCACAACACCCAGGCATGTATTACCTTTATAAAATTGTTGTCTTACAATATTAGTCAGTGTGGATACTAGTTTTCTACCCTTTTACTCTATTATCTTATAAATTACTCTGCATAAGACTGAAAACAATTAGATATAGAGCTTAACCATGAAAACTATTGAAATGATAATAGCAAATAGTAGTGCTTCCATTTTAGTTCTCATAACTTAGGAGGGGTAACCTATTTCAATCCTCTCTTAAATGGATTAGTAAAATGAATTGTACATCTTGATACAATTACTTAGACTTATATGTTTTGAATGCAAAAATTAAAACATTTGTGTATTTTAAACTATTTGGATGATGGTAAACCACTTGACAAATTCTAGACCAGTGCCTATCCTTGGGCTATAGAGTCAAAAATGCAAAGTCCATAGAAAAAGTAAATAAAGATACTATAGATTTCCTTACAACATATATGCAACTTGAGAAAAGTGCCTTACAAATTACCCCGTCACTCCAACACTGCTATATCAAATCCTTAGATACTATTATACTCTCTGAAACTACTCACAAAACTTAGTCCTTTCCATGAAACAAACTTGCAAGTAATTAGATAGCTACCTTGTAACTGATATGTTTAAAATGCCTTAAAAATTAAACATAAAAGAGCATACATAACAAGTAAAGAGACAACAATAATATAGAAGAGAAGTTGCACTATATTATATTTATATTCCTGCTTCATACTGATGAAGGGGACTCCCCTTAATACCACAAGTACACGACAGAAACAAATAGAAACAATAGAAATTTGCAAGAACAAAAAATTGGCTTCTTATTGGCTCCACAAATGTGGAATTACAAACTTCAGAATTACAATATCGAAAGCCACATGGGCATCCCTTACAATAATCTGTAGGACAAAGCCTCAAATAACCACCCAGAACTACCCTAGAAAACACCATGGGCCTTCCTTAAATAGGCAATTTTCCATCACCTGAGAAGGTTCCAGAAATCTAGCCATTAAGGCCGACTACCCTTAGCATTTAATTATTTTTCACTTTTATTACAAAAGGGTCGGCTTTAAATATTTACAAAACATGAGATTAGGTAGCCCAACT
>MU223871.1:3619664-3633068 GCA_018584345.1 Thuja plicata | reverse complement strand
CTTCAAGTCTATCTTCAACTTCTTCCACAATGTGCGCCAGAAATATCCAACAAACTTAGTGTCTCGATCTGAAACTATACTCTTTGGCAGACCATGTAGTCTCACCACTTCTCTGAAAAACAATTCATCCACATGAATAGCATCATTTGTCTTCTTACAGGGAATGAAAGGTACCATCTTTGAAAACATGTCAACCACCACAAAAATTGAATCATATCCCTGCTGAGTCCTTGGTAAACCAAGAACAAAGTCCATACTGATATCCTCCCAAGGCTTCTCTGGTACAGGTAATGGTTGATACAATCCTATATTCTGCTTTGCTCCTTTTGCCATTTGACATATTCTACAACTCTATACAAACTTATTGATAGCTTGCAGCAACTGTGGCCAATAATAATTCTCGCTAACCAGAGAAAGGGTTTTATCTCGACCAAAATGTCCAGCCAATCCTCCACTATGCTTCTCCTTGATGAGATTTTACCTCATATAACTTCATGGAATGCATAATTGGCTCCCTCTGAATAACATTCCATCCTGAATGATGAAATCCAACCACTTCGTCCTATCTAGAGTAACATGTTTTGTACAAGCTTTCCAAGCTTCACCAAAATCAGGATCCTCTGGATACAAACTCTCAAGTTCCTTGAACCCAACCACCTCGATCTGCATCTCTGTTAGCAAAATTTGTCTTCTTCTAAGAGCATCTACAACTCTATTAGACTTTCCACTCTCGTGTTTGAAAACAAATGTGTAACTCTACAAAAATTCAACCCACTTCAAATGTCTTTGATTCAACTTTCCTTGACTATTCAAATATTGTAAAGCTTGATGGTCAGTATATAAAACAAACTCCTTAGGAAGCAGATAGTGTCTCCACTTCTTCAATGCCTAAATTATAGCATAAAATTCCTGATCATAAACATAATATTTTCTCTTGGCATCATTTAACTTCTCACTGAAATATGCAACATATTTACCTTCTTGGCTCAAAATAGCTCCTATTCTAGTACCACTAGCATCACAGTCTACCTAAAACACCTTACTAAAATTAGGAAGTGCTAAAACAGGTTGTTCTATAACTTTTTGTTTTAACAGTTCAAACTCTTCTCAGCCCCTTTAGTCCACTTAAACTCTTTCCTATCCCCTCTCATTGTTTCAGTCAAGGGACCACAAATACTGCTAAAAATTCTAATAAACTTCCTATAAAAGCTAGCCAAAGCATGAAATGATCTTACCTCAGTAGCACTCCTTGGAGTAGGCCATTCTAGGAGAGCCTTCACTTTTTTTGGTTCCATTTTCAGTCCTTCTACTAAAACTACAAATCCCAGATACACTAACTCCTTCATAAAATTGCACTTCTTCAAATTAATCAACAATTTTTCTTCTCTCAACTTCTCCAAAACCCTATGAATAGGCATTAGATGCTCCTTGAATGTCTTACTAAAGATCAGAATATCATCTAGGTAAACAATGACAAACTTACCCAAAAATTCTTTCAAGAACTCATTCATGAGCTGCATGAAAGTGCTTGGTGCATTGGTTAGCCCAAAGGGCATGACCAACCACTCAAAAAGTCCCTCCTTTGTTTTGAAGGCAGTCTTCCATTCATCTCCTTCTCTAATTCGAATCTGGTGATATCCACTCTTCAGATCTATCTTTGAGAAGTACATAGCTCCACTCAAACAGTCCATAATATCATTCATCTACGGTAATGGAAATTTGTACTTGATGGTGATCTTGTTGATAGCCCTAGAATCTATACACATCCTCCATTCTCCATTCTTCTTTGGTGCTAATACTGCTGGCACATCACATGGAATCAATCTCTCATGAATCAAACCCTTCTGCAACAACTCTTGCACTTGTCTGTTCAATTCTTCACTTTCTGCTAGTGTCATTTTGTGTGCTGCCTTGTTTGGCAAACTGGCTCCTGGGATCAAGTACATTTCATGACTGATCTTCCTTACTGGTGGTAATCCATCGGGCACATTATTAGATACAATATCCTGTAACTCATTTAATAGATCTGCAACTTCTACAGACACATCTCCTACTTCCTCCTTAATAGCTTTTGGAATTAAAGAAAAACACATATGCTCATGCTTCATACCCTCTAGGAATTTTCTTGCATCAACAAAAGTTATTCTTGCATTACTACATACCTTTTCTTCTGTATTGTTCAGTGGTTTTAGCTTATGTCGCACTCCATCCTTTGTTAGGGAATATGTATTTGCACGACCATCATGTACAGCATGCCTATCAAACTACCATGACCTTCCCAGAAACATATGACAAGCATCCATAGGTATGATATCACATAGGACCTCATCATAGTAGCTTCCAATCTTAAACTTTACTAGGCACTGTTCATTAACCATGACCTTGTGGTCATCCTGCACCCAGACGATCCGGTATGGATGTGGGTGTTTCTGCCTCTTGAGCTTCAACTTTGTGACCATCGCTTCTGACACCAGATTTTCAGTACTTCTGCTATCAATAATCACATCACAACACTTATTCTCACACTTGCACCTAGTGCAAAACAAGCTCCTCCTTTGCTTAGGTTCATTTTCACCACTCAACAGGACTCTTCTGTGAACTAGGACTTCTCCTCCTTTAGCATCTTCAGAATGAGATGATTTTACATCTTCATCCACATGTGCAACTCTAGCCTGGCCATCATTTCTCCTATCTTCCCTTCCTTGGCATTGAGGACATTCATATGCACTATGACCTTCTTCTCCATAGTGAAAACATGTTCCATGGAAGCCTCCTCTTCCTGATCCTTGTCCTCATCCTCTTCCTCTTTGATCTCTATTAATTTGATTGAAATTATTGCCCCTCTAACCCTGACTACTACTGGCCTCATCCTTCTTTTTCTAATCTTCATTTCGACCTCCATAAAATCGTCCACCAGATCTTCCACCGTGACCTCTTCCGCTTTGCTTGCTTTCAAACTTCTTGTTCAACTTTTCCTCTACTTTTAGGGAAAACTGGTAGGCATCTTCAATATTGTTCATTTGGATCAGGTTCAACTCCTCCTGAATGCTCAGCCTCAACCCATTAAGGTAATAGGCAACTTTATCCTTGTCAGCTTCCACATGGCCTGTTTGGATGAGGATTTGATAGAACTCCTCCATATACTCTTGGACATATTTTCATGCTTGCTTCAAACCTTGCATTTTCTTCAGTAGATCAAGCTCATAATCAACAGGAATGAACTGTTGCTTCAATTTATTCACCATCCGATCCCATCTTGTGATTTTCTCCTTTCCTCTTCTATTTTTCTCTAACTGAATCTCCTCCCACTAGATCTTCGCATGACCCTTCAGTCATGCCTTTGAAAATTTGACCCTATCAGGATCCTCAATATCTTCATACTCAAAATATTCTTCTATTTCATTGATCCAGTCGATCAACTCTTCTGGGTTAAGATTTCTCAAAAATGTGGGAACCTCAAGCTTAGGCCTTTTCTCGATCTTGGAAATGGCCCGGAAAAGCCTTTCCTCCTCTTGGTTCAAAGTTTCACCTTCCTAATCAAAATATCCTTCTACGTCGGCTTCATCCTCACTTTCCTCTCTTACGGAAAGATACATGCCTCTGCGAATCTCTTCCTGCAATGCTTGCACTTGTCTCTGGAGGGCTCTAACCTCAGGCGGTACACATCTGGCTCTTCTGCCACGCTCCCTTTGTGGAGGCATTTTTGTGCTTATCACTAAAACCCTAACCACGGTCTTGGTGCAAACTGCCTCACAGTCGGCGATTTGTCTACACACTCAAGAACTTCTTGCTCTAATACCACTTGATGAAGGGGACTCCCCTTAATACCACAAGTACACGACAGAAACAAAGAGAAACAACAGAAATTTGCAAGAATAGAAAATTGGCTTCATATTGGCTCCACAAATGTGGAATTGCAAACTTCAAAATTACAATATCAAAAGCCACATGGGCATCCCTTACAATAATATGTAGGACAAAGCCTCAAATAACCACCCAGAACTACCCTAGAAAACACCACGGGCCTTCCTTAAATAGGTAATTTTCCACCGCCCAAGAAGGTTCCAAAAATCTAGCCATTAAGGCCGACTACCCTTAGCATTTAATTATTTCACTTTTATTACAAAAGGTTCAGCTTTAAATATTTACAAAACATGAGATTTGGTAGCCCAACTTCCAGAAGCCATAACTTTTGAACCGTAGCTCTGATTGGCCATTATAACCACTTTTTGGAAAGGGCAGATCATGATCTACAGTGCCAGTTAATCGAGGGTTTGACCTTGATCTAGAGCCTCTAAGTTCCTAAAAATTAAGCTCAAAGGTTTTGCACCCTAAAATATCAACAGTAAATCCTTAATAACTTCACCAATACAGATGATCTGGCAATGAAATTCAACTGGCATTCTTATATGACTAAGATGAGCCTTCACCTGGAAAATTAGAACATTCTGAGTTCAAACGACCAACTTACTAAAAATAGTAAGTTTCCAAAAATAGTAGCTTTGTACAAAATAGCCCTTATTGAATAGAAAAACACATATTTTTGGGTGATGCAAGATTGCCCTTACACCCAGGATGCTCCTGCATCACATACATATAGAGGCTAAAGCTAAAAAACACAGACAAAATTCTATATTCTGGCTTACAATTATATTTCATCACCTATGTAAAATGTTACAATAAGATCTATTTATAGGTTCAAACCATCTTGGAATCCTTAAGATAAGGATGCAACAAGCTTTGGATGGTTTAAGAAACCTAACCCTAAAACTTAGAAAAAAAGACAAAAGACAAGAAATCTCCAAGCGGTGGGAGGACAAATTTGAGGAATAAAATCTGATTTTGTGTTTTGTCCTTTTGTGGATGTTGACACCTTTGTCTGTAGGTATTCAGCATAGTATCTGATAGTTGTAGCAAGATCTAGTGACCGCCAATACATGCTAGCTTACACTATTCTTTTCAAGATTACTAACCTTCCTGTGCTCATAGATTAGGTGTCATATGTCCTTTAGTTCTCATCCATAACATCCAAATCAACTATGACAAGCTTCTTCTTCTTGGGATTTGTCATAATATCCCATGATATCACATCCTCTTCCTTAGGCCACTCAAAGTTTTGAATGTTCTCAAGTTGAATCTTCTACCTTTCCCACCTGGTATCTGTTATGCCTTTAATATCTGTAATGAATTTATTGTAGTTTGTTTTTGCCTTGATTGCCTCATCTAGGAGTTTGTTGAATATATTCATATCTAACTCTCCCTGATCAGAGACATAAATTTCTTTATTGGGTAGTACACTGTCAAATTTTAATCCCCATAACCCTAATCATTTGATTTGATCATCCTCTACTCTTATTGGGGGTACAAATCTATTATAGCCTACCACAAACATCTTCAACTTAGCATCAATTTGATTGGATTTACCCTTGAAAAAGGATAAAGTAGCCCCAATTTGTTCTATTTTAGTCCCAACCAAAGTAACTATCTCTGGAATATCTGATCTCAATGGTTGAACTGATGCTAATCTTTCAAAAAGTGATGTTCTCCTGGACCAAGTTGCATAGAAGGGGTTCAAAAAAATTGTCAAAAATCTTGCCACCTCTGTCTAAAGGCCTGGAAACCTACCATATTCTCCATACACCACATCAATTTTATCCTTAATGGTGTCAATCCTATGCTGCAAAATTGAAGCTAATGCTTCCAAAATCACACTGTTATGCTCAGTAACTCCATGCTCTATTTCAGAAAATCTATCTCCTGTATCTTTTGTCTGGATCTCAACATCCATAAACTCTTTAGGCTCAACAGGGGCATGATTTTCTATCTCCATTAGTTATTTGGTAACCTCATTTATGAGCTTATCTTGTTCCTTGATCTTCACTAATGCTACTTCCCTTTCTTTGACAATATCACTAGTATCACTAGTGAGTTTCTGCAATTTGTCTGATAGTTGGCTTGTCTTTACCTCATTAAGCTGAGAAAAATGACTCATTACTTGGGCTATCTCCATATCCCCTATATTTTCAAGTGTTCATATAATTTTATTTCCTTCTATCTTCTCTTGATTTTTAAAATAGATAGCTTTTGATCCTTGGGAGCTAGGCTCCACATTGCTAATGCCTGAGACTTAGGGTTATAGCCAAACTCTCTAATCATGTCTCCAACCTGAGTCTCTAATGATAGATTAACATCAAGTTGTCTCCTTATCTGATCTATAATAAATGCTGAGGACAAATCCCAGCCTTCCACAAATAACACTCCACCGACCTTAACCAGTTGTCTTTCTTGCTCAGGGGTAATCTCTTCTGATTCACGATCATAATCCTGGAATGTTTGTAGAGCTTCCTGGGTGACTGGATCACCACCTTCTAATTGCAACTATTTTAAAACCTATTTTTTCTTATTCCATATCAGGAAATCTTTGAAGTCGCTTGTTTTGATGAAGTTTTCATCCTTGAGGAATTCCTCTTGATGCAACAATCTTTCTTCTATGCATGATCTCAGAGGTAACTCCTCCTCTTCTTTTGTATCCTTTTGGAGTTTCTTCCCTGCACTGATCTATTTTCTTAAATAATGATCATAGGCCCTGTCTCCAGTTATTAGTGCTCCAATTCTATCTATTTTCTTCTTCTTGGAAGGCTCCCCTATTTCTACTCCTTGTCTCTTAGGTGGAGGCTCATTTGTTACCTCCTGCTCTGGGACCTCAGCCAATTCAATGATATCTTCCCCTTCAAATGCAAGCTTTAATGGTACTACTTGGTAATCTAGATAGGCTTTGGGAGGACAACCCTAATCACTTTCATCATCATACTCAGATTCTAAATTTTCTCTTTGGCCCTTTTCTGGTACCTCTAGTGCTTCCTCCAACTGATTGCATAAAAGAGTGTGGCTTTCAATCATTGCATCTAGCCTTTTGAGATAAGGAAGGTTAGGGTAGAAACCTCCAAATTTAATCCCCTTTCTTTTTACCTGCCTCTCCAGGTCCATAAGTTTATTGAACTTGATTTCTTTTCTGTCCACCTCTTCATCCTCCAGGATATTTCTTATCAAATCCTCCTCCATACACTCCTCATATACCTTTGTGTAGGAGATAGTTGGTTTGAGAAACTTCTTTGCACTAAGAATAAATACCTCAGTATCAACATGTCTATGCAGGGCCACATTCATTCTATAATGATTCAACCAGGTATTCACCAGATCTAAGGCTCCTTTTCCAACAATGAAATTGCAAATCCTGAACTACCTAGGGGTAAAAGTACCCTTCTTGTGAAATCCTCTTTATCTATCAGAATAAGTTTCCTGATGAACTCCATTGAAACTATCCTTGGTGGTACATGAAATGGAAAAATATGTGGAGGGAGGGACAACCATAAACTCTCATCATAGTAAAATTATTCTCATAATAAAAACCCCAATTATGCTCTCTTGGCCATTTGTCAAGGTATTGGCAGGGCCTCAATAATTGAATAACCTTAATAGGCAATCTAGTCTTGTCAACCCCTAAGCACTTCAAAAGTGGATAGATTATACAATTTTCAAAGGCGGTGAACTCCTGCTCTCTGGATGTGTAATTCCAAACTCTGATCCAAAACTGAACAGGGTTGGGCTGATTGTGGTGGAACCTCTATGGTTGCAGAAACTGACAATTCATAACAGGAAAATTATAGTTGAGAACCAAATGCATGAGGAGTGAATAATGCATAAATATTGGATGATCCTTCTTGTTCTGTATATCTATACATCCCTGGTGCATTTGATTAATGATATACTGAATATAGTCATAATTGAAAGTAGTGTGAAGACTCTGCATATCTAACACCATCATCAAAATGTATGAGGTGATCCTTTCTTCCCCAACATCTTTTCCAAGCACTCTATATAGTGCATATGCTATGTACTTAATATAGAAATTAAGGTATTTGTAAAAATATGGAGTCACTCCTGGCATGGAGGCTATATAATTCTTCATTTTCTTAGGGACATGATGATCTTTGATCAATTTAGTAGCAATGTCAGATTCTCTAGTGTACCTATTCTCTAGGATCTTCATATTTATCACAGTAGCCATACGATAGTAGACATTAAAATCTTTCATAAAATTATTTTGATCTAGGGTGAGTAAGGGCTTTCCATCATCCCTCTTAATGGTTTTGATTAAAGGGTCATCTCTACAAGCCAATTCTAGTATGAAATCAACATCAACAAAGACATCAGGAACCAATAACCTGTCTAACCCATAGGTCTAAGGGTTTGAGATAGGCATGGGTCCATTTCTATTATTAAAGAAATAATTGAAAAGTGAATACCTTGATGACCCTGTTGTTTTTGCATCCCTAACATAAGCCATATCATCAATTAAAACATTTTCTCTAACCTTTCAATTCTGGTTTGAACCTAGAAGAAAAGTGAGGAATTAACTTGAGTAGTTTCTTTTTCCCTTTGACTCATCTTTGACATCTTCACTTCTTCCACTAGTAGAGGCCATACTCTGTGCTTGACTCATACTTCCTTTCTATTTTTTTCTCAACCCTTATTTATTGATATTGAAACAATCTATTTGTAAACCCTCACCACCAACTGTGAAAAACCCTCTACAATTATGAATTCAGTCACTAAACACACACAAAATTTCACTCTCTATTAAATTCAAAATCACTGACTCACCCTTTGAATTCTCTGCTGCTAGAAATTTCACTTCTCTCAAAAAGCACTTAAAACTTCTATGAAGTCTTCGCTCTGAGAAAATGAATGCTTGGTAAAATGAAATAATAATGGACAAGTATACTTATAATCAATAATTCAATGCAGATGTCTCTTCAAACTGGTAAGCCTATCATTTAGTCACTGCCACCATTAGTTTCACATACTGTGCCATCAATTTCTGGTTCTAGCCATGGTATTCAAACTGTTAGGCAATCAATTTCTGATGAGTGTTTTTGAATAAAAAACCATATAAAATTCAAAATAAAATCAATATCAAATCTGATTGGCTACATTAAATCAAAATACAGCTACTTTTTCCATCTGTTAAAATCCTTGTAATCTGATTGGTTAACAATTTTCCATGATGGCATCGCTGAAAAGTCTTTACTTTAACTCCAGTCAGCTGCCAGCGACTCAATGACTGAGTGGTCTCCTTGTCGCATGATCATTTTGATAACTACAGTTCCTTCAGGAGACTTGGAGACTACGGTAGGATTAACAATTATATCAACGGTTGTCGCGGTGTCTCTTAATGTTTTAACTTAACCTTTTCTCTTATAGAGACAATGCAACAAAGCACTTTGCTAACTGTTCCTTTACATTGGGTTATATCTGGAGACTCCGTGACTGTGCAATCTCTATGTCACTAGATCATTTTCTTAACTCATGTTTAATCAAGAGACTTGGTGGCCAAACATATTTAATATTTTAATCACATGATTATATTATCTCATTAATTTTCATCTAGAGACAATGTGACTATCGTCAGATCTTCACTCTCAGCATCTAACAGTTGTTGCTAAGTCTCATGGTTCCTTCTATAAACCCTAATTCTTCATGATACTTGGTGATAATTGAACATGTATCTCATCTTTTCCTCTTGTCTCTTAATCTCTTAACATCTTTTGACTTTTCAAACTTATATTGCGACAATGCGACTACCGTTAGATCACATCCCCATCTAATAGTTGTCGCTGAATCTCTAGATTATTAACTTAACTCATCTTACATCCAGATACCTGGAAAAAATATTGTTTTAAACTGACATGTGACCTTTGGTTTATCCAGAGACCTACGACCATTAAATCTCCATGTCACTTGATAATTTCTGAACCACGATTACAATCAAGAGACTTCCCGACTACCACTGGATAAAAACTTTGATCAACAATTGTCACTAAGTCTCTAGTTCTTTCACTTAACTCACTTTTAATCATGAGACTTTGTGACAACACTCAATTGTTAACTTATGAACCTAACCCATAACCATGAGTTACATTAGGAGACAACGCGACTGCATAGTCTCAAAGATGCCTTATGAAAATCTTAACTCTGATCAAATCAAGAGATAACATGATTGTCATCAGATCTTCACTTAAAATCAATGGTTGTCACCAAGTCTTATTACCATTTTAGCATATTCCATTTCATTTGGAGACTATGCGACAAAGTCTTTTTTCCAAGTCTCATAATTATAAATAATATCTATTTTGTCTTATGAGACTTGGTGATTGAAAAATAAAGCATAGTCAAATAAACTCAACTTAAGTGCCAAAAAGTAACCTGAAAATAGAATCCATTCAGGAAAATTAGGGCTTCTTTACATTTTTACCTAGAGATGACTAGGGTTTAGGGTTTTCTAGCCTTCTCAACATGGTTTTGAGGTAACAGGACTTACTTGTAGCAAGATATTATCATTTTTCAACTATGGACTCAACTTTTAGGGTACAAGAAAGATAGGCATTCTTAAAAAATTTCAAATCAAACTTCAAAATAGGAAATACAACCAACAGTGGCTCTATCTGCGGATGGATAAACACAAGTTTATGGCAAAGAATCATATAATCTCTAGTTGTAGACCTCTTATTTGGTGAATACTAAACTATCGCTTAAAGAGAAACACACAACAGAAGGGAAAACCTACCTATATACAATATTAATACAGACTTACTGTGCATAAACTTTGCTTTTTTAGTTGAAGAAAGGCTTCAAAAATTGTCCATGCACTGGCAACTCATACTCTTCATCATCCATGTTCATTAGAATATAAGAATCTTTTCTAAATCTTTGTGAAATAATAAAAGGACCAAGCCATAAAGATTCAAACTTTTTATGCTTACCTTTGTCTTCTAACCTTACATTCCATTGGAGCACTAGGTCACCAAGCTGGAACTTTCTACAACTTGCTCTTTTATCAAATAGATATTTCATTTTTTTTTGTAGTTTTATGTTTTCTTTCTGTGCTTCTCTTTTGATCTCATAAATTTCAGCCAACTGTAATATTCTATCTTTCATGGAGCTAAGACTTCTATCTCCTCTTCTTGTATGAGCTTGTATATAGGTAATAGATTATTTATAGGCATTCTAGCCTACATACCATATACCAACTCAAATGGTGACCTACCAGTAGCCTTCTTAACTATTATTCTATCAACCCATAGGGCTAATCTCAACTTTGTATGCCAGGATCTCTTGTTCTTTTCTATGGTTTTCTTTAAAATTTTCAAAATACTTTTGTTACTGGATTCCGCCTGGCCATTTGCCTAGGGATGATATGGGGATGAATAAGACATTATAATCCCATATTCATTGAAAAATTATTTGATCACATCGTATCTGAAACACATGGCATTATCCATGACTAGTTTGGCTGGGACACCAAATATGGTTAAAATATTCTCCATCAGAAACTCAATAAATATATTACTTGTTTCCTTTTTAGTGGGGATAGCTTCTATCCACTTAGTAAAATAATCAGTAACCACTAATATCCAACTGTGTCCTCCACTAGACTTTTCTAAAAATTCTCCAATAAAATCAATACCCCGCATGGAAAAAGGTACTTCAGTACGTACAGGATTTAACAATAGGGCACCTAAGAATTTTAACTTGTTTGAGAATCTTTGGCAAGGCTCACATTTCTGAACAAATGCATGGGTATCTCTAAAAACACTAGGCCAATAATACCCTACCCTTAAAATCTTATGAGTAGTAGTTTTTGCAAAAAAATGCCCACCACATATCCCAGCATGTATTTCATTTAATACTTTCTCAGCTTGATTTTTATCTAAACATAACAATAGCACACCATTCTTATCCTTCCAATATAGGTCTCCTTGAATCAAGGTGTACTTTTGAGCTTCTAGCTTTAGACTCCTCTTTTCATTTTCTGACATATTTTCAGAACACTTGGTATTCTTTAAAAAATACACAATATCACTATATAATGGTTGTCTTTCTATACTTGTGACTGTCTAATCATGTGTCTCTATATCATTTACTTATACCAAATCCAAGTTATCTTCTTTCATGAGTTTGGCCAAACCCTGACCCCTTATTAAATTTGTAAGGTGGATTTCAAGATTAAATTATTGTATTCTATTTATCCACTTACACCTCTTACTAGTGACTTCTGACTGAGTAAGGCTATCTTTCACTGCTGAATGAGGAATGAACCACCTCACAATAGGTGTGGAATTATCATGCTCAAGGCCTTTCTTAGGAATAGTTTATTCAATCTAAGGACTACTTCCCCCATTATGAGGTGCATTTAACTTGTCAACTGAGGGATGTATACTTGAAATGGTCAGCATGATATGTGTACTAGGTTCCTTAAGGAGTCATTCTTCTTATGCTGCAGGAAGGTAAAAATGCATAAAAGAAACCTACACTAGTGCTGCAAGAAAAGAATACACTTATCTCCTTGTATAGTCAGAAAATAGAAGCACTTCCATAGGAGACTAGTTTAGCCTTTAGAGTGAGTGGTTTGGGGTAATGAAAAGTGCCTCTGAATGGGTTCCTGATCTTAACATGGCTTCCCCCCTGACCTGCCTTTCTAACCTTCATTTCCTGACCTAAATTCTACATTCTAGGTCAATGACCTATGATCCTGGGATCTGGGGACATGGTCTACCTCCTAGGACAGGGTCAACCTTGGCCCTACCCTAGGAAAGGGTTGACCTCAGCCCTTTCCTAGGATAGGGCTAACCTTGACCCTATCCCAGGGTCCAAATCCCAAGAACTTTTGGTTTCTGGGATGTCGGTCTTCACAAAAAGTCTATTCCCGCTTTCGGGTCGGCTGTTTTGGGTTTTGAATCGGTTGATTCCTAAATTATATTTAATATAGGTCCTCTCCTATGGGTAAAGGCTTAAATTATGATTTAATTATCCTAGGTAGGCCTCCTTAGAAGATTGTGCCCTAATTTCATATAAAAGGGAGCCTTCTCCTCTCATTTTCTCTAACCACAATCAAGCAATTGAAGTCTTCTAATCAAGCATCAAGCATCCTTATGAAGTGAAGTCCAAGCAAGAAATTAAGCAAGATTTGAAGCAAGAATCTATCATTCTCAAGTATCCATTTGCATGAAGGAGATCCATTGGAGGCCATTGAAGGATTCAAGCCAAAAAAGTGCCCTTTTGGTGATCTCTCCATCCATCTTCTTCCAAAGCCCCTGTCAAGTTCAAGAATCCATTCAAGACTTGGTATTGGAGATCTACAAGAAAGAGATTGAAGACATCCTTCCATTCCACATTTCATGTTTTGAAGCATACTTGTGGATCCATGGATTCAAATTCGCCACAAGGACATTACAAGCAAGGTGAATTTGAGTTTTTCTTTGTTATTCTTTATGCAATCTTCAATTACATATATTAAGGTTAATTCCAAAACTGGGGTTTGACCAAGGAAAACCCCTTTCCCCC
>MU223871.1:3566808-3581989 GCA_018584345.1 Thuja plicata | reverse complement strand
CCAGTACTATTAACATGTCTAAGAACCCTGTGATGCATGCAAAGACAAAACACATAGAGATCAAGTACCATTTTCTGAGAGAAAAAGTTGCAGACAAGGAAGTGACATTGGACTATGTAAGCACAAAGATCAGTTTTAGCAGACATTTTCATGAAGCCTTTAGAAAAGGATAATTTTGAGTATCTAAGGGAGAAGTTGGGAGTAATTCCCTCTCCTAAGTCTGATTAGAAAAATCAGCAAGTACATCAGTCCTATGTGACTGATGAATGGTTGACTACTCTACTTCTAGAGTAGTACCTGTGCAGAATGGTTTATGGCACCCTTTGCCATTGATGTCAATGGGGGAGTATGTACCAGTAAAAATAAGACAAACAAGAAACACATACAAGGAGATTATACTATGGGGGAGTAAAGGAACACAGTAGGGAAGTATGACAATGGGGGAGTATTCAGAGAATACACAATACATGAAACTGTAGTAGTGTAGATGAATCTTTGTTGAGGATATTGAGAAGATTGTATTAGAAAGAAGAAACCATGAATAGAAGTTGTTTTTATATCATATGTTTCCATCAATGCCAAAGGGGGAGATTGTTGGAGATTTGATTCTAAATAGTTGATTGATAGTATGTTTGTCATTGATGACAACATATAATACATAGTAGTACTTCTATATGTACTTATCAATATGATGACATGAAGACTAGCATGGATAGATACATGTTTTTGACATGTTTACTATGCTATGTTCATACACGCAGACTCAGATATGGAGTTTCAGTAAAGATATGTAATTCTATTATTGACGGTTATAGTTCTGGAGGAATAACAGTTTAAGGCCGACATATGTAACGTGTTGATCAATTTGCGCCTATCTTCAGGATATACATGTGTATATTCATGATTAGTTATGTGTTTTTGATATTGTTCTGGAGGAGCAAGAGGTGTTTCAAGAATATTACAAAGTTATGATTAATTTTGTGAAGCCGACTTGTGAAGCGATGCATCTATTTAGTTATTACTTGTGCGGTTGTAATTATGCTTGCACGCTTAATAGAGCTGACAAGGATGTTAAGAAGAGTCATCCTACAGGCCCCATGATCTCATACTTGGTGTATGTACTTATAGAAGTTCATTTGTGATAAGAAGAGCTGTGAAAGCCAGAGATTGACAAGCAGAGCAGAGTGTTGATGCAGCAAAGATATATTTATCATATGTTGATAATATAGATGTTTATGTTGAAGCATTCAGAATATAGATTAGATTAAGCCAAAAGGCATCCTCCTATATGCAACTGTTCCCCACTTGGTGGTGAACATTGTTTTCTCTCTGTCTTCATACTTAACCATGACTTGGTTATACCTGGAGTACCCATCCAAGAATGACATCATTTGGGATCCATTCACTATTTGCAACACCTCATCCAACAAGGGGAGAGGGTGATTTTCCTTCTTGGAGGCTCTATTCAGATTTTAGAAATCCACACAAAGGCAAATTTCACCGATCTTTTTCCTTATAGGGACCAAATTGGCAACCCATGTAGTATACCAGATTGGAAAGCTTATGTAGGCTGACAGTAGTTTCTCCACCTCTTGACGAATTAGAGGCTCGATCAGTGGGTTGACTGGTCATTGTTTTTGTTGAAAAGGCTTAGCATCAGGTTTCAAGGGGATGGTATGAGTCATAATAGATGTGTCGTATGTTTTTAGATCCCCATATCCCCATGCAATCATGTCTATGTATTCTCAAAGAACTGCGAGAATCTTCTCCTTTTCCTCAAGGGATCCGGAGGTGCGAATGTGTATCATCTTTTCATCACCAGGTTGGCCAATGTTTATTTTTTCAAATTTTCCTCCCTCAAAGGAGGATGACATCTTTTCTCGGCCCCAAGGGTCTGATTCAAAGATTCATTCAAGTGCAACCATCCCCTTTGGGATGGTGTTAGTGGGTAGATCCATGGTCCCATCATCTTGGCCCCCCTATCCAGTGTCATCATGGTCTCATTCCTCCACTATCTGATCCTCAAAGATACCAACATTAGTCATGAAGGCTAGGATATGCTGATCATCCTCAAAAACTTGGAAGTGGGTGACATTATCTGGGATTGATAGGGTGGGGATCATCTCAACTGAAAATCTCTAGAGTTGTGAGTCGGCCATGGGCTCAAGTGTGCTAGAAAAAATGATGAGGGCATCTGGGACATAATTTCATCGCCAGGGGATAAGATCAATGCCAAAGGTATCAAAATATTCAATAAGGCTCCAAGCCCAATTGCGATATGCGGCCAGCCTTTTGTCATGACATGTATACTGACTCTAGACCTATTTGACAATCAACTCTGAATTGCCCAAAGCCCGAAGGTGGGTGACTCCTTTCCTTAATGAAAATAAGAGTCCAAGGACCAGAGCCTCATACTCCATAACATTATTGGTGCAGTTGAACTGTAGTCTATAAGATGTGAGGAATGATTTCCCCCATGGGTTGATCAATTCTACTCTGGCCCCGCAACCTTGTTTGGATTGGGATCCATCAAACTTAAGGGTCCACACATCGTTACTTGTGATCTAGAGTTGGGGAGCGGGAGTAACCTTTGGATTTATTTTGGGAGACTTGGGAGGAGCTCCCTCCTATACTGTTGGCGTATGGGTGGGATTTACCTCTGGAGGCATTTGAAATTAGGGATCTCAGGGAAATGGCACTAAAGGAGTGCTTCCAGTAGGAATGCTGGGCTCTGGGGAATCAACTGCATGTTCTTCATTCTGGAAGGCATCGATGTGTCAGGTAGCAACGGAAAGGCAAAGTTCACACTCTAGCTCTAAATGTTTTTGATAGTGTACTCAGCACCAAGTACTAGACAAGAGTGTAGCAGGGATCATTGTGGCACCCTAAGAGTCAACCTCAACCCTCAAATTTTCTTCTAGGTCCTGGGTTCTCTGCAGAACTATGGGATCCTCCCTGAGGATGAAATTGAATGTTAGGATTTCAAAGGGTTGGTACACCCTAGGGGAAGTCTCAGAGAAGAAGACCTCACTAACCCTCTTGACTTTGGTTAGGGCCTACTTCATCTAGGGCTCACTCTCAACCTAGACCTTGTTTGATTCTCCTTCCCAGGGGAGCCATAAGTGGGAGAAGTCAGTCAAAAAGTATCCATTCAAGGACTTAGACCAATTCCAACTTAATAACATCCCATAAGTCTCTATGATATCCACCACTTGGACGTCGATTATGCTGGCTATCCTGGGGTCCTAGATAAGCTATATCTAGAAATTCTTTAATTCTCCCACCATTTTCATTATAGTCTTATCCAGTTGAATCACTACACCATTAGATGGGGTGGGATGGAATCTGAACTTCTAGCATATGGAAAGGGGCATGATGTTTCCTGAAGCTTCAGAGTCTACTAAGTAGTTATGTATGTTTTTTCCTTGGATATTCAAGCCTAGTAGGAAGGGAGGATCATCATTATTTCCCCAGAAGACAGCTGCATTAGCATCCTCAAAAGAGACAGTCTTAGGCGGGCGACTGACAGCTTCCAATTTTCCCAAGAGCTTTAGAAAAGACTTCTTCTACTCGGGACAATTTAGCAAAACCTCCATCAAGGTCATGGAGGTGGTGGTTTTCTCTAACACCTTTGTGATGTCAAATCTTCCTCCCAGGAATTGGTGACTTCCCTCGGCTAGGTCTTTCTCTTGGTTAGAGCTAGAACCTTTTAGAGGGGTGGGCTGATCAATTATGTTATCCTGAGGAGGAACATCCCTGGTGGGTAGTGTAGGCATGTAAGATGCTCCTTTACCAGCCTGACTCTGAGTATTGTATGGAGTCCATAGGTTTGTGAAGGCATTAGCCTCAAAGGGCTAGGATCGACTCATCAAAGAATCCTTGCAATTTAGATTCTCCCTCATCTTCCCCAGAGGATCCAAAGAAGATGGTCTCACAGGTGAAGGCACTATGGGTTGAATCTTGCACAGGATTGTTGTCTGTCTAGCTGGGAGATCATGATGACCTTTTCCAGTGTGGCACAATTTACCTCATTATGGGAGCCTGTGTCATGCAATCTACACCAATTGGTCATGGGCTAGAAGTCTGTGACCAGTGTGAAATGTGATGGTCCAGCACCACTTTGGTTGGCATTCTAGTTCTGAGGTGGGCCTCTAGTGTTCGTGTTATTGTTCCATTATTATTGATTGGGTCGAGGCCCATTGTTGAAATTTCTTCCCCCAGTGTTGTTATTTCATTGGTCAAAGAAGATATTCCCTCTTTGTGAATTAGAATTCTGGGGTGCATAGGACCCCGCCTTCAGCTGGCCCATGTCCACAGTCAGGTTAGACAACATTCACTAGAGGGAATATTAAACCTTAGCGGTCAACTGAGTGTTTACGTCACAATGTGACAGTTATTATTGTTGGTTTCCTTGGAAGGTAGCATCATTCACTGGAGTTAAGGGAAGCAATCCTCCAGTCGCAGATGACTAAAAGAAGGGCACTCTGGGCGGTTGTGTCTGAGGTTGTGCCTACTGTGGCTGATTCTAAGGGAAAGCTTCTAGACCTAGTATTACCTGAGTCTATGATGGGTAAATGTACCTAGCCTGTTGGTCTATCAGTGGTGGTAGGGGATTCATTTCCATCGCAAGGGCACCCATTTCCAGATTGGGGTTATAGCCCCCAGCATACGCAGTTCCACCAGGGATCATGTTGAAAGGCGTACTCTGCCCAATCTCGCCTAGGGATTTGTTGAGACCATGGGATAACTCTAAGGCTAGGTTGTAAACATTTTCCAAAGTATCCTAGTCACCCATGGCAGTTGTTCTCCAAAGGAGAGTGGCAATGAAGGGGTCCATCACATTGAGATAAGTCTGTATGGTTACTTCTGGCGATGGAATGAAAGGGCCCGTGCACCTCTTCAAGGCACGCTGGAATCGATGGTTGAATGTTGCAAGAGGTTCATTGGGTTCCTTTCTAATTGAGATGAACTAGCTATGGGACCAAGCTAGGTCCACATGTACATGAAAGGCAGCCAAGAAGGCATCCTCCATGTCCTGCCAGTTGTTGATGGAGTTGGCAGGAAGGTTTAGGTATCAGTTTAGTTCACCCTACCCCAAGGATAGGGGAAACATTTGGGTCACAACATCTTCATGTTGGATCTAGTGTCAGTTCATGGCATCCTTGTATGCCTGTAAATGTTCTTCTATGGTCCATGAGCCTAGGTGTGCATGTCATGAGAAAATATTCTCCAGGTGTGACGGTAAGTCATTGATTACTCCCAGAAAAGTTCCCATAAGGGACCTAGTGTTACTGAAATATGCAGCCATTGGGGGATCTAGATTTTGAGTAGTTTGAGTGTTGGTTCCTAGGATTGTCTGAGAAGTTTGGATATTCTAAGGTATGTTGGATCCCTAGACGATAGTGGCTGGTGTGGTTTTTGGGATCCATTTCTTTCGAGAAGGAGGCTCAAGTTCAACAAACCTTCCAGGGTTTGGGGCCGACCTAAGGATTCTCTCAAATTTCACTGGGTAGGAAAACCCAATCAAAATGAAGGCTTGATTCCTAAAACTATAGCTTGGGGAATCCTCGAGAGGTGTAAAATTAGAATCTCAAGAGGGGGATGAGTTCATTCCCTCCTTCTAGCACCATTTTCTATTGATGGGGCTTTGGTGATAGGGTCCACCAATAGTCATAAGTTGTCACCAGGTACCGGGGGTACCGGCCAACTTTGCCTACAAAGGTTGTCTGGGGAAATGAGATTCCCCAGGCCTCCAAGAACCTAGGTGCCAGGTCTCGATGATACGGGGCTTGGTTGGGAGATGTGACTATTTTTGAGGGGGATAGTTGGTTTCTTCAACTCATACTCTCTGGGGATCCAGGAAGGTGAGGTTTCTCCAAGCATTCTACACTTAGCAAATAAATTGAAAAAGAGCCTATAGGGTTAGAAGTGTTTCATCTACCTATAGTTATGTTTAAACATTCAATACATCAATAATGCTTTTATATACTACACTAAATACCAAAGAAATGCACAACCATCAGTTCATATTTCATCAGTAGCAAAGGGGAAAGAGGTCATTAAGCTACTTAAAATATCAGAGTAGAAGATATGAAGAACATAAAATATAAAATACCATTAACTCAGAATATTGAATGTCAACAAAATCATTGCAAGAACTCTCCCTTCTTCATTAATGTTTCTTCCAACAAGCACTGGTGCATGGTACAATGGCGGCTCCAAGGGAGCATCTAACTACAAAAAGCTTAAAGACCAAGGAGCATTGAGCTCTGCAACACATTTACTATTTTTCTAACCCTTGGAAAAGGGCCAGACTTACTATTTATACACATTTACATCTAACCCTAACCCTATTTTACATTACACTATATAATAGAATATATTATCTGGTGGGCGGTACTACCTACGCCATTCTACAAAAGGCCTTGAGATGAAATAGGCCTGACATGTCAAAAGAATGAGACAAAAAGGTGGAGCGGAAGAATCGGCCTTGATAAGAAAGTCAAGAAAGAAAAGGAAGAAATTTGATCCCCTAGGAATCGAGGCTACATGCCTCATAAATGGGAAATGCAGCACCCTGTCTCCAATGTGCCAGGTGTATATCTGAAGCGGCACCTCGAGAAGGTCATCTGTCAGAAAACCAACTTTCAATCCAATGTGCCTTGATGTAGCTATCTATCTTCTAACAACCTTCAACAACCTTTATTAACTACTTGAAAATTACTGGTCAGCCTCAGGGACCAGGACACACATCACTCGAAAGAATACAAAATTTAGGATCTGGGACTCTGGGATCTAGGAACTTACACTCTGAAAGAATAAAGAACACAAAATGTTTGGGTTTTCTCTGGCCCCTGGAGAAAATTTTATTGTTTTTTATTATCGTTAAAGGTCTAGAGGAGGTAGGAGATTCCATCCTCATCAATCTGTTTGAGGCCATCCCACTGGTATTTAGCCACCTTGATCTGTTCCCCTAGCTCTGGAACATTTCCTTTGAATTCATCAGCCATTTTTGCCACATCATGACCACTAAGGATCATGCAAGTTAGTCTCACCATTTGAGTTCCATCCACTCCTTCCAGGGATTGATATCTTGATTCCACTAGCTCATCAAATTTCCCTAGGATGTATTCCTCTGGCGTCCATGTATCAGTGCTGAATGGGTCAACTCGAGAGACCTTTGTCACAAATGCCTTGTAAAAATTTGAAGAATATTGGACCTTGTTGATCTTATCATGTAGAGTCCCTACCAATTTCTTGAGCACCTCCAATGTGAGGTCAAGTTTAGAGTGTTGGGTCCTCACAAAATTGAATGATTCTTCTCCCAGAATCCCAGACTTAGAAACCATTTCCTCCCCAAGATCGAGGAGTTCTTCAAGTTCTACCTTCCATGCTTCATAATTTTCCATATCACCCTCCCATATGTTAATGATAGTTTCCACCTAATGTAGAATGTGTCAAGCCACATACAAATCTAGGAGGGTGGATACCAAGAAGCATTGGGTGTTTCCTATCTGCAGAGTGACCCACTCATTAACCGCTTGGGCCTTCTTCTTCATTGCTCGCAGGGAGTCTATGTCGCTCTGTGGTAATGGTGCATCAGATGTGGAGGCCTCCAGAGGAATGGAACTAATAGGCTGAGCCATCTCAGTAAGAAACCCCATAAGGTTTGTTCTCTTCTCCTTTTTTTCTTTGAGCCTTTGGGCCTCCTTTTCATATCGATCCTCCACGGCTTTGGTCGCTTCCTTCAATAGGTCCACTTCACCCTATTTTCCCCTTTTTCTCAGTGATATCTCCGTGATATCATAACCTCCAGCCTTGATAGTTTCCTCATCAAAATCTGGGGGAGGTGGTTCCACAACTGCAACTATTTCTCCATCGGCCCAGTTCGAAGAGTGTGAATCATCTGGGCTTTCTTTGCCTTTTGTGGAAGCTGGACCTGAGCCATCATCTCAGCCAAGGAGAGATGAGCTCTAGGGGTGGATGGGGCCTTCCTTTTCTTTCTTTTGATCAACCACTGAGGCAGTAGGGGTGGCTTATTTTCCAAAGTCTATTATTTAAGTTCTTCCTCTATATCTTATTGTTGCTACTCCTTAGTGGTGTGAGTCTCGCTCGGCTCCCTTTCTTCATCTTGGGCTTTGTTGCCAAAATTTTGCCTGGCAATGTTTATTTCTTCTGCCTTGTCCTCTGTATCTTTTGCTTTGTCTAGACCCTCATTAGTTTCCCCAGGGGTTTCTTCTTCAACTGGTACAACTTTTGGCAATAAGAGAGGTACCAGGCCAAGATTTATTGTTTGGACTGCAGTTATTACCTGCCCAAAGGTCACTCTGGGGAGTGGCACTTGGAACGCAGCAACTGAGGTTACGATTACTCCCGTAGGTCAAGTTCCCTTAGTGTATTCCATTTTTTGGAAGGTGATAAAAAAAGTACTTTTTTAGGTTATCAATCATTCTCTTGTATGGTGTGATTTTTTTATCCTGAGATTGGTATTGATCATTGACTTAGTTAATTACTAACTGGGAGTCTCCATAAATGTGAAATTTTGCAATTTTCCACTCAATAGCTTATTGTAACCTATTTTTTAAGGCTTCATACTCAAAAATATTTTTTCGTGCAAGGAAAAACCATCTTGTAAGATTTAAAAATATTGTATCCTTGGGGAGTTATGAAAATTACACTAGCTCCAGACCCTTGTGTGAATGATCCATCAAAGAACATCTGTCATGGGTGTTATTTCAAATGTAGGATAGCTTCATCAGCAAACTCGAGGGTTAGTGGTTTAGTATCTTGAAGAGGAGCATACGCCAGGTGATCAACAATGAATTTCCCCTTGGTAGCCTTCATTTCTATATATTTGATGTCAAACTCACTTAGTATCATTACCCACTTTTCTATCCTTCTAGTCAAGGTTCCTTTTTTCAGTATATACTTAAAAGGATCACTCTTTGTAATTAAATTTACTGAATGTGTTAGGGTTTTCCTTGCTGAATCTTCAACAAATGCTTGAAATATTTGATTGACCCTATGACTCCCAATCCCTAAAAATAATGACTCAAGCAAGAGAAAACTCTAATTGATGAGCATTTATGATAATTTCTGGGGAAACTATTATCACCTCCTTCTTTTTAGGTTCCACAACACCCAGACAGGTATTACCTTTATAAAATTGTTGTCTTACAATATTAGTCAGTGTGGATACTATTTTTCTACCCTTTTACTCTATTATCTTATAAATTACTTTGCATAAGACTAAAAACAATTAGATATAGAGCTTAACCATGAAAACTATTGAAATGATAACAACAAATAGTAGTGTTTTAAGGACATTCATCATTCTTCTTTTTTATTTCTCATAACTTAGGAGGGGTAACATATTTAAATCCTCTCTTAAGTGGATTAGTAAAATGAATTGTACATCTTGATACAATTACTTAGACTTATATGTTTTTAATGCAAAAAGTAAAAGATTTGTGTATTTTAAATTGTTTGGATGATGGTAAACCACTTGACAGATTCTAGACCAGTGCCTATCCTTGGGCTATAGAGTCAAAAATGCAAAGTCCATAGAAAAAGTAAATAAAGATACTATATATTTCCTTAAAACCTATATGAAACTTGAGAAAAGTTCCTTACAAATTACCCTATCACTCCAACACTGCTATATCAAATCCTTAGATACTATTATACTCTCTGAAAATACTCACAAAACTTAGTCCTTTCCTTGAAAGAAACTTGCAAATAATTAGACAGCTACCTTGTAACAGATATGTTTAAAATGTCTTAAAAATTAAACATAAAAGAGCATACATAACAAGTAAATAGACAACAACAATATAGAAGAGAAGTTGCACTTTATTTTATTTATATTCCTACTTCATACATATAGAGGCTAAAGCTAAAAAACACAGACAAAATTCTATATTCTGGCTTACAATTATATTTCATCACCTGTGTAAAATGTTACAATAAGATCTATTTATAGGTTCAAACCATCTTGGAATCCTTAAGATAAGGATGCAACAAGCTTTGGATGGTTTAAGAAACCTAACCCTAAAACTTAGAAAAAGACAAAAGACAAGAAAGCTCCAAGAGGTGGGAGGACAAATTTGAGGAATAAAATCTGATTTTGTGTTTTGTCCTTTTGTGGATGTCGACACCTTTGTCTGCAGGTATTCAGCATAGTATCTAATAGTTGTAGCAAGATCTGGTGACCGCCAATACATGCTAGCTTACACTAATATTTTCAAGATTACTAACCTTCCTGTGCTCATAGATCAGGTGTCATATGTCCTTTATTTCTCATCCATAACATCCAAATCAACTATGAGAGGCTTCTTCTTCTTGGGATTTGTCATAATATCCCATGCTATCACATCCTCTTCCTTAGGCCACTCAAAGTTCTGAATGTTCTCAAGTTGAGTCTTCTGCCTTTCCCACCTGGTATTTGTTATGTCTTTATTATCTGCAATGAATTTATTACAGTCTGTTTTTGCCTTGATTGCCTCATCTAGGAGTTTGTTGAATCTATTCGTATCTAACTCTCCTTGATCAGAGACATAAATGTCTTTATTGGGTAGTACACTATCAAATTTTAATCCCCATAACCCCAATCATTTGATTTGATCATCCTCTGCTCTTATTGGGGGTACAAGTCTATTATAGCCTACCCCAAACATCTTCAACTTAGCATCAATTTGATTGGATTTACCCTTGAAAAGGGATAAAGTAGCCCCAATTTGTTCTATTTCAGTCCCAACCAAAGTAACTATCTCCGGAATATCTGATCTTAATGGTTGAACTGATGCTAATCTTTCAAAAAGTGATGTTCTCCTGGACCAAGTTGCATAGAAGGGGTTCAAAATTGTCAAAAATTTTGCCACCTTAGTCCACAGGCCTGGAAACCTACCATATGCTCCATACACCACATCAATTTTATCCTTAATGGTGTCAATCCTATGCTGCAAAATTGAAGCTAATGCTTCCAAAATCACACCGTTATGCTCAGTAACTCCCTGCTCTGTTTAGAAAAGTTATCTCCTTTATCTTTTGTCTGGATCTCAACATCTATGAACTCTTTGGGGTCAATAGGGGTGTGATTTTCTATCTCCATTAGTTATTTGGTAAGCTCATTTATGAGCTTATCTTGTTCCTTGATCTTCACTAATGCTACTTCCCTTTCTTTGACAATATCACTAGTATCACTAGTGAGTTTCTGCAATTTGTCTGATAGTTGGCTTGTCTTTACCTCATTAAGCTGAGAAAAATGAATCATTAATTGGGCTATCTCCATATCCCCTATATTATCAAGTGTTCGTATAATTTTATTTCCTTCCATCTTCTCTTGATGTTTAAAATAGATAGTTTTTGATCCTTGGGAGCTAGGCTCCACATTGCTAATGCCTGAGACTTAGGGTTATAACCAAACTCTCTAATCATGTCTCCAACCTGAGTCTCTAATGATAGATTAACATCAAGTTGTCTCCTTATCTAATCTATAATAAATGCTAAGGACAAATCCGAACCTTCCAAAAATAACACTCCACCGACCTTAACCAGTTGTCTTTCTTGCTTAGGGTTAATCTCTTCTGATTCACGATCATAATCCTAGAATGTTTGTAGAGCTTTCTAGGTGACTGGATCACCAACTTCCAATTGCAACTATTTTCCAACCTATTTTTTTTATTCCATATCAGGAAGTCTTTGAAGTCTCTTGTTTTGATGAAGTTGTCATCCTTGAGGAATTCCTCTTGATGCAACAATCTTTCTTCTGTGCATGATCTCAGAGGTAACTCCTCCTCTTCTTCTGTATCCTTTTGGAGTTTATTCCCTGCCCTAATCTATTTTCTTAAATAATGATCATAGGGCCTGTCTCTAGTTATTAGTGCTCCAATTCTATCTGTTTTCTTCTTCTTGGAAGGCTCCCCTATTTCTACTCCTTATCTCTTAGGTGGGGTCTCATTTTTTACCTCCTTCTCTAGGACCTCACCCAATTCAATGATATCTTCCCCTCCAAATGCAAGCTTCAATGGTACTGCTTGATAATCTAGATAGGCTTCGGGAGAAGGACAACCTTGATCACTTTGGCCCTTTTCTGGTACCTTCAGTGTTTCTTCCAACTGATTGCATAAAAGAGTGTGGCTTTCAATCATTGCATCTAGCCTTTTGAGATAAGGAAGGTTAGGGTAGAAACTTCCAAATTTCATCCCCTTTCTTTTTACCTACCTCTCTAGGTCCATAATTTTATTGAACTTAATTTCTTTTTTGTCCACCTCTTCATCCTCTAGGATATTTCTTATCAAATCCTCCTCCATACACTCATATACCTTTGTGTAGGGGATAGTTGGTGTGAGCAACTTCTTTGCACTAAGAATAAATCCCTCAGTATCAACATGTCTATGTAGGGCCACATTAATTCTGTAATGATTCAACTAGGTATTCACCAAGTCTAAGGCTCCTTTTCCAACAATGAAATTGCAAATCCTGAACTGCCTAGGGGTAAAATTACCCTTCTTGTGAAATCCTATTTATCTATCATAAGTTTCCTAATGAACTCCATTGAAACTATCCTTGGTGGTACATGAAATGGAAAAATATGTGGAGGGAGGGAAAACCATAAACTCTCATCATAGTAAAATTATTCTCATAATAAAAACCCCCCAATTATGCTCTCTTGGCCATTTGTCAAGGTATTGGTAGGGCCTCAGTAATTGAATTACCTTAATAGGAAATCTAGTCTTGTCAACCCCTAAGCACTTCAAAAGTGGATAGACTATCCAATTTTCAAAGGCGGTGAACTCGTGCTCTCTGGATGTGTAATTCTAGATTCTGATCCAAAACTGAACAGGGTTGGGCTAATTTTGGTGGACCCTCTATGGTTGCAGAAACTGACAATTCATAATAGGAAAATTATAGTAGAGAATCAATTGCATGAGGAGTGAATAATACATAAATTTTGGATGATAATTGAAAGTAGTGTTAAGACTCTGCATATCTAACACCATCATCAAAATTTATGAGGTGATCCTTTCTTCCCCAACATCTTTTCCAAGCACTCTATATAGTGCATATGCTATGTACTTAATATATAAATTAAGGTATTTGTAAAAATATGGAGTCTCTCCTGGCATGGAGGCTATATAATTCTTCATTTTGTTAGGGACATGATGATCTTTGATCAATTTAGCAGCAATGTCAGATTCTCTAGTGTACCTATTCTCTAGGATCTTTAGATTTATCATAGTAGCCATATGATAGTAGACATTAAAATCTTTCATAAAAGTATTTCGGTCTAGGGTGAGTAAGGCCTTTCCATCATCCCTCTTAATGGTTTTGATTAAAGGGTCATCTCTACTAGCCAATTCTAGTATGAAATCAACATCAACAAAGACATCAGGAACCAATAACCTGTCTAACCCATATGTCCACGGGTTTGAGATAGGCATGGGTCCATCGCTATTATTAAAGAAATAATTGAAAATTGAATACCCTGATGACCCTATTGTTTTTGCATCCCTAACATAAGCCATATCTTCAATTAAAACATTTTCTCTAACCTTTCAATTCTAGTTTGAACCTGGAAGAAAAGTGAGGAATTAATTTGAGTAGTTTATTTTTCCCTTTGACTCATCTTTGACATCTTCACTTCTTCCACTAGTAGAGGCCATAGTCTATGCTTGACTCATACTTCCTTTCTGTTCTGTTCTCAACCCTTATTTACTGATATTGAAACAATCTATTTGTAAACCCTCACCACCAACTGTGAAAAACCCTCTACAATTCTGAATTCAGTCACTAAACACACACAAAATTTCACTCTTTGTTAAATTCAAAATCACTGAATCACCCTTTGAATTCTCTGCTGCTAGAAATTTCACTTCTCTTAAAAAGCACTTGAAAATTCTATGAAGTCTTCGCTCTGAGAAAATGAAATCTTTGTAAAATGAAATAATAATGGACAAGTATACTTATAATCAATAATTCAATGCAGATGTCTCTTCAAACTAGTAAGCCTAGCATTCAGTCATAGCCACCATTAGTTTCACATACTATGCCATCAATTTCTGGTTCTAGCCGTGGTATTCAAACTGTTAGGCAATCAATTTCTGATGAGTATTTTTGAATAAAAAACTTTATAAAATTTGAAATGAAATCAATATCAAATCTGATTGGCTACATTAAATCAAAATACAGCTACTTTTTCCACCTGTTAAAATCCTTGCAATCTGATTGGTTAACAATTATCCATGATGGCACCACTGAAAAGTCTTTACTTTAACTTTAGTCAGCTACCAGCGACTCAACGACAGAGTGGTCTCCTTGTCGCATGATCATTTTGATAACTGCAGTTTGTTTAGGAGACTTGGAGACTATGATAGGATTAACAATTATATCAACGGTTGTCATGGTGTCTCTTAATGTTTTAACTTAATCTTTTCTCTTACAGAGACAATGCGAAAAATCACTTTGCTAACTGTTCCTTTACCTTAGGTTATATCTGCAGACTCTGCGACTGTGCAATCTTGTCATGCCCAAAACTAGGGCAAAACACACACACAATTTTTTTTTTTTTTGAAACACAAAGGTACGTACAACTAACAAAGGAGAGTTGGAAATATAATAGCAAAGTATAGTTAACCTCTGCATAACAAGGTAGAGGTGTAGACATAATAAGGGTCAAGCCACAACAGACACAAAATTGGGCATCAACTTATTCCACGGTTATCGGAATCCTCAACTTGGGTTTACCTATGTCTGATTCCTTATTTAAAAATCATGATGGTAGTTAGTGGTTCAGGAACATATGTTGATCTGGGTTTCCCTTAACCTTATATCTAGATTTAAACTTATTTCATCCAAGTTTAATTCCAGTTAACATTAGACAATGAGATATTGACAAGATTACGATAAAATAACATTTTCACCTATATAAATCCATTATTAATTAAAATTCATTTCTATAATCAATTTTGATTTCATAACCTACTAAACATCATAATAAAATGATTCTCCTATGACAAACAACATGCTTCTTCTAATCCATCGACACTAATGTACGACTTTAATTTAACCTTTTCATTTAGACAATAGAAATATCTCCTAAAACAACATTAAATTTACTTTTAATTATAATTGAGTATAAACCTAAATTAGTTCACAAGAGCAATATAATCCCTAATAATTA
>MU223871.1:3501476-3522711 GCA_018584345.1 Thuja plicata | reverse complement strand
TGCTTGATGTTGCAGAGACAATTGAAGGTGTTTTATGTCAATTATTTTCTGTTCCAGTTAGTTAGATGGTTCTTTCTCTTAGTCTAAGTTACAGTAAGAAAGAAAGGATGTTTCCTTCTTTTGTGGCAAGGATGTGAGTAAACCTCAGTAGGATGTGCTATGGGATATTCAGGGAAGAATTAGATAGAAGTTGTTAATGATATGTTTCTTTTTCTTAATCTGAATTGCAGTAGGAGGGAAAGGATGTTTTATTCCTTTGCTTTGAGGATGTGAATGAACCTCAGTAGGATGTGCTGTGGGATATTCGGAGAAGGATTCATTAGAATTTTTCATCATTTCATTTATCTCTGTTAGTAGTTGTTGTAGATTAGTTAGTACTGAGTGTATGAATTCATAGGATGTGTGAGTTCTACAGCTTGGTTTATAGATTAGAAAGCTCTCCTTGCCTGGATTAAGTTCTGTTTAGGCTTAATTCAGTTTGCCTCTTCTGCTCTCAGGTTAAGAGCATACCCTGTGTTAGTTTTAGGACCAAGACATAATTCATTGCATATCATTCCAATAGGGAGCTGTACCTACCAATTCAAAGAAAAGCCAGTAATCAAAGAATGTCTTTTCAACTGTTGTAATCAGATATTGTTCATAATTTGGGCACTAAGAGTCATATTCCTTAGAAGTAAGAAAGGAAAAATCTATTTACCAACACATATATTCTGATGGTTATATGAAATACTACACTATATGTATAATATTTGAAAAATATGTCACAAATATCTACCCATGGTTTATCAGTTCTATCTGGAATTTATCACAAGTTTTAACTAGCTAGGTTCACAAATGTTTTGTCAAAAACTAGAACAGAGTATTTAAGATTATACAAAATAAAGGCAATGATTTGGTCTTATCATCTGCCCCTTGGTTAATAAAATGCTTTTCCTTAAGCATTGCATCTTCTAGGAATTGACCTAAAGTCACCAACTTCAGTTCTTCCTCGCCTCTAGCTCTTGAAGGAGTAGTAAAATCCTCTTGTTCTTTCCTAAACTTCCCTTATGTGATCCTCTTGTAGCCTGTTAATCCTGGCAGTGTTGATGTCATACAAGGGCCAAAGGAGCATGGGAGGTTGCATTGTGAGTGGACACCAGAGCTCCTGCCTGATTTTCCTACCCAGCTCCATGTATTTTGGTGCTTGGTGTATGGCTGCTTCAAGGTTAATGGGGTTGTGTGGTTCTGACCTTTTGAATGCCTTTGATAATCTAGCCCATCTACTTCTGGCACCAGTTAAGGCTCTTTGGAAGACAAAATAAGACATGCTATCATATTCTGCATACACATCTATTCTGAGCTTGAAAATTTTATCTCTTATTTACTTTTTAATATTCCCATATGTCAGTTTGAACCAATCCCTCAAGAATACTTTTGGTTGACTACTTTCTTCTCTTAATGGCAGGGGTTCCATTTTCTCAAGTTCTCTATAATTCTCCAATTGTCTATCATAGTTAGCCTTATTGTGCATCCAGGACATTAGGTCCCTTAGGTGTATATCCCTTATGTAAAGTAGGGGTTTCCATTCAATCTTTGTAGGAAAGATGAAATTATGCACATACAACTCATAGAGTAAGTTTTGTTGCCAAGATGGAAGGGTCTGGTATAAACCATAAAATTCTTGGGCTGTTTTGAACTCTGCGTTTACATCTTTGAGGGTCATCATCAACTGGAATAGGAGGAATTGTTCTTTTAGACAGATGGTATAAACCCTAGGTGGCGGTCTATAAGAAATTATCTGGTCAGTCAGCTTAAGGGCATGTTCCATTCTCTATTTCTATCTTTCCAACTAATCTTTTAATTCTGCAATTTCCTCTGTTTGTTCTGCTATTACTTTCTACAATTTATTTTTCTCTTCTCCCCATAGAGTGGTTGTCAGCATATGCTTATTATATAACTGGAAGAGAAGCATTTTTCAGAGTAATCAGACCACTATTTTCATCCTGGTTATTCTTCCTCCTTTGTTCCCTCCATAACTCATCTAAGAAATTTATTAACCAAGTTCACTTATAGGAAACTAGGGCATTTCTCGTGCAAGCTAGCTGGTGAGTTATAGGGGTTTCTTTTTCGTGGGTTGGAACATCCTGATGACTAAATCCTAGGTCATTTTGACATACATTTGGCTTAGCTTCACACTCCTCATCCAGATTTTGAGGAATGTCTGGAATCTCAAACTGGCTGGGAGAATCATTTGGAACAATATGAATAGGATTTTCCTCCTCAAATTGTTTGGGGGAAGTGGACTGGCTTTCGATGGGTACTTTAGGAATCTTCCCTCTCATCCTATAGCTTCTTCTTACATGGATTTCCTCAGTCTCTACAGCCTTTTTCTTACTAACCCTTTTTCTTACTAACCCTTTTTGTTTTCTCTACTGTAGGAGTAGTGGCTGCAGGAACATACTTCATTTTCTTCCCTCTCAAGACTGTAGGGTTTTGTGGCTCAGCTGCAAGAACCAAAGTTTCTCCCACTAACTTCCATTTTCCTTTTGTTTTGGCGGAAGTAGGTATATTACTCAGGTGAGTGGGTAAAGGCACATTTTCTTGTAAATTTTTTATTTCTGCCCCTTGGGTACTTTGCTCAGCAACTGGATCAGGGGGAACTACATTATCTTAGCTAAATTGCACACTAGGGGCAATTTGAGGCTGCAGGGTTTTATGATGGACAAATTCTATCCATACCATAGGAGATACATCCCTAAGAGATCTTTCTATGAGAAATTTAATTAAAGCATGGTGAGTAAGAGAATTGTCATTTCCTTTCTGGGTTTCCTTGGCACTAATGCACAACATATTAAACAAGAAATTGGGGGCATTCATTGGGATATTATGTCGTACATAACTAAGCATCTTAAAATGATGTGCATGTAAATTAGAAAATCTTCCTTCACAGGTGAAATACCTGATAATTTGTGTGGCCAAATAATGATATGGTGGAGGAATGGACATTCTTTTGCACCCTTGTTTAGTGATTTCCAAAGGAGGGTTACCTAGCAGGGTAAACTGGGCCCTAGCTGACCTGACATCATGCGCATTGGGGTAGTACTCCCCTGCTACTGGAAAACCAGTTACTTCCACTATTTTCTCCTCTATTGCAATGACTGTCAACCCCCATATCATTTATTGGCCTTCATCAAATGTGTTTGCAAATTTTGTTGTTGCTTCCTCATCAAACTTCATCAATTTTAAGAAATATCCCAGCCATCCACAGGCATTAAATCTTCTTACTGTCTCAACATCATAAAGTAAAATACTATGAACTACTGGTTCATGCCACTACAATTGGCCCCCCATTTGTGCTTACTAAATTCAACCTCTACTCTATTGTCAACAATTACCTTCTCTTCTTTTGAATTTCAGACTACTTCTTGTAAAACCATAGACCCTTTTTCACATTCTTCTGGTACTCTTGATATGAACAATAATAATGCACTTTAAGAGAATGAATTATAGATATGAATTATAGATATTCATGTAAGAGTTATGTCATGGTTTTAATACTGGGTCACATCTAGTCTGACAATTAGGGGTTTATTTGGAATAAAGGTACAACACTTAACACTCGTGTGATGCGACAGCTAGATTTTAATTAAGACAAGGCCAAAGTACAGATTTGAGGATCTTAACGAGTAAATAGAAATGACATTTGAGGAATTGGCACACTTCCCTACCCCCTATGAAACATTGACAAGTGTCCTCACTTGTCAGACTTGGTAGAAGGTACAAAACTGGATCAAGGTGACAATGATACATTTATTGCAATATTTGATATAACCAATGAAATCTATGCGCTAAAAATGGAAATAAATTTGAAATGCTCGTACCTGTTAATTGATCATCACATGTGCTAGGAAAGGTTGGCAAGAGTGGACTGATGGCATCGACAGTCGGCATGCATCAATGCATGATCTCTTTATTGAAAGCATAGAAAAATGATGACGTGGGAGGTGGGTGGATGGAAGATTAAGGAATGAAATGGGTTGAAAAAGAAGAATGTCGAAAGTGAAAGGAGAATTTGAACTTTATGTAAACATAAAGCTTTTATTATGGTCATGCTTCGAAGGAATTCTTATTGAAGAGCTGCATGAAGGAGGTTAACACCCTCTGCTGCAGGAAGTGTTACCTGTTGATCCTTTAAAATTGGCTAGTTGAATTGCTGCAGGAAGCCTTCTTTCATCTATGGCTAGTGATACAACTTTAGTCTATGTCCATTGACTAATAGCTTGAAATGTATAGGGTCAATTGTGGTTAACTGGACTACTCCATTTGTAAATACATGGCTTATTTCATATGGAACCAACCATTATGTCTACAGCTTGCCTGGTATCTCTTGGAATCTGGAATCATATAACAATTCCCAATATCCAACTTGGAACTGCTTACTCTTAATATGGGAGTCGTGCCACTATTTCCTTTTCTTTTGGATAATTTTTGTGCACTATAGGGAAGACTCGCGCATTTCATCCAAAGAATTGAGATGTAGCAAGTGCTCTCTCTGTACTGTAGGAAGATCAATATTTAACTCCAGTGCTATTCTTAATGTCTTGTGCTCAAATTAAATTGGTAGCATTGCAGCTTTACCATATAACAATTTGAATGGAGTGAACCCTGTGGTGGTCTTCCATGTTTTTCTATATGCCCAGATGAATTTTGATAGTCTGCTACTCCAATCTCGGTGATACAAATGAACTGTCTTTGTTAAGATTGGTTCTATTTCCAGATTTGTAACTTTTGCTTGTCCATTGGCTTGTGGGTGATAGGGGCTTGACTTCCAATGTCTGATATTATATTCCTTCATGAGCTCTATTATCATATTGGAAGTGAGTTGAGTACCTTGATCAGTAACAATTTCTCTTGGCATGCCATATCTAGTAAAAATTTCTTCATATAGAAATTTAGCAACTTTATGATCCCTGACATGCTTCATTGCCCTTACTTTGACCCATTTGGTCAGGTAATCTATACACACCAGAATGTATGACTTCCCATTGGATGGAGGGTCTATGGGACCAATAAAGTCTATGCCCCATTTATCAAATGGTGTTACCACCACCTATGGGTTTAAGGGAATTTCATCTGATCTTGTTGGGCGGCCCATTCTTTGACATTTGTCACACTTCCTTGTATAACTGGCTGCATCTTTGTGAAGTGTAGGCCAGTAGTAGCCAGTTGTTAAAGTCTTTCGTGCTATTATTTTGGTTGTAAAGTGTCCTCCACATGGTTCATTATGATATGCATGTAGAATGTCATATGTCTCATCTTCTCTCACATATCTTCTCATGACTTGGTCAGGTCCAGTGTAAAATAATGTGCTATCAATCCAAGAGAAATGGAAGCTTTTTTCTACAAGAAGCTTCTTATCCTTATAAGAGAAATGTGTAGGCATTTTGTTAGCTTCTAGGTAATTATCTATATCAGCATACCATGGATTTTGGATTGCAATATGAAATAAATTTTCATCTGGAAATGCATCATCTATCAAAGTAGTATCTTCTTCAGTATGATGAATTCTGGATAGATTATCATCTACCATGTTTGCTTTCCATGGCTTGTCAATGATTGTTATATCAAATTCCAGCAAAAGAAGAAGCCATCTTTCTAACCTACCTATGATGGCAGGTTTGTTCATGAGATACTTAATTGTTGCATGGTCAGTATGAAAAAAGATAGGATAACTAGTTACATAATGACAGAATTTGTTTAGAGCATAAACTACTGTTAGCAATTATTTCTCAGTCACTGTATAGTTTAACTCTGGTCCATGTAGACTTACTAATATAATAGATTGCATTTTCAAGGTTTCTAGACTTTTTTCCTAAGATAGCACCTACAAAATAGTTTGAAGCATCTGTATGTATGTGAAATGGAAAAGTTTAGTCAGGACCCCTAAGTACCAGTGCAGTTGTCAAAAGTGACTTAAGCTGTAGGAAGGATTCATCACATTCTTTTGTCCAAGAAAATTCATCTTCTTTGGTAAGTAAGTTGTATAGAGGAATAGCTATTTGACTAAAGTTCTAGATAAACCTCCTATAATAGCCAACATGACCTAGGAATGATCTGACATCTTTTTTCTTAGTAGGAATAAGGAGTGTGAGAATTACCTCTATCTTCACAGGGTCTACCTGGATTCTAGCTTTGGAGATAAAATGTCCCAACACCACTCCTTCTTGCATCATCAAAAAGCACTTTTCACTATTGAGAGACAGGTTATATTCCTCACATATGATTAGTACTTTCTCCAAGTTCTTCAAAGCTTAATCAAATGTGACACCGAATGTAGAGGAGTCATCCATGTAGATTTCCATGCAATCATGTGATATATCAACAAAGATGTTGATCACAGCTCTCTGAAAGGTAGCAGGTGCATTGCATAATCCAAATGGTAATACTGAATAGGCATATGCGCCCCAAGGGCATGTGAACATAGTCTTTTCTTGATCTTTGGGGGCATTGCTTATCTGATTGTAACCACTATATCCATCCAGAAAGGAAAAGTATTTCTTTCCAGCCAAATTATCCAACACCTCATCAATAAATGTTAAAGAAGAGTGGTCCTTCTTTGTGGCATTATTTAATTCCCTATAATCCACACATATCCACCAATTACCTCCTTTTTTAGGTACAATGACCAATGGTGATACCCACTTGCTATCAGAGATTGGATAGATGAATCCAACATCCAACAACTTTTATAACTCAGTTTTAACTATTTCTCTTAGCGAAAGATTTATTCTCCTTTAAGGTTGACAAAGTGGAAAGCTTCCATCACTAATGTAGATTCTATGGGTGCAGAGTTTAGGGTTTAGTTCCTTCATATCCCCATATTCCCATGCAAATGCTTTTTTATGCTGACTGAGGAGCTTGGTTAATAGTGCCAACTCTGATTGGGACAACTTGTTTTTTACATGGAGGTTACAACCAGGGGAAAGTTCCACTATTGTTGTGAGCTCTATCATTGATACTTCAGGAACTAGACTTGTAGCTATTTCATTTGGTAGTAATTAATAAATTATTTCAGGGGTTGTTGGAAACATACAGTCCTCATAGGTACATAGCTGTAAAACAGAACTTTCAGAAACATCTTTAGCCAAAATACATTCATTGGTAAGAATGCTTTGTATCACATCATCTTCCTCTTGCATCTTTAGAAAAGATTGCCTATGCAACATCATGAGCTGGGCTACTGAATTCAGCTCTTCCTCCTCATCCCCTAAGTCTGGCCAAATAGGTTCTCCCAAGTCTGGCTGGGGTTGGGTAGGAAGATATAGGGCTAGCTTCCTTATGGCTTGACCATTTGAAAATGTCATATTGCCTGATCTGCAATTAATTTTGGCATCAGTGGTGGCTAACTAGGGTCTTCCCAAGATTACAAGATAGCCAACAATGTTTACTTTAGGTGATAGGATAAGAAAATTAAAAGGATACTCCTATGAATCTAAGATAACTATCACATCTTCTATGAGACCCTCTGGAGTAATAGTTGAACTATCAGCAAGTTGTAACACTGTGGCTATTGTTCTTAAGCTTTCTATTCTTAGCCTATGCATTGTATCTTTAGTCGTCACATTTATTGCTGCTCCCAAATCAATTAGAACATTTTTCACAGTCTATCCATTTATTATCAGGTCGACTACTATGCTGCCAGGATCTGAATACTTTGGTATTACCACCCTTCCTAACATGATATCTGCTAATTTCCCTACAACATGTACTATTTGAGGGTCTTTCTTCTTCAATCCTGGCTTCTTAAGGCATGCTTCCTTAATAGCCTTTCCACAAAAAGGTATATCTTTGATAGCTTGGAATAGAGGGATTTGAATGTTGATATTTTTTAGCTACTCAATAACATCAAATGTTTCTTCCTCTTGGGGTATAGGTTTTTCTATGTTTAACCTATGTGGAAAGGGTGGATTTATTGAAGTGTGGACAATAGTTCTACTGGGTATATCAGTTGGATGTCTGGTATTTGGGAGTGTGGCTTCTAGAAGTAGTGTTGCAGGAGTGTCTACAACCTCCATGATAATAGGATATTCAAGTGTAGGCAGTGTGGTACCATACCTCAAATGCATATTAGCTATCTCTAATGAATAAGTAGGAAACTGCTGATTGTTAGTAGTGTACATTTGCTACTGCTACTGTTTGTTGTTTGGATTTGGCTGTGGTTGAGCAGGAAATTGGGTTGGCTTTGGATTAGCATTAGTTTCTGTAGGAGGTGGCATTATTGCAGGTGGTTTCACTAGAGGTGGTAATTGTGGACAGACAGAATTTTGGTTAGGCCATTGTTAAGGCCCCCTCCATTAATTAGTTTGCTGCCAATTTTCTTGTGGTGGTTGCCATTGATTCTGCTGATTAGGCCACTAGTTATTTTGTGGGTTTTGCCACTGGTTATTTTGTTGGTTTGGCCATTGGTTATTTTGCTAGTTAGGCCATTGGTTATTCTACTAGTTTGGCCACTGAGGTTGAGAGTACTGAGAAGTGTTCTGATAACTTTGGTTTTGCCACTGATTATTGTTAGAATTTGAAAATTGTAGAGGATCTTGTGGCATACCTTCTCGTGAAGCCCATGGTCAACACTGAGCAACAAAGAACACTTGATCATTGTCTCCTTCTATCTTCATGTAGTTAGTTGGCAAATGTTGATTTTCTAGGTTTGCTACCAGCTTACATCTGCAATCTTTCTTTTGTTTGCGGTAGTGTGGATAGTACCCAGCCAATTGTGATTTAGCTTCTACATGCTTCTTCTTGGCAGTCATTTTGTCAAGATGTGTAGCTACATCATTTATAATATCTTTCTTGAAATCCAAAAGCAAATTAGATATCTCTAGCTTTGAAATGCTTGAACCAATCCCTTTTATGACTATGGGCTGGTATCCTTTGCCTTTCTTCACAGTTGACCTTGAGTAGTTGAGACAGATTTTCTTGAGGTCATCCCAAGAGGATTTGGATATGTCTCCACTAGCCATCAAGTCTAATGCTTCCAGACAGTTGTCATTTACCCCCCTCAAGAAGACTAGTTTCTATGAATCGTCTGCCAGTACGTGCTGGGGATTCTTCTGCATTGTGTAAAAAAAATGTGAAACATAGTCCTACAATTTTTCATCCTCCTTTTGAGAAATCCTAAAGATATCATCTCCTTTTAGGTCACCCCCTTTCCAATAATCTTTGTATTTCTATAGAAATGCAATCTGCATCGCATCCCAGGTACCTGCTGCATTAGCTCCTAAGCCCACGAACCATCATAAGGCTGACTCTTTTAATGTTGTAGGAAAAAAATTGAGCTTATGGGCATCGGTATTATAGTCAAAGCTTCGACAAAGTATTTCAAACTAAAATAAGAAAGTGTCAGGATCCTCCGTTATAAGACCATAAAACTTTGGAAGAGCAGCTGTGGGTATATTTTTTAGATTAGCATTGTTTCTAAGGCTTGGGAGAGGAAATGGAAAAGTAGGTTGTGCCATTACTGGAAGTATTTGATTATGGGGTTGCTGCTGGAAAGGAGCATTAGCTACAGGATTGTTAACAATAGGTGTATTTGGCCCAAAATTATCTAGAAAGGTGGCCAAGATTTTTGCAAAAGGTTAGAGGCTGCTTATATCAAGTGGTTCTACTCTAGAGGAAGATGCTACAGGAAAGTCAGGACTTGCGTCTTCAAAGGGTAACTCAACTTCTTCAACTTCCTCGCTCAAATTAGTAGACTTTTCTAGGAGAAATCTGCCATATTCATCTTTTCTCCTTTCTCTTTGATGCATGCAATTTCATTCTTCACACTCATGAAGCAATTTTTAGGGATACAAATCTAAAAACTAACTAGGAATGAAAAAAATGACTCAAAAATGTTCCTAGCTTGACACCATCCCTGGCAGCGGCGCCAAAAATGAACCGCCTCAAAATAGGTGTGGAATTATCATTCTCAAGGCCTTTCTTAGGAATAGTTTATTCAATCTAAGGACTAATTCCCCCGTTATGAGGTGCATTTAACTTGTCAACCCAGGGACACATACTTGAAATGGTCAGCATGATATGTGCACTAGGTTCCTTAAGGAGTCATTCTACTTATGCTACAGGAAGGTAAAAATGCATAAAAGAAACCTACACTAGTGTTATAGGAAAAGAATACACTTATCTCCTTACTGAAATAAATGCTAGAAATTGCAAACTTAGTTAAACCTATACTTTCAACCTAGAACATCCATTATAACTATTCTGGCAAATGCTGCAGGAACATTCACAAGGTACAATGATGCAGGAAGAAATTGTAACTTCTATCTAAAATACTAGAAATACTGGAAATGCTAGAAATGCTGGAAGGAAATCTATTCTATTATAACCTATTCCACCTCCCAAGTGGGCCCCCTTGGTTGGTTTCTGCTAATCTATTAACACAGAACGTAAACCAAGAATTACTTCATTGTATTTCAAAAACTCATTACATAAAAACAATACATGAAACTTAAAATAGTTTGCTATAAGATATAACAGTTTTCTTCCAAAAACTTCTTTCTCTAACTTCAAACTATCGTTCCAATCCTTATAAATAGAGGATCAAACACTTATTACAAAATAGAAAAGAAACTATCTTGGTGAAAACATGCCGGAGAAGAAGATGGAAATGCAACAGCCTGCGGTGTGGGTAATAAAGCTTGGGCGACCAGTTCAACATAATAAAGTGCAGAGGGAATATAGAAACACTACATCTCCACATCTTGGAATAATGGCTCCTCCATTGTAGTAGCTATGTCTCCTGGTGCTGTGATGATCACTCTACCATAGCTGGTCCTCAACAATCTTCCTTGAATGCTGTCGACCACTCTCCAGCCGCTTCCTCTCCTGTCAAGTTAGTTGTGATGTGGAAATATTCATGCAACAAGCTTAATAAAATTAAATCTAGATATTAGAACATATATTCTGATGGTTATATGAAATACTAAATTTTTTATCTAGGTGCCCACAATGATCCTCAGCTTTCTTAGAGTATGCAGTTAAATCATCTTGATAAACAACCATGAATAAGTCAATAAATTCTTTAAAAGAAACATCCATGGCCCTTTGAAAAGTCACCCCTACATTTATCAATCCAAATGGAATTATAATATAGACATAAGTTCCCCAGGGAGTGGTAAATTCAGTCTTGTATTGCTCTAATTCATTTACTAAAACTTGGTTGTAGCCAGAGAAACCATCCTGTTGGAGATTTGATTCTGAACAGTTGATTGATAGTATGTTTGTCATTGATGACAACATATAATACATAGTAGTACTTCTATATGTACTTATCAATATGATGACATGAATACCAGCATGGATAGACACATGTTGTTGACATGTATACTATGCTATGTTCATACACGCATACTCAGATATGAAGTTTCAGCAAAGATATGTAATTCTGTTATTGACGGTTACAGTTCTGGAGGAATAACGGTTTAAGGCCGATGTATGTAACATGTTGATCAAGTTGTGCCTATCTTTAGGATATGCATGTGTATATTCATGATTATTTATGTGTTTTTGATATTGTTCTGGAGGTGCAAGACGTGTTTCAAGAAGATTACAAAGCTATGATTAATTTGGTGAAGATGACTTGTGAAGTGATGTGTCTATTCAGTTATTACTTGCAAGGTTGTAATTATTCTTATGCACTTAATAGAGCTGAAAAAGATGTTAAGAAGAGTCATCCTACAGGTCCCATGATCTCATACTTGGTGTATGTACTTATAGAAGGTCATTTGTGATAAGAAGAGTTGCAAAAGCCAAAGATTGACAAGCAGAGCAGAGTGTTGATGCAGCAAAGCTATATTTATCATATGTTGATAATATAGATGTTTATGTTGAAGCATTCAGAATATAGATTAGATTGTTATATTTCTTTACAAGAGGTTAAAGCATTGGGGCATAAAAGGAACTGATCAGACAAGCAGTGTCACAAATAGTAGTTCATCTTGTTGATATAGTGTGTATCAAATAACCATAAGGTTGTAGCCTTCACCACTTGGACAGTGAGTCGTCCACCCCTAACAGGGTTATTGTAAAAGACTCCTAATAGGGTCTGACCCTTAACCAAGTCACTATACTACTGCATTGTAATGTACAAATCCTAACAGGGTTGGAAGATCTTTTAAACGGGATCACTATAAATAGTATAGTTATTTGTGGGTACTAATTTCCACCGGGGTTTTTACCATTTGGTTTCCCCTTAACCAAATTTATGTTTTGTGTAAAATTTTATCTATATGTGCATTTACTTTGTATCAATCTAGATTAATAAGTATAAGATAAAGATTTAAGGTTGTAGATAACTGATTCACCCCCCCCTCTCAGTTATCTCTGAAGTATTCTAACAATTGGTATCAGAGAAAAGTGCCTTGGAGTGAAATCCTAACATCTTAAGGTAGATCAAATGGCATACTTCAGAAAAGAGAGCACTGAGTTTGATGGAGAGAACTATCTGGATTGGAAGAACAAAATGATAACACATCTACAGCACATTGTATTTGAGATCTTTGAAATTGCTACACAAGAAGTTGTAATTCCATCTCTAAAAGACCTTGCAAAGGATGATGCTACTATAAGACAGAAGGAAACATTTACCAATAATGCAATTGCCAAAGAAGCCCTAATCAGTGCCTTATCTGACAGTGAATTTTCTAAAATCAAGAAAATTGACAAAGCTTATAACATATGGAAGTATTTAGAAAACATGTTTGAAGGAGATGTTCAAGCAAAGAATGCACGTAGGAAGACATGGAAGAAGAAATACAACAGCCTTGAGATGTTGCTTGAAGAGAACATTAGAAATTATAATCAGAGGATAAATGAAGTAGTATCTGGAATCAGAAACAATGGAGGAGAAATTTTAGAAGAAGATATAATGGATAAGATATTAACTACTTTGACATCAGACTATGAAAAAAAGATCAATATTCTAGAAGAAACTATGCAATTCTCACAAGACTTCAAGAGAGAGACTTTGATCAGCAAAATCTCTGCATTTGAGATATCAAGATTGAAGACTAAACCTAAGAATGAAATAGCCTTCAAATCTTCAATCCACGGTAAGAAATCCTCACACATCTCTAGTCATAATGAGAATGAAGAAACTGATGAAGAATTAGAAGAGATAATTTCCATGATTGCTAAGAGAGAAAAGAAAGGAAAAGGAAAGTATGAAGGACAGCTTTCATTCAAGTGTTTTTCATGTAATAAGATTGGTCACTATGCATCTAAGTGTCCCACAAGAGTCAAGAAGTTGAGATCTTATTACAAACCTAAATATAGGAAGGAATGTTACCATGCTAAATAAGGTGTAACTGATGAAGATTTAGGAGAAGATGAAATTGGATTCATTGCCCTTAAAGACATGGAAAGATTACTCAAAGATATAGACATTACAAATAAAGAAGAAGATCATGAATTAGCCTTAATTTCCAAAATAGATGTCAGAACTGATTGGATCATTGATAGTGGATGCTCACATCACATGACAGGTGATAAAGACAGATTTGTTCATCTAGAAAAATACAAAGGAGGTATGGTTAGATTTGGATATAACACTCCTAAACCTATCATAGGCAAAGGTTCCATCACTTTGGATGGAAAGAATAAAATAGATGATGTTTTATATGTTCATGGATTACATCATATCTTGTTGAGTGTTGGACAACTACTTGACAAAGGCTATCATTTAGACTTCAAAGACAACAAGTGCATCATTAGAAACAAGGATGGAGACATGATTACATCAGGCTCTAAAACAAAAGGTAATGTTTTTTAGCTCAATTCAGATGTAATTTGTTTTTTTGCAAAAGTAGATGACAATTGGTTATGGCACAAGAGATTATTTCATATCAATTTCGACAATATAGTAAAGATCAGTAATGTCAAGGAAGTTAGAGACCTACCAAGCATTGCAAGACCAGTTGACACAATATGCAGGGAATGTTTTATGGGTAAACATGTAAGGAGTTCATTCAAAATCAAGCAGACTTTAACTAAAAACAAATTGGACTTAGTGCATACAAATTTATGAGGTCCTACTCAAACAAGATCATACTATGGTGAAAGGTACTTTATTTTGTTTGTTTATGATTATTCTAGGATGATGTGGGTTGCATTCTTAAAAGAAAAGTCAGAAGCCTTTGAGAACTTCAAAATATTCAAAGCTAAGGTAGAGAATGAATCAAGACTAAAACTAAAATGTTTAAAATCAGATAGAGGAGGAGAATTCACCTCTGACTAGTTTTATGACTACTATGAAGAACATGGAATAAAAAGGTAGTTGAGTGCCCCTAGAACACCGTAGAAAAATAGAATTGCAGAAAGGAGGAACAAGATTATACTGGATACAACACACACCATGATGATTGAAGGAAAAGTGGCACACACATATTGGAGAGATACAATGAACACAACATTGTATACCATCAATAGAACTCAATTGAAACTAGGCATGGACAAAAAACCCTATGAACTATGGTTTTTTAATGTACCTACAGTAAAATACTTCAAAATATTTGGCAGCAAGTGCTACATCAAGAGAGATGATAGTATTGGCAAGTTTGATGATAGAAGTGATGAAGGTATTTTTCTTGGTTACTATACAGAAAGCAAAGCTTACAGATGTTTCAAATTGAGATCAAAGAAGATAATTGAAAGCACAAATGTTAAGATTGATGAGCAGTTTATGATTCAAGAAAGGTACTATGATTATGCACCTTTGATTGAAGAAGAACCCAGACCTATTAGTAAAGATACTATGATTGAAAAAATGTTTTGTTGCATTGATGTCTCATGCAATGACCCAGATTCAAGCAATGAAGAAAAAAATATTATAAAGGAAGAAATCACACCTAAGGTTCCTAAATTTACATCCAGATACCACTCTAAAAATGATATGATTGGAGATCAGAGCAGCAGTGTTTTAACTAGATCAAAAGAAAAGAGTCTTACAGTGGATGAAGAGGTACGTTTACTTTCACAGATTAAACCTTTAAGTGTTGAAGATGCTTGCAATGATTCTGACTATAAAAATGCAATGAAAGAAGAACTAGATCAGATAATCAAGAATGACACATAGGAATTGGTTCCTAGACCAAGTGATAAAAATGTAATTGGAACAAAGTGGATTTTCAGAAACAAAAAGAATGAAGAAGGTACAGTAATAAGAAACAAAGAAAGATTAGTATGTAAAGGATATGCACAGAGAGAAGGAATAGACTACACTGATACATTTTCCCCTATGAGCAGATTGGAAGCCATAAAATTATTTTTGGCATATGCAACTTTAAAAGACTTTAAAGTTTATCAAATGGATGTCAAATCAGCCTTTTTGAATGGTGACTTAAAAGAAGAAGTCTACATAGAACAGCCTGAAGGATTTAACCTTTCAGATAGACCAGGCATGGTATGCAGACTAAAGAAAGAACTTTATAGACTTAAATAGGCCCCAAGAGTGTGGTATGAGAGACTAGATGGTTATCTCACAAAGATTGGATTCAAGAAAGGAGTAGCAGATTGAAACTTGTTCATAAGAGAAACACCTGATGGATTACTATTAGTTTCCATATATGTTGATGACATTATCTTTGGAGGTAATGACAAGCTTAGTATAACATTTGTAAAAGAAATGCAGAATGAATTTCAAATGAGTATGATTGGTCCTATAAAATACTTAAATGCAGAATGAATTTGAAATGAGTATGATTGATCCTATAAAATACTTTTTGGGATTAAATGTAAAACATACAGACAAAGGAATATTCATTAATCAGTCAAAATATGTAAAGGAAATATTGAAAACCTTCAAGATGGAGGATTGCAAGCCAGTATGAACTCCTATGATCACAGGAAGTAAACTTTCAAAAGATGATGACTCCACAATAGTTGATAAAACATTGTATAAATCTATGATTGGAAAGCTTATTTATCTAACTCAATCAAGACCTGACATATCTAATGTAGTTGGCATTGTTGGAAGATTTGCAGCTGAACCCAAGCATAATCAATTAATGGAAATCAAGAGGATATTCAGATATCTTAAGGGAACTATAGACTATGGTTTATTGTATCCTAAATCAAAGAATACACAACTTCATGTGTATACTGATGCAAATTGGGCAGGTTTTATTGATGATAGGAAGAGCACTTCAGGAGGAGCATTATTTCTTGGAGAAAATTTGGTATCTTGGACAAGCAAGAAGCAAAACTGTATTTCTCAGTCAATAATAAAGGAAGAATATGTTGCAGCAACACTGAATTGTACAAAAATTGTTTGGATCAAACAGATGGTTAAAGACATTGGTATTTAGGTTGACTATCCTATTGTTATTCACTGTGACAACACCAGTACTATTAACATGTCTAAGAACCCTGTGATGCACGTAAAGACAAAACAAATAGAGATCAAGTACCATAATCTGAGAGAAAAAGTTGCAGACAAGGAAGTGACATTGGACTATGTAAGCACAAAAGATCAGTTAGCAGAAATTTTCATGAAGCCTTTAGCAAAGGATACTTTTGAGTATCTAAGGGTGAAGTTGGGAGTAATTCCCTCTCCTAAGTCTGATTAGAAAAATTAGAAAGTACATCAGTCCTGTGTGACTGATGAATGGTTGACTACTCTACTTCTGGAGTAGTACCTATGCAGAATGGTTTATGGCACCCTTTGCCATTGACATCAATGGGGGAGTATGTACCAGTAAAAATAAGATAAACCAGGAACACATACAAGGAGCTTATACTATGGGGGAGTAAAGGAACATAGTAGAGAAGTATGAAAATGGGGGAGTATTCAGAGAATACATAGTACATGAAACTACAGCAGTGTAGATGTATCTTTGTTGAGGATATTGTGAATATTGTATTAGAAATAAGACACCATGAATAGAAGTTGTTTTTATATCATATGTTGTCATCAATGCCAAAGGGGGAGATTGTTGGAGATTTGATTCTGAACAGTTGATTGATAGTATGTTTGTCATTGATGACAACATATAATACACAATAGTACTTCTATATGTACTTATCAATATGATGATATGAAGACCAGCATGGATAGATACATGTTTTTGACATGTTTACTATGCTATGTTCATACATGCAGACTCAAATATGAAGTTTCAATAAAGATATGTAATTATGTTATTGACGGTTACAGTTCTGGAGGAATAACGGTTTAAGGCTGACATATGTAACGTGTTGATCAAGTTGCACCTATCTTCAAGATATGTGTGTTTATATTCATGATTAGTTATGTGTTGTTGATATTTTTCTGGAGGGGCAAGACGTGTTTCAAGAATATTACAAAGTTATGATTAATTTGGTTAAGCTGACTTGTGAAGCGACGCATCTGTTCAGTTATTACTTGCGCGGTTGTAATTATGCTTGTACACTTAATAGAGCTAACAAGGATGTTAAGAAGAGTCATCCTACAGGTCCCATGATCTCATACTTTGTGTATGTACTTATAGAAGGTCATTTGTGATAAGAAGAGTTGCGAAAGCCAGAGATTGACAAGCAGAGGAGAGTGTTGATGCAGCAGAGCTATATTTATCATATGTTGATAATATAGATGTTTATGTTGAAGCATTTAGAATATAGATTAGATTGTTATATTTCTTTACAAGAGGTTAAAGCATTAGTGCATAAAAGGAACTGATCAGACAAGAAGTTTCACAAACAGCAGTTCATCTTGTTTATATAGTGTGTGTTAAATAATCAGAAGGTTGTAGCCTTCACCACTTGGACAGTGAGTCCTCCACCCCTAACAAGGTTATTGTAAAAGACTCCTAATAGGGTCTGACCCTTAACCAGGTCACTATACTACTACATTGTAATGTACAACTCCTAAAAGGGTTGGAAGATCTTTTAATAGGGATCACTATAAACAGTATAGTTCTTTGTGGGTACTAATTCCCACCGGGGTTTTTACCATTTGGTTTCCCTGTAACCAAATTGATATGTTGTGTAAAGTGTTATATGTATGTGCATTTACTTTGTATCAATCTAGATTAATAAGTATAAGATAAAGATTTAAAGTTTCAAATAACTGATTCACCCCCCCCCCTCTCAGTTATCTTTGAAGTATTCTAACACATCCATCATTGACAATAGCTCACAACTAGTTACTTTATGTAACATTTCCTCCATATTAGGTAAGGAATAGTTATCTTTTAATGAGGCAATATTTAAATTTCTAAAATCCATACATAACCTGATGTCACCATTCCTTTTTTTGACTAGTACCAAGTTTAAAACCCATGTTGAGTGTCTGATGGGCTGTATAATCCTAGCATCATTTAACTCCATCAACTCTTGTTGCATCTTAGGATCCAACAAAGGATTAATAGGCCTCTATTTTTGCCTAAATGGTTTCACCTCTAATTTTAGTGGAATCTCATGTTGGAAAAGGTCTTCCCTATAAGCCTTTAGGTCTTCATAGGACCATGCAAAAACATGCTTATATTTTCTCAAAATTTTAATCAAATTTGTCCTTATATGGGAATCTAAACCTTTTCCAATATAAACAACTTGAGGACTAGTTTATGATCCTAAGTTAATTTCTTCCAAGTCCTCAATCTTACCATTGCTTATTTTTTCTTAGTGGTCATTTTGACTACTGAACAATGTTGTAAGTTCAACCAAACCCCTAGGAATCTGATTAGAACTCAATTGGACAACCTCATTTCCTAAGACATAGTCTTTACCATAATTATTCTCAATTAAGGTATTGCAATCTATGCACTGATTCTCATAAGGGTCCAAACATTGAATTAACCTTAGAATATCTTGGTCATCCTAAAAAACTTGCCAATTGTATATATTATCTGGAACAACTAGTCTTGTCTTAACTTCAAGTACTGACACCCCATGTAAGGTCTGATCATCAGTTTTCAAAGAAAAATTTGCTAAGAAATCTACATTATATTTTTTGACCTTTCTATCCAACTTATATTTGTGTAGTCAAAAAATGGAAGCACTTCCATGGTATAATGTTTTAGCCTTCTAAGTAGGTGGTTTTGGGTCATATCAAGCACCTTGAATGGGTTCTTGACTTTGACCTAGCTTTCCCCCTATTCTGCCTCTTATTCCACTTCTTTCTATCCAGTTTTTGGCATCTTGGACTGCAGATCTGAGGTTTTTGACTTCAGGGTCAGGGTCGACCTTTTGGGTCTATTTTGAAATTGACCTTGACCTAGGTCAAGGTTTACCTTGACCTTGACCTAGGTCAAGGTTGACCTTGACCTTGACCTAGGGTTCAAATCTTAGGGTCCCATAGTTTCCAGATCTCGGTCTTTGCAAAAAGTTATTTCCCACTTTCGGGTCGGCTGTTTCGGGTTTCGAAGCATTGATTCCTAAATTATATTTAACTTAGGTCCTATCCTAGGGGTAAATGATTTAATGGGATTTTAATTCTCCTATATCAGCCTCCTTAGAATATTTTTCCCTAATTTCATATAAAAGGAAGCCTTTCTCTCTCATTTTCTCGAAGTCTTCTAAGTGCAAAAAAAGCTCTAATCAAGATTTTGTCGAGAACCAAAAGGTTCAAGAATCCATATCCAAGCACTCAAGGTGTTCAATTCTTCCTCTAAATCATTCAATTTCTCCATTTAAGATCAAGGATTCAAGCTTTCAAGCCTTTGAAAGGAATTTGGTTCAAGCATTCAAGATTTATCATTCAAGCCCTAGATCTAGCCATCATGATGGTGTGATCTTCCTTCAAGATCCTTTGTGCATCCTCAAGACTATTTCATAATCTCTTCAAGGTGGATTCCAAGCATAAAATCATGGAGGTTTATGGTTTCTAAAGTCCATGCTTTCATATTTACATACTTTCTTACATTTGAATTACAATTACATATCTATTCAATATCATAGCTTCATTGTTAGATTCAATTCTACTACTTGCTAGCATTCTGTACTTTATTGATTTCAAGGTTAATTCCTAAATTGGGGTTTGACTAAGGCAAACCCCTTCCCCAAAACAAAAAAACCTCTTTGTCTTGTAGGTACAGGTTCAGGATTGTAGTTTTGAGACCAGATCTAGATATCCTTTTCGACAAAATTTTAGGATCCGCGAACAGAGTCAGTTTCGGATCTGTGCAGGTCAGGGTTGAAATTATTGGGTTAGGGTTGAAATTTTTGGGTCAAGGTTGACATTTTTCATAAGAATACATTGAAATATAAAATGATCTCTGGGTTTTGTTTGTCTCTGCGTTCTGGTTCGGGATCAACTGTCAGTTTTTCTAGAAACTCAATACAGACCTCAAAAAACAACATTCTTTGATCTACAACATTTCAAGTTTATTACTTTTCTATCATCCATTTCAATTCAAATCCTTAATCATTCTAAATCTATCACACATTTACATTCACACATGCCATACTTTAAGAGGGAAACCTAGGATCTCCTTATTTATTCTTATTTCCAATAGATTGATTCACTTATGCATTGAGCCTTTTTGGGTTGATCAATTTGGATCCTTCCTTTGTACATATGAGAATAAAAGGGAATATCTTATTTAACCCTCCACTCTAAGAATTAAATGTAAGGTGATAAGTTATTTGAGTATCAAAACACTCTTATTCCATAAACATCTTTTTTTCTCCTTTACATTTTGGTCAACCCGTGATAGACAACTCTTTCTTTTTGGTGTTAGATTTGCATTTCATATTAGATCTTGCATGCATATAGAAGTATGTTTTCTTTTATTCTCTTGCATTTATATTTAAAAATTCATTAAAAATCACCAAATTTCTTTAAAAATACAAAAACATTTACATTTTTCATTGTGTTCAACATGTATGATTTTTTTTTGAATACTTTGATAAGGCTTTTGTTGCTAAAAATGATAGATCCCTTAATGAGGTACATGGAAGTGAGAATTAAAATGGTTCAAATGAGATCTCCATGGATCCCGTTCCTATTTAATCCTCCTCTACAATCTCCTCAATTGACCTTTACCATAGAAGTGAGTTAGGGATAGATGTTACTTCTTCTCCTAATATATGTCTTTTCTATGAGCCTACTTTAGAATATACATCTTCCCCCTTTAGGGATAAAGCTTTAGGCACTCCTACAATGTGCTTTATTGATAGGGAGGATAATCCTCCTATTTTGGATGAACCTTTGGATTTGGATTTTGATTACTCTCTTCCTCATGAAGCCATTATGGATGATTCTACTTTTTGGGATGAACCCTTG
>MU223871.1:3483853-3499815 GCA_018584345.1 Thuja plicata | reverse complement strand
ATTTTCCTTCTTCCTCTATCTAAGGATCTACTTTCCTTAGCATAGTGGCATTTGTTTATCATATAACATTATTTCCTTATAAAGATTTATGTTTTGACTATGGATACCCTCTTATATGAGAGGTGATAGTCCTAGGTCATCACCTCTTCTTTATTTTTCAAAATATGCTCTTGATAAACTCTTGCTCTTGCTTTGGGTTAGAGTTTGATTCCTTCATCCAAGGATTCCTCTTCCTCTTGATTACAGGGGGCTTGTTGATTGAATCTTTGTTCCCTCTTCTCTTTAGAAGATGACATTTTATCCTAAGAACTCCTCTATGGTAGGGCTCTTGTTGATAAGATCTCTTCCCTTTTGAGGATCCTTTTTCCATTTCATGATTATCTATGTTCTTGGATGTAAGGGTCAAGACTCTTCGCTAAGAATATGGTATACATTGTTGTAAAGTTGGATATCTCCTTACCTTGTGAAGTAGGTATCCTCTCTTCTTCTTCCTTATCCTACCTAGTGGGTAGCCATGATAAGGAGGGGGTCATATATAGGGTCTCCCTTGTACTATAGTTTACATTAATTTACTTTTTTCAGCATGCTAAATCCTTAGAAGGTAACGCACATAAGTTTCTAAATCCTGAAGGGACACACATTTTTAATTTTATTTTCGATAAATCCTCGGAAGGTAACGCACATAAGTTGCTAAATCCTAAAGAGATACACACCCTTTTATTTTACAATATGCTAAATCCTCAAAAGTTAACACACATAAGTTTCTAAATCCTAAATGGGCACGTATTTTATATTCCATAGTGATACAAGAATGTGGATCTATGGATATTTTTAAAAGCCGTCAGAAGACGCATTTACAATTACAAGCACAGTTTATGGGTGAACCTATTTGGGTTTTCCCTCCTTGGTGATTCATATTAAGGTGGGAATCTTAATAGGCAAGGTAATCACTTTCTCTTTTCTCTCTTTCACTTTCAAGCTAGTAGGAATAGATCATGAAGCTATGTTATCTATAGTGTTGTTCTTGTCTTGCTTATGTAATCATGTATGTTTCTATGATTGATTTCTCTTTATTTTTCATATCTTTTATGAATGTATGTTGAGTTAGAATCCTTGGTCTAAGGACTTATGTCCTTGACCTAGTGATGTTCTACCTCGTTGTGATCCACCAGTGTCTTTCTTCTAACTTTACCGTGAGCATGTTTGATTTCTATACTCCCGCTAAAGTGGGGGCTAAATGTATAGTCAAAAAATGGAAGAAATTCCATGGTAGACTATTTTAGCCTTTTAAGTAGGTGGTTTAGGTTCATATCAAGCACCTTGAATGGGTTCTTGACTTTGACCTAGCTTTCCCCCTATTCTGCCTCTTATTCCACTTCTTTCCATCCAGTTTTTGGCATCCTAGACTGCAGATCTGAGGTTTTTGACTTCAGGGTAAGGATCAAAATTTTGGGTCTATGTTGACCTTGACCCTAACTAGGGTCAACTTTGACCTTGACCTAGGGTTCAAATCTCAAGGTCCCACAGTTTCCAGATCTCGGTCTTTGCAAAAAGTTATTTCCCACTTCCGAGTCGGCTGTTTCAGGTTCCAAAGTGTTGATTCCTAAATTACATTTAACTTAGGTCCTCTCCTAGGGGTAAAGACTTTAATGGGATTTTAATTTTCCTATGTCAGCCTCCTTAGAATATTGTGCCCTAATTTCATATAAAAGGAAGCCTTTCTCTCTCATTTTCTCTAAGTCTTCGAAGTGCAAAAAAAAAGCTCTAATCAAGATTTTGTCAAGAACCAAAAGGTTCAAGCATCCATTTCCAAGATCTCAAGGTGTTCAAGTATTCCTCTCAAGCATTAAATTTCTCCATTGAAGATCGAGGATTCAAGATTTCAAGCCTTTGAGGGGATTTGGTTCAAGCATTCAAGATTTATCATTCAAGCCCTAGATCTAGCCATTATGATGGTGTGATCTTCCTTCAAGATCCTTTGTGCATCCTCAAGACTCTTTCATCATCTCTTCAAGGTGGATTCCAAGCATACAATCATGGAGTTTTATGTTTTATAAAGTCCATGCTTTCATATTTACATACTTTCTTACATTTGAATTACAATTACATATCTATTCAATATCATAGCTTCATTGTTAGATTCAATTCTACTTCTTGCTAGCATTTTTTACTTTATTGATTTCAAGGTTAATTCCTAAATCAGGGTTTGACTAAGGCAAACCCCTCCCCCACAAAAAACAAACCTCTTTTTCTTCTAGGTACAGGTTTATGATTGCAGTTTTGAGACCAGATCTGGATACCCTTTTCGGCAAACTTTCAGGATCCGCGAACAGTGTCACTTTCATATTTGTGTAGGTCAGGGTCAACATTATTGGGTTAGGGTTGACATTTGTGTGTCAAGGTCAACCTTTTTCATAAGACGACATCAGAACAGAAAACTTTTTATGGGTTTTTTTCGTCTCTACGTTCCGATTTGGGATCAACTGTCAATTTTTTCAGAAACTCAAGACAGAACTCAAAAAAAAGCATTCTTTGATCTGCAACATTTCAAGGTTAGTAATTTTCTATCATTCATTTCAATTCAAATCCTTAATAATTCTAAATATATCACACATTTACATTCACACACGCCACACTTTAAGAGGGAAACCTAGGATCTCCTTTATTCTTATTTCCAATAGATTGATTCACTTATGCATTGATCCTTTTTAGGTTGATCAATTCGGATCATTCCTTTGTGCATATGAGAATAAAATGGAATATCTTATTTATCCCTCCACTCTAAGAATTAAATGTAAGGTGATAAGTGATTTGAGTATCAAAACACTCTTATTCCATAAACATTCATTTTTCTCCTTTACAATATCAAAGGCATCAAACATTTCAATCTGATCCCAAATAGCATATTTATACATTTTGCATTGCATATTTAGATCTTATCTGGGCTACCACTAATTCAGAATCACCATAAACTTTTAAACATTTTATTCCATGTTTAATGACAATTTCTAGCCCTAAAGATAAAGCCTCATACTCTGTTGTATTATTTGTACATTGAAAGGCTAGCAAAAAGGAATATTTGAAAGTTGTACCTAATGGAGATACAAGTAATACACCAGCTCTTGATCCTTCCTTTGAGAAATCTCCATCAAAATACATTTTCCACAATCCATCATCTTGTATACTCCATTCTTTAATCAGAGGATAAATACTTTTACACTGATGATGATCACTCTTCTGTACTCTAAAATTCTCCATGTCCACATTAAGAAAATAATTAATGTTAGTGTCTTCATACCATTCAACCATATGAGGATTCCTACCTTCTCTTGACACTTTAAGATTACTTCCATTAATGTTAAAAGTAGCATATGATAAATCACTTTGTATGCTACCTCCCATTGAAGCACTCCACTTTCTAGACAACAACATCCCATAACGTGGTGGTATGTCAACCACAAGTACATTCATAGTTAAAATCACAGCAAGACATACTGCTAATTTATAAGGCATGGCTTCAATAGTACCAATAATAGGGACTTCTCTAGAATCCATTGCTTGACATCTCCCATGAGGAGTGTCCACTTGTAATCCTATAGACTTCATGATTTCTTCTGGCATGACAGTGTTTGATGCTCCTGAATCAATCATGCAATTTTTTAGCACCCTTCCATTAATTACCAGTGTTATAAAAAATTGGTCAACGACTCTTGGAGAAGAATTTGTGCTTAAGAAAATTTGAGGAATCTCAGAAGTCAATGCTTCAACTTCCTTCCCTTTGTTATTTGGTCTCTTATCAGTATTTTCTAAATTTTGAACCTTTACTGTAGGCACACTGTTCAATAATGACATAACCTTTTCTTTATGTTCTTTAATCCTCATCATTTCTAGAAATGGAACTTTTATAGTCATTTGAGACAAATAGTGGCCCATGCCTATTGGAGTATACTTCACATCTGAGGATTTTGGTTTTTCAACAGTAATGTTATTTTCCTCAATCTGTATATTCAAAGTTGGTTCTTCTTTCTTAGGTTTTTTTTTCTATCTTGAGAGAAGAAGTACTTGTTTCTTGTATCTTTGCTTTCCCTTCTTGTACAACAATAGGCTCTATGGTTTTAGTTATAATCTTGACCTTAGGTTTATTTGGATTTTCTCTAGGTCCATCTTTCTTTTGTACATACTTGGTATCTATTTTCTTTTCTTTTATAAAGATACCAGCAGGCTGACTATCAGTCCCACCAATTGTTTTATTCCTTAAATGATAGTTGCTTCTAGCTTTGTTCACCAAATCTACATTAATGCTTTCTTTTTCTTCATCTGAATCTTTTCTGACCAATGGAATGTCCTGATTATTTTGTGAATAACATCTTACACGATCATCTATTTCTTCTACTTCACTATCTAATAAAGTTTGTTGATGATGATTCTATACATTCCCTTGTAAACCATATGAATCATGATTTTCAATTTCATTATCTGATTCTACATCATGACATGAATAGGCATTTGTTATATTGTAATCACATTGTTCACTTTCATTATTGTCTTGTTCTTCATTTGTTTTCAGATTTAAGGAAACAATGCAAAAGTAAGGGTTATGTGGGGCTTCACAAACCTTACACCAGAAATCATCATTGCATAAATGGACAGTTTTTTTATGTAGAGGGTCTGGGGTTCTGTTTTTAGGTTTTTCTTTTCTAGGTGAGACAATAGGCTTCTCATCCTTAAATTGAGTTCCATAAGGATGATTTTTCATTCTATTCTGAGGATTATAAGTGCTTTTATAGGATGGCCTATTATTTTGAGGAGCCCTATACTCTTTATATTCTGGTTCCTTTAGGTTACTCCTACTAAACCTTGCATCATCTCTTCTATTTAGTTTACCAGAGACCCTTCTGTTCATCTCAATATTTACTGCTATCTTGTAAGCATCAGTGAGTGTTCTAGGATTCTTATCCCTAAGAGCATAACCCATTTTAGAATCAAAATCATTTAAATAAGTTGCTAGACATACCTCTTCATCCATCCTTATTTTCTGAAACAATTTATGCATTTCTCTTTGGAATATGGTATTGAACTCGGTGACCTCTTCATTATAATTCTTTTTGATATTATTGAACTCATTCAACAAGAAACCTTTATTTTTCTTATCACCATATTGATCTTTAAAGAACTCAATTAATTCATCCATGGAAGCAACATAGCCATTAGAGAGACTTCTAAACCATTCTTGAGCATCCTCTACTATAGACTAAACAAAAAAGCTTCATCAACACATCTTCATGATTAATATTCAAATCATCAACAAAATCAATGAATTTTCTTAAGTGTGTTTCACAAGAGATGACATTATTACCTTCAAATTTTGGGACCTTTTCTCCCACATCACCTACATCTTTTGAAAATGCATTTGGGTATCCATGGATGCCAATGAAATTAAATTGCTTAAACCTTTCTAGATTCAATGGTTTTCTTTGGAAATTATCAGTTTTCTTGAAAGTAGTAGCTTTTGCCTTGGAAGATGTTGTGTTCTCAGCTCCAACACAAGAGTATTTGAAAGACTGCAAAAAATCTATTTTCTTTTTCATTTCTATTATTGCATCTTCCATCTGGGCCTTTTCTAACATCTTTTCCATAGTTTCTTTTTCTATCCTTATTCTCTCAAGATCAATATCCAATTTGGACATCTATTATGTTAAGGGCTTCTAAACTTTAGGTTCTTTAGGTTTCCTTTCATTGACCTTTTGTTTACCTTTGTCCTTAACATTTTGTGACCTAGAAGCTCTATGAGTGTTGGGTATTTATTGGTCCTTTTGGAACCTCTCAGTATTCCTTGTAGTTTGATGTCTTAAGGATCTTCTTTTAATTCTGTCAACATCCTTATGATCGTGTTTTTTCTTTCTAAACTCTTTTTCTCTTTTCATCTTCCAAATAAAGGCAAGATGTTTCATGATGAGTCTTTCTTCCTTATCAAGCTCATCATAAGGGATTTCCTCAAATTTTGAACTTATAGCATCTATCCCTTCTCTTTAACTAGAAGTGGAGGTAGTTGCAAGTGTTTCCAATCCTCTTTGTGCAGCTTCTTCATATTCCAAAGTATTGCTATCATGATTTGACTGATTACTACCTTCCTCTCTCCTATTATTAATTTATTTTCTTCTTGGAGGAGTTTCATTTATATTTACTTGGTTTTTTTTCTTCCTCCAATACATCTCCATTTTTAAGGATGATGGGATTCCACCATCTAATGCAATTTCTGGAGTATTTCTCATTCTAGACCTAGTATTCATACTAAAAGATATACTAATTTGAAATAAATGACATAGATTTCACTTTTAGAGTTTCCACCCTCACTTAGGAGTAATGAATACTATTAGAATGAATTTATGCCAAAAAAATTTGTAAACTTACAACTTTAAACTTTAGAACACAAGATATTTCTGAATACTTCAACAAGACTTTACATTCTCTTTCCCCAGCGGAGTCGCCAATTTATTAGGGTGACTCAGATGGGAAAAACTCTATCTCTGGTACTTATGAATGCTTGTCTACAACCAGACACTGGGACAACTCTTAAATATGATTTATGATTTCAATCTCCCCAGTAGAGTCACCATTTTTTTAGGGTTTTTCATTGCTGAATCTTCAACAAATGCTTGAAATATTTGATTAACTCTATGACTCCCAATACCTAAAAATAATGACTCAAGCAAGAGAAAACTCTAATTTATGAGGATTTATGATAATGTCTGGGGAAACTATTATCACCTCCTTCATTTTAGGTTCCACAACACCCAGGCAGGTATTACCTTTAGAAAATTGTTGTCTTACAATATTAGTTAGTGTGGATACTAGGTTGCTTCCCTTTTACTATATTATCTTATAAATTACTCTGCATAAGACTGAAAACAATTTGATACAGAGCTTAACCATGAAAACTATTGAAATGATAACAACATATAGTAGTGCTTTAAGGACATTCATCCTTCTTCCTTTTAAATTCTCAGAACTTAGGAGGGGTAACCTATTTCAATCCTCTCTTAAAGGGATTAGTAAAATGAATTGTACATCTTGATACAATTACTTAGAATTATATGTTTTGAATGAAAAGAGTGAAAGATTTGTGTATTTTAAATTGTTTGGATGATGGTGAACCACTTGATAGATTCTAGACCAGTGCCTATCCTTGGGCTATAGAGTCAAAAATGCAAAGTCCACAGAAAAAGTAAATAAAGATACTATAGATTGCCTTACAAACTATATGCAACTTGAGCAAAGTCCCTTAAAAATTACCCTATCACTCCAATGTTTCTTTATCAAATCCTTAGATACTATTATACTCTCTAAAACTACTCACAAAATTTAGTCCTTTCCTTGAAAGAAACTTGCAAGTAATTAAAAAGCTACTTTGTAACTGATATGTTTAAAATGCCTTATAAATTAAACATAAAACAACATACATAAGAAGTAAAGAGACAAAAACAATATAGAAGGGAATTTGCACTGTATTTTATTTGTATTCCTACTTCATACATATAGAGGTGAAAGCTCAAAAACACAGACAAAATTCTGTAGTCTGGCTTACAATTATATTTTAGCACCTGTGTAAAATGTTACAATAAGATCTATTTATAGGTTCAAACCATCTTGGAATCCTTAAGATAAGGATGCAACAAGCTTCAGATGGTTTAAGAAACCTAACTCTAAAACTTAGAAAAAGACAAAACACAAGAAAGCTCCAAGCGGTGGGAGGACAAATTTGAAGAATAAAATATGATTTTGTGTTTTGTCCTTTTGTGGATGTTGGCACCTTTGTCTGCAGGTATTTAGGATAGTATCTTATAGTTGTAGCAAGATCTAGTGACCGCCAATAAAGGCTAACTTACACTAATATTTTTGAAGATTACTAACCTTCCTATGCTCATAGATCATGTGTCATATGTCCTTTATTTCTCATCCAAAACATCTAAATCACCTGTGAAAGGCTTCTTCTTCTTGGGATTTCTCATAATATCCCATGCTATCACATCCTCTTCCTTAGGCCACTCAAAGTTATAAATGTTCTCAAGTTGAGTCTTTTGCCTTTCCCACCTGGTATCTATTATGCCTTTAATATCTGCAATCAATTTATTGCAATCTGTTTCTTCCTTGATTGCCTCATCTAGGAGTTTGTTGAATCTATCCATATCTAACTCTCCCTAATCAGAGACATAAATGTCTTTATTGGGTAGTACACTATCAAATTCTTATCGCTATAACCCCAATGGTTTGATTTGATCATCCTCTGCTCTTATTGGGGGTACAAATCTATTATAGCCAAGCCCAAAAATCTTCAAATTAGCATCAATTTGATTTGATTTACCCTTTAAAAAAGATAAAGTAGCACCAATTTGTTCTATTTCAGTCCCAACCAAAGTCACTATCTCTGGCAAATCTGATCTCAATGGTTGAACTGATGCTAATCTTTCAAAAAGTGATGTTCTCCTAGACCAAGTTGCATAGAAGGGGTTCAAAATTATCAAAAAACTTGCCACCTCTGTCTGTAGGCCTGGAAACCTACCATATACTCCATACACCACATCAATTTTATCTTTAATGGTGTCAATCCTATACTTAAAAATTGAAGTCAGTGCTGCCAAAATCACACTGTTACACTCAGTAACTCCCTGCTCTGTTTCAATAAATGTATCTCCTATATCTTTTGTCTGGATCTCAACATCCATGACCTCTTAGTTAGGCTATGTTATCTCCATTAGTTTTTTGGTAAGCTCATTTATGAGCTTATCTTGTTCCTCAATATTCACTAGGGTTCAACAAGGTTAGGCTATGTTATCTCCATTAGTTGTTTGGTAAGATCATTTATGAGATTATCTTGTTCCTCAATCTTCACTAATGCTAGCTTCCTATCTTTTACAATATCACTAGTATCACTAGTGAGTTTCTGCAATTTGTCTGATAGTTAGCCCATATTTGCCTCATTAAGCTGAGCAAAATGAGTCATTACTTGGGCTATCTCCATATCCCCTGTATTATAAAGTGTCCATGTAATTTTATTTCGTTCCATCTTCTTTTGGGTGTTTAAAATAGATGGCTTTTGATCCTTGGGAGCTAGGCTCCACATTGCTAATGCCTGAGACATAGGGTTATAGGCAAACCCTCTAATCATGTCTCTAACCTGAGTCTCTGATGATAGCTTGACATGAGGTTATCTCCTTATCTGATCTATAATAAATGTTGAGGAAAAATCCCAGCCTTCCACAAATAACACTCCACTGGTCTTAACCAATTGTCTTTCTTGCTCATGGGTAATCTCTTTTGATTCAAGATCATAATCCTACAATGTTTGTAGAGCTTCTTGGGTGACTGGATCACCACCTTCCAATTGCAACTATTTTCCAACCTATTTTTTCTTATTCCATATCAGGAAGTATTTGAAGTCTCTTATTTTGATGAAGTTGTCATCTTTGAGGAATTCCTCATGATGCAACAATCTTTCATCTATGCATGATCTCAGAGGTAACTCCTCCTCTTCTTTTGTATCCTTTTGGAGTTTTTTCCTTACCCTGATATTTTTTCTTAAATAATGATCATAGGGCCTGTCTCTAGTTATTAGTGCTCCAATTCTATCTATTTTCTTCTTCTTGGAAGGCTCCCTTGTTTCTACTCTTTGTCTCTTAGGCGGGGGCTCATTTGTTACCTCCTTCTTTGGGACCTCTGTCAGTTCAATGATATCTTCCCCTTCAAATGCAAGCTTCAATGGTACTACTTGGTAATCTGGATAAGCTTTGGGAGAAGGATAGCCTTGATCACTGTTATCATCATACTCAAATTCTAAATTTTCTCTTTGGCCCTTTTCTGGTACCTCTAGTGCTTCTTCCAACTGATTGCATAAAAGAGTGTGGTTTTCAATCATTGCATCTAGCCTTTTGAGATAAGGCAGGTTAGGGTAGTAACCTCCAAATTTCATCCCCTTTCTTTTTACCTACCTCTCTAGGTCCATAAGTTCATTGAGCTTAATTTCTTTTCTGTCCACCTCTTCATCCTCTAAGATGTTTCTTATCAAATCCTCCTCCATACACTCCTCATATACCTTTGTGTAGGGGATAGTTGGTGTGAGTGACTTCTTTGCACTAAGAATGAATCCCTGAGTATCAACATGTCTATGCAAGGCCACATTCATTCTATAATGATTCAACTAGGTATTCACCAGGTCTAAGGCTCCTTTTCCAACAATGAAATTACAAATCTTGAACTGCCTAGGGGTAAAAGTACCCTTCTTGTGTGATGCCAAATGCTCTTTATCTGTTAGAATAAGCTGCCTAATGAACTCCATTACAGCTATCCTTGGTGGTACATGAAATGGAAAAATATGTGGAGGGAGGGACAACCATACACTCTCATCATTGTAAAATTCTTCTCATAATAAAAATCCCCCCAATTATTGTCTCCTGGACATTTGTCAAGTTATTGGTAGAGCCTCAATAATTGAATTACCTTAATAGGCAATCTAGTCTTTTCAACCCCTAAGCACTTCAAAATTGGATAGATTATCCAATTTTCAAAGGCACATAACTCCTTCTCTCTGGATGTGTAATTCCAGACTCTGATCCAAAACTGAACAGGGTTGGGCTAATTGTGGTGGAACCTCTATGGTTACAGAAACTAACAATTCATAACAAGAAAATCAAAGGAGAGAATCAAATGGATGAGGATTGAATAATGCATAAATTTAGGATGATCCTTCTTGTTCTATATATCTATAAATCCCTGGTGCATTTGATCAGTGATATACTAAATATAGTCATAATTGAAAGTCATGTGAAGACTATGCATATCTAACACCATCATCAAAATGTTTGAGGTGATCCTTTCTTCCCCAACATCTTTTCCAAGCACTCTACATATTGCATATGCTATGTACTTAATATATAAATTAAGGTCTTTGTAAAAATATGGAGTCGCTCCTGGCATGGGGGCTATATAATTCTTCATTTTCTTAGGGACTTGATGATCTTTGATCAATTTAGTAGCAATGTCGGATTCTCTAGTGTACCTATTCTCTAGGATCTTCAAATTTATCTTAGTAGCCATAGGATAGTAGACATTAAAATATTTCATAAAATTATTTCATTCTAGGGTAAGTAAGGGCTTTCCATCATCCCTCTTAATGGTTTTGATTAAAGGGTTATCTCTACTAGAAAATTCTAGTATGAAATCAACATTAATAAAGTCATCAGGAACTAATAACCAATCTAACCCATAGGTCCAAGGGTTTGAGATAGGCATGGGTCCATCACTATTATTAAACAAATTATTGAAAAGTGAATACCCTGATGACCCTGGTGTTTTTGCATCCCTAACATAAGCCATATCATCAATTAAAATATTTGCACTAACCTTTCAATTCTGGTTTGAACCTGGAAGCAAAGTGAGGAATTCATTTGAGTAGTTTCTTTTTCCCTTTGACTCATCTTCAACATCTTCACTTCTTCCACTGGTAGAGGCCATACTCTGTGCTTGACTCATACTTCCTTTTTGTTATGTTCTCAACCCTTATTTACCGATATTGAAAGAAATCTATTTGTAAACCCTCACCACCAACTATGAAAATCCCTCTACAATTCTGAATTCAGTCACTAAAAACACTACAAATTTCACTCTTTGTTAAATTCAGAATCAATGAATCACCCTTTGAATTCTCTACTACTGGAAAATTCACTTCTCTCAGAAAGCACTTTAAACTTCTATGAACTCTTCGCTTTGAGAAAATGAAAGCTTGGTAAAATGAAATAATAAAGGAAAATTATACTTATAATCAATAATTCAATGCAGATGTCTCTTCAAAATAGTAAGCCTAGCATTCAGTCACTTCCACCATTAGTTTCACATACCGTGCCATCTATTTTTGGTTCTAGCCGTGGCATTCAAACTATCAGGCTATCAATTTCTAATGAGTGTTTTTGAATAAAAAACCTTATAAAATTCAAAATGAAATCAAGATCAAATCTTATTAGCTGCATTAAATCAAAATACATCTACTTTTTCCATCTCTTAAAATCCTTTCAATCTGATTGGTTAACAATTATCCATGATGGTGCCACTAAAAATTCTTTACTTTAACTCCAGTCAACTTCTAGCGACTTAGTGACTGAGTGGTCTCCTTGTCGCATGATCATTTTGATAACTATAATTCCTTTAGTGGACTTGGCGACTACCATAGGATTAGCTATTATATCAACAGTTGGTGTAGTGTCTCTTATTGTTTTAACTTAACCTTTGATCTTACAGAGACAATGTGACAAAGCACTTTGCTAACTATTCCTTTACCTTGGGTTATATCTGGAGACTCCGCAACTGTGCAATCTCTATGTCACTAGATCATTTTCTTAACTCATGTTTAATCAAGAGATTTGGTGACTAAACATAGTTAATCTTTTAATCACATGATTATATTATCTCATTAATCTGCATCTAGAGACAACGTGACTGCCGTCAAATCTTCACTCTCAGCATCTAATAGTTGTCACTAAGTCTCATGATTCCTTCTATAAACCCCAATTCTCCATGAGACTTGGCGACAATTGAACACGTGTCTCATCTTTTCCTCTTGTCTCTTAATCTCTTAACATATTTTGACTTTTCAAACTTATATCATGAAAATGTGACTACCGTTAGATCACATCCCCATCTAATGGTTGTCACTGAATATCAAGATTGTTAACTTAACTCATCTTACATCCGGAGACCTGCCAACAATACTATTTTAAACTGACATCTGACATTTGGTTTAACCAGAAACCTGGCGACCATTAAATCTCCATGTCGCTTGATAATTTTTGAACCACAGTTACAATCAAGAGACTTCCTAACTACCACTGCATAAAAACTCTGATCAATGGTTATCGCTAAGTCTCTAGTTCTTTCACTTAACTCACTTTTAATCATGAGACTTCATGACAACACTGAATTGTTAACTTATGAACCTAACCCATAACCATGAGTTACATTAGGAGACAATGCGACTACATAGTCTCAAAGTCACCTTATGAAAATCTTAACTCTTATCAAATCAAGAGATAACACAACTATCATCAGATCTTCACTTAAAATCAACAGTTGTCGCCAAGGCTTGTTACCATTTTAGCATATTCCATTTTATTTGGAGACTACATGACAAAGGCTTTTTGCCAAGCCTCATAATTATAAAGAATATTCATTTTCTCTTATGAGAGTTGGCGATTGAAAAATAAAGCATAGTCAAATAATCTCAACTTAAGCCCAAAAGTAACATGAAAATAGAATCCATTCAGGAAAATTAGGGCTTCTTTGCATTTTCACCTAGAGATGACTAGGGTTTAGGGTTTTCTAGCCTTCTCAACATGGTTTTGAGGTAACAGGACTTACTTGCAGTAGGATATTATCATTTTTCAACTATGGACTCAACTTTCAGGGTACAGGAAAGATAGGAATTCTCAAAACATTTCAGGGCAAACTTCAAAACAGGAAATACAACCAACAGAATGCACCAACATGTAATGTTTGATCATTTGTGAAGCAAATACAACTACTAAGATTTTTTTTTTTGATGATTGTGTAATTGATTTCATAAGAAACTATTATTCTTTTGATGTAGTATATTTCTCTTTATTTGCCTGTTTCCTCATGCTATGCCAGTAGGGCTCCAATCAATTTTTTTGTAGTTAATATGTTTAGGAGAAGAGACTTCCCTAGTATGGGTGTCATTAGAATAGGTGGATTTCCTAAGTATTCCTTGATCTATTGAAATTTATTTTCACACCCTTCGTCCCACTTGAATGGTATACCTTTATGAAACATATTTATAAAGGGTTGAACTTTATCTACTAATTGTGACATGAATTTTATCTTTCCCTAAAATGTTATGATCTAACTGATATCCTTTGGTGGTTGCATCTCCATTATCGCCTTCACCTTTTCTGGATCAACTTCAAAGCCTTTTTTTGATACAATATATTTGAGGATTTTTCTAGATGGTACACCAAAGACACATTTCTTTGGGTTCAATCTCAACATGAACTATTCCATCTAGCCAATGATTTTTTCTAATTCAAAATTGTGTGTAGTTCTTTTTGCTAATTTAGCCAAGGTGTCATCAACATAATCTTCCATATTATTGTGTATCATATTATGGAATATACTTGTCATAGCTCTTTGATATGTCACTTGTGCATTTTAAGACCAAAAGGCATGACATTCTAGAAGAATGTGCCCCAAGAAAAAGTAAAATTCATCTTATCTTGGTCCTTAGGTGCTATTCTTATCTGGTTATAACCTGAGAAGCCATCCATTAGGGAATATATTTTATATCATGTTGTGAGATCTCCAATCATGTCAATATTAGGAAGTGGAAATTTGTCTTATGGACAAGATTTGTTTAGATCTCATAAGTTCATGCATACTCTGATTGATTTGTCAATTTTTGAAATAGACACAATATTTGAGATCTAGTCAGCATAAGTGATAGCTGTTATGAACTCTACTTTCAGAAACTTCTCTAATTCATCTTGAACCAATAATGCCACATGAGGGTGTATTTTCTTGAGTTTTTGTTTTACTAGTTTTAATTTGAGATAAATGCACAAGTGATGCATTATTAAATATGTGTCAGGTCATAGCATATAGGCTTACCAAGAAAATTTGATATTTTTTCATGAAAAATTGAGTGAATTATTGCTTCTCTTCTTCAAACAAAGATTGTGCTAGATATATCGGTTGTGGTGATCCTGTTGTTCCCAAGTTGACTGGTTCTATAGACTCTATGTTTACTGAAGACTTATCCTAGAAGTGATCAGGTACAATATCAAGCTTCCCATCCTCTGATGCTTCTGATAGGTTTTCACCATTGGATATATCATTTGTTTTTACTATTTTGGGTTCTAACACTACCACAATCTGGTTTTCACCGCTAGACCTCCTTTTATTTTTATTTTCCTTTTTAATATTGAGAAACTTGATATCCCTCTCCATCATCTTCACACTCATTACAATAGTGGAAGAGGTAAGGGACTTAATATAGTTTAGGTAGTGTACCAAGGTATAGTCATTTGGGAAAAAAATCAAGCTCATAGGTTTGTTTGGGTTCCATTCAATGAGTTCATGATGTATTAGGGACAAGGATCTAATTGATTCTATGGATATCAACACATTATCATGATCAAAACATTCGACTAGTAAGAGAGGATATACTAAGGTACTCTCTGAAGGATCATCTAGACCACAAAGACCCCTAACAACACTATTGATGCAGAGGCAAGTGGAATGATAACAAATAAGGTCTCTTAATGACTTTCAAATGCAAAAGGTGGATGATGAACCAAGGCTTCCCAAGTGCACTCAAGGGCTCCAAAAGGGAAGAATGAAACAAGAGACCTATCCACTACCTCCAACACCTTAGAACATCTTTAAACCCAAATTCAAACTTCTTCCAACAAGTTAGAACCCTCTAAAAATACTCCAACCCTCAAATCCACTCTCTAGCCTTAGTAGGCCTAGGAATCCTTGTAGCCCTATTTCCACTATTTTTTGGACTTTTCTCCAAACTTTCCTAAAACACTCTAGAATCTAATTGTGTATTAGGATACCCTTTTCAAATTTTTTCAACATATGTCAAAACCAGATGTTCTTGTTTTCGAACATCAATCCCCAAAAATGTTGTTTCTACTTTCTTGCCTAGGCCTAATAGGTCACTTTTACAAAGGAACCCTATTACAGAATTAACACCCAACCTTTCCACTTTTCATAGAGTGTTAATATGGTCCCAATTAGAGAAATTTGAAGTCAATTTGATCCTATAGGATTTCTATACCCAAAAGCCCCAAATTGCTCCCTCTAGGCCTTCAAAACTAGGGCCTTCTTAAAAACAACTCAAAACTCATTTACAAAACTCCTCCTTCTGGATTCACCTTTCATTTGACATATACTTC
>MU223871.1:3455751-3479271 GCA_018584345.1 Thuja plicata | reverse complement strand
TTATTACAATCAAATGCCATTATAGGCCTTAAAACATTATAATTGAGTCCCTTGGACCCCTGAGAGATCCCACCATGCATCCTTGGTGTCATTATGGTCTTCTTGTCTTTGGGTGCTCCTGCACCAACTATCAATGTCATTGTTAGTATTACATGGATCTAATCCTCTTGATCTACCAGTATGGTTTCAAATTTCCTCTTGTAGAATCCCTTGGTCGAGTACAGTTCTCATAGGAAAAATCTTAATTCTCGATGTCAATATAATTCTAGTGTTACTTACAAAGTTCTAGCTTATTTCCTAAGTAGCACTTGAACTTTCACCTTTTTCAAACTGAGGTATCTAATTATGAATGACATTGACCTCAACATCCATTATAGAATATGAGAAGGAATATCATTCTTACTCATTAGAACTTGTTCCCACTAAATGAGGTATAGCTAGTATATGATTAGTAGTGAGTGGCTGCCCCAGCGAGGATATCTTTCTTCTAGGTCACTCTCCATACCTTGACCAAAATTTTACTCATAAGAATTAGTTTGGATGTCATCAAATCTACCCAAGTATTTTTCTATGGTCATAGGAACCTCTTCATCCTCATTTGAGAAACTCTCCTCTCTTTGTTGATCCTGACATTCTTGTACTAGTGTTTGAATTTTGGTTCCTTTTATTGATGTCATATGATGTGAAGATGTCTCAATTTCTTGTGCTCTTGGATCCATGAAGTAAGGTAGATCAAGTATGTGAGTAATAGTGACCAACTACCCTCAGTTAGGATGTCTTTCCTCTTGTCCATTTTCTTGTTCTTGTTGACTCACCAATGATTCTTTGATGAATTCATTTTCTTCTTGGCTTTGGTAATATTATTCTTGTGATTGTTGATATATTGGTTCATTTGGTTCAAAGGGAGCTCTTAACTAATGTGGAATGTTGGGTTCTCCTTGGTAATCAAGATTCTTTGTTTGTATATGTAACAACCACTCAAAAGATAGTTGCATAATTTCTACCTCTTCTCCAGATTCATCATCGGAGTCCTCTATTTGATTAAATTTAGGTTTGTCCTTGGAGGAAGGGTTGGATTTTTTTCTCATGGTACCCTAGCCCCATTTTGTCTTTTTGACTTATGAATTCTATGTGTAAGGGCTCTATCAATTCTTTAGTCTTTCCTATGGGCCCTTTTCCCTCATACCCCATTTTTTGCATGATTTGGTACCCTTTTATATATTTATGGAGGGATATTTCAACATGCTTAACCTCTCAATAATGATCTTCTCCTTTGTAAAGCTAGGCAAGAACAACTTTGTCCTTATTTTCCTTTGCAAGAGAAACGTTATCATTTACCATACTCATTCCTTTATGCATTTTTATTATCTTGGCACTAGAAGGCTTGGATGATGATGAGGGTTTTCCATAAGACCTAGGAGACATAGGAAGGTTCTCCACAGACAAAAAGGGGTATAGTTGATATTCTCCCATTCCCATGTCTTTGATTTTTAATTTCTCCTCAAAATTTCTCATGATAGTTTCTTTAGAACTCTCAGTTTCTTGACCATTGAATGCTTCTTTGTTGTGTGGGACCATGCTATCAACTTGTTTGAAATTATTGCATGAGTAGCTACTATCAGTTGGGATATATACTTGTACTCCATTATGTGGGAACTTCACACATTGATGATATGTTGATGGGGCAGCCCACATATCATGGATATAAGGAATTCCTAATAAGATGGTGTATGTCAAAGGTAAATATAACATCTGGTAGATTACATCTCTCGCAACTAGTCCCACCCTAATGGGTAACACAACTAACCATTTTGATGACCTCTCTTATTTTTCATATGCCTTTATGGTTATTCTCATTCTTGGATTTATAATATGCTATGAAAACCCCAATTTTGTTTCAAGTTTGAGAGTTCAAATATTCAAACTAGTGCCTCCATATATCAAGATGTATTTGACTCTATACTTATGTATCAATACCTCTATGTGAAAAGGTTGACTATGAGGGTGATTTAGAGACTTCCCATCTTCTTCTAAAAAGATAGGTAGTGAGGAAAGTTTAGGTGACCCACCATTTTTTTGAATTGATTGGCATCAAGCTCTTTTGGAAGGGTTGTTTCTAGAAGGGCAATTTCAAGTATCTCTTTGTGTGATGGTGAGATCTTAAGAAATTCTAGAATAGAAATTTGAGAAAGGTTCACTGTAACTGATCAACCAAGTTTTAATTCATTATTGGGATTGATGAGACCAATTATTTTTATGCCAAAGGATATTTTTTGTCATGATGGGCTATTTCGATGAGGCTATCACCCCTTTAGAGTAAAATTGGACTAATTTCTCATCACAACATTGGTAGATTCAGATTCTTCATTATCCTTGATTATGATCATGTTAACTGATTGCTCACATGGTTCAAGAATATGGATCACATTTTCATTATTAGTGTAGGTGTAGTTCACTTTGGCTCCATGATTCTTTGATGATTCTCTTTGTTTATAAGAGGTAATAGGTTGTTTGAAAGCCTTGTGATCACTATTCGAATGATGTTCATCAACACTGATACTTTTGTTATCAATTAGGTCTTGTATGACATGTATTAATTTCATGCATTCATTGTTCAAGTGTCCCTTTTTCTTGTGATATTCATAAAAATGATTATCATTCCACTACTTAGGTTTGACTTCTATTTCCCCGGGCTTTGATTATGGTAACTTGATGATCTTATTGGCCAACAAAGTCTTCAATGCTACTTTGAGTGGTTCTCCTAGAGGAGTAAAGTTGTGCTCGGGTTTAGGTACCCATGGTACTTTGTGTTTTTGCGTGCCTTGGTTATTATTTAGAGTTGATGAAATATTTAAGTTTTTCTAAGTAGCCTGGATGCTACTAGATTGATTGAATATTGGTTCTTTAGGCTTGAAATCAGATGAATCAGCCACCCCATCATTCACCACATTTTTATTTTTGTTCCAATTTTTGTGCTTTTCTTTGTAATTGTTGTTATTGGGAATATTTGAGGGTTTAGTGTCTTTTTATAAGGTAAGTTCACCCTTCTTCACAAGAAATTCTTTAATGCAGATAACACTCTCTAGAAATTTATTAAAAGAAGCATAAGTTTTCATTTGGAGTGCATAGTTCATTTTGGGTACCAAGTTACTGATAAAGATGTCTATCTTTTCTATTTCTGTGATTTGTCTAGTATATCTTATAAATGTCTTTCTCCATCTTTAAAGGAATTTGACAAAAAGGTTCACCAATGTGTTTCTTGGTGTTACATAGGTTCAACATGGTGACTGTGTGTAAGATATTATAGGAATATTGTTGGATGAATTTTTGTATGAGCTCTTCAAATGTATGAATACCTGATGGGAGTTTAGTGATCCATTCCAGGGAATGACCTCCAAGGATTCAAGGGAAGAGTCTCATTAGGTATGTCTATTAATGCATAAATGCCATGCTAAGATCACAAAATTCTCTCACATGATATTAAGGTTCATCATTTCCATCCTATTTTTCAATCTTTGGGATTTCAACTTTGGGAGGAAATGGTGGCATGTACAAGTTTCTATAAAATTGAAAGGGACAATATTGAGTCCGGTGAATAATTTTTGGAAGATCATTCCTTTTCATTTTTTAGCTCTCTGAGTTCACATCTCATGTCTTACAGTTGCTAATTAAGGATAGTGATAGGAGACTCTTCCTTGTGTTGTACTAGCCTTTCACAATCAAAGTCCAGAGGAATTTTGATCCCCATGGAGGCTAGATGCATAAAGTACCTATCTTTGTCTACTCGCATGAGAGTTTGCATCATCTTTTGGAACTTTTTATCTAGTCGGTTCCTCAATGGAGGAAGAGATGCTACTATGGTGGCTCTATCAGCCCTGACTATATCCCCAATCAAACCCTAACATGTTTGGTTTTTTATGATGCTCATTATAAAATGATTGGTATTTAAGACTTGAAGTTTGGATTATAGGATTTGGGTTGATGTATGGATGATTTACCTTGATTTAGAGTCTTTTGTACAGATCTTGGTTTCTCATAGGATGAGGGTCCAAGAGTAGGATTGTTGGTATCCTTACCTTTTGGATCAAGATCAACCTTTTATTGTTGGATTATAGTTTTTACTCACATGGGAATCAATAATACCAAAAACTAGGAGTACCTAGAAGGATTAGATTCATATCTAGTTGCTAAAGTGGCAACTTGTTTCAAGAATGATGAGAGATGATTTCTTGAAGATTGATGATCAACTTGGTACAAGGTGTCATGGTTAAGGCTTGATTTCCTAGATAATGGAAACTTGCAACCAAATTGATTAGGATGTGATTTATGAAAGAGGATGAGACTAGTTGAGTACTCAATAAATCAGGATGATAGATTGAGTTAACTAGGCTAAATCTCAAGGACACTGATTGAGACAGACTGGCAATCCTATTGAGAAACTGAATCAAAGGTAAAAAATAGGCTCTAGATGTCAAATGATAAGATACTAATATGAAATAAGGCAAATTTCATACCATGATTTTCAGATACTGATATGACAAAATGGTGAAATTTGTAGACTCGTGTAACAAAACGTGGAGAATGATATGATAATATGGAGAAATTATCTAACTTCGTACGCCAATTTATACATGATGATACAATAGAAAGAAACTAATAATATGATAAAGAACTCATATCACATGAAAATAACTAGTTTGTACGATGAGATTCTCTCCAAGACAATAAGATGATAAACTAGATAGTTTGCCACTTATTTTTCAAGAGGATCTTCGACAAGTCAGAATATTTTTGGACAATTTTGACAATATTTGGGTAGATTTTGGCAGACTTGTAGGTGTTGAGAAAACACATAAATCACACAAGAAGGGGGAGATCAAACACATTTTATCCCTAAAGGCAATTTCCATAGTGTGAAAACCCTTGTTCACAAACTTATGTATGCTTCAAGAGCTAATCAGAATACGACCACTGCCAACCATGCAATGGGTTAATAATGTTGTATTATTGGACTCCAAATTCTTAGGAAGGCATGATATGGAGATTTTCTTGGGGAGGTTACTATCCTCCTTGCACTTGGATTATCATACTTTTGGGGGTGAAGCAGGTGGTTTCTACACTAAAGTGCCTAGTTTGGGAATTTGTTCGAATACACCCTTCATAATCATGGAATCATGATTAAGGCATATAGCCCTACGAAAAAATGCACTCATCTTCTGAGACTTTAATCTCAAATAAGTATTTGATTATAGTGGGTTGGAAGAGACTAGCTTTGCTTTGTTACCACTTAGGTCATTCCTGAGAGATTTTTCCCTCAACTAGGAGGCCCTCTAAAGGTGATGCAATAAAGGAAATGGAGTGGAAACTTAGGAGTCTATATTTATGATTTTTCACTAGGGAAAAGATCTTAATCTCCTTTCCATGTTGTTTTCTCCCAAGCACATCAAGCAGTTTGTTCATTCCTAGGTGTTTTTCTAAGTGATAAAATCAGCGAGTCTAGGTTTGTAATTGTCTAGATAGACAAGAGAATACCCCCCTATCAATGAATTGAACACTCCAAAGGACCTTGATTAAGTATTCCTAAGAAAATCAATTATTGTAAACACAAATTTTAGTTGTAATATCCAATGCAACCTTCAATTAATTCATTAGAAGTTGGATTGATTTTCTTCAATAAGTCATCCTCCAACCACAAATGAGTTAGTAGTTTCAAAAAGAACATTTGAAATAGTGGCCCTTGATAAGAAAAATATTTTTCAAATCAACCTGCAATCACTAGTCAGGCTACCAAATAGATCAACCAGAAATCCATCAAGACAAGATTAATATTTAGAAACCAAAAATCAAGACAATAAAACCCTAAATATTGCTCTCTATTTTTGATATGATAACCCAGACAGTGCCCTTTTCATCATAAAATTGTATGATTAAAATTAGTAAAGGATACGATGAAACTATCAAAGATTTCCTATCATATGATAAAATTTACTAAAGCACGTGATAAAACCTTGAAAGCTTGAATGTCATACGATGAAAATCACATGCAGAGATGATAAATGTTAGCAATGCCTATACACGTATGATAAAGTTTACTTGTAGAAATGATAAAGAAGGTTAGACCATATTATCATATGATAAACCATCCCAGCTCATACAAAATTATACAGAGTTTCAGAAATCATAAAAAAATAAGCATGAAGCGAGGCCAAAATCTAAATTTTGAGCCCCATAGTGGGCGCTAGAGATGGTATGTGTGAAAAGTAGTTTGAACCTATAGAAAGAACACTTCAATAAATCCTTACATGCATGGGTTAGTAGCATAATAATCAATTAAAATAACAAATAAAAACCCACTAGAAACCCATTTATTTCTTTCTAGATGAAGTGAGTATGGTCTATTTTTTTTTTCTCTTAGATTTAGCATGTAGAGCAATGACTAGACTACTTCAAAATGGAAGATTCAATGTGAGTATGATGCAAGGATTGCATTATTTACACCAAAATATTGCCAAAATAATGAAAACTAAGATGAAGAATGAAAAATCTAAGCTAAGAATGCAACTAAGAGTTAGTATAAATTACGCTAAATGAGATGAAAGTAATCTAAGAAAGGAAATACTATGAAAATTAAGATTCCTATAATGCACAATAAAATCCTAGGTGTAATTTAACATTATGATGTTACTATGAAATTGTGGATTTATGAAATGAGATTGAGAGGGTTTGGTTTTATAGTAAGAGAATGAATGGTTGAGATTCAATCACAAAGAGTGGTTGGGATGCATTCCCCCCTTAATCCATGTGAGCTTCAGCCATGTGAGAATCATTGATTGGTCAAAGTTGTACTTGTTTGGTTATAGATGAGACAAACTAGTAATTTTATCCCTTTAATTCCCCTTTTAATTATAAATTTATGCACACACGTGTTTAATGGGTTCACTTAATTAAAAAGAGATTGGGACTAATAAGTTACTTTGATTTATAAATTTAATAGCCTTGATTCTAATATTTGAGATTTAGTTGATGATTAGAATATTAATTTAATTATGCAAGCATGATTATCAAATTTACTACTAGCCTTTAAATTCCTTTGATTAGGATTTTAGCCCATTAACTGAGATTAGGGGCTCTTAGTTTGCTAGACCAATTTTGGGTGATTACACTAACAATGATATGCATGCTAGTGATTGGGATGATATGTATGTAACTATTGATCTTGATAAATATTTACTATCTATACTTTCACAAAAACTATCTATCACTGACATGTTACCACATCGTGACTAACACAAAATTATTCACTGCTTCTTCCATACCGATCATCGATTCAAGAACTACCATTGTTAGCACAAGAACATAATCTCTTTATCCTGAAACCACTTCTATAACTGCAATACCTATTTACCACTCATCCAAATAAGTTGTGGTCACAACCATAGATTCTACACACTATCAATAACCTTCTCCTGTAACTGCGCCACATATTGCAGCATATATTTGACAAATCAACCAAATCACCTATCACTCACTATTCTAGTAGTTGCACTATCAACCTTCATCTGATCATAACTTGCTTACCAATATACATCAACAATAATAGTCAAACATTTGACATTCAGAAACATCCCCAAATCTCTCATGAGGATCGCTAAAAAGGAAACTCATTATAATAATTTTTTCAGCATAATTATATGCAGTAACATACTAGGAACACTAGTTCAATACTTGACATCAATGAAAACACCATAAATCAGTTACCATTACTGCACCAGTTATGTCAACATATAGTATGCACTAAAACTAGTAAAAAAATGTAAAAAAAATCTTAAATTTGTGCCTAAAATCATAAATCAAGATAGTCAATTTATAAATTGAAAAAATAGGAAGGATATTGATACATATCGGGGGTCCATAGTTGGCTGGGCACTTAAATCATTGACCTATCTCAAACCTATGCTCCCGAATTGGTCCCACCATGGTTGTAGAGGAGGGGCAACGAGAGCTTTGAGAAGGTAAAATGACAAGAGTAAAATGAGAAAATGGTAAGGTAAAAAGAAATTTTAACCCTTATATACCCACCAAAGGACCTTTAAATGGGTACTTTTACGATTTCTTTTATCAACCATCCTTTATAATGAAAATTTTTGTCATCAGGGCATTTTTACACCTTGTTTTTTATAGGGATACGAATCGAAATCATAATTACACCCAAATATTTGACAACTCATTCAAATTATGATATTAAACCAAATTTATTGAAAATCAATTTTTATTCATTCCCCAAGGGGGAATCAATCATCAGAGTACAAAATAATCTTAATCGGAACACTTTTTGAAATCAAGAGCAACAGACATTAAATTTTCAAAATCATTAGTGGGACATCAAAATCAATTTGAATTTTTTATTATCAAGGATTCATGTTGAGGTTGCATCATTATCAAATATACATCATACATAAAATAAATCAAATCTACATTAGACATCAAATCAATCAAAATTGCATCATTATCAAAATCAACCAATCAAATCAGTTAAAGGCATTGAATCAAGCATCATTATCTACATAAAAAGGAGACATCGGGACATCAAGCATCAAGCATTCTTTGAAACAACGTGATTCGGGAATTACTTCAAAGAGGGGCATTTATATACACCTTAAATTGGTCAACAAAACTAAAAAAAGATAAAATCAATTCAAAACCATTGATTAATTATCAACGCATTTAATTACTTAAAATCAAGTCATTTGGATTAATTAAATTCAAATATCAAATCACTATGTAATTGATTTAACTAATTGATTATATAGTTCATTGAATTAATTAAATCCAACCCATCTAATTCTCATATATGGCTAATTTAATTAAAGCTTTGAATAAAATAAATCCTAATTTCCCTCACCAACCACTACAAGACAAAATCAATTCAACCAATGGGAAAGGAGTATTGGAAGCACATGGATCACTCCAAGGATTTTCTATATTAACCACTCAATTTAATTAGCTCAATCTTGTCCACTCAAAGGAAACACATCACTTAACCTTAACCTCAACCATGCTTTTGAATATGGTTTATCAAACTCACCCCTCTACCATTGGGAAATCTTATAAATAGTATACATTTATTACTATAAATTACCACTTTACATCCACTAGCATCATAATAATTATATTTTGTTTCATTCCATTCATAATTAAGGCATAATTGAATTTATCTGAGGATCATAAATAAAAATTAATGTAAAATTAAGTGTGTAGATTATAGAATTTAGCTTAATTCATCCATCTCATTCTAGAGATTGTCACTTTAGGAGTGCTTTTGCAGCTGAGAGCATAAATTTAGTCTTTCTAGGTAGAGAACCATGACAAGATTTCAATGATTTGAAGTTGAATTTTTCATGCATGTATTTTTCATACAACAAGATGTTAAGTAGACAGAAAAGATGTATTTTTCATGCATGTATTTTCCCATAAAGTAAACCATGAACATGTTAAGGGAATCAGAACAAGTATTCCATATTTATTCTTAACCCATATCTCCTCTTGTCCTTCATTCCATTATTTCTTCATTTTGACCATTGTCTCATCTAACAAATTCACACTTTCTATACTTCTCTCGTATATTTTACTTGCAACCGACAGTAGTTGACACCAATCCCCCTCCCGACCGACTAATCAACTCACTATTATCTACATCTCTTTGTGTCACTAGTGTCAACATCTGCTACACCACCTTAGTCAAATATGTTATCTATTTCTTCATCTCTATAATTTCCTCAAAGATATCATTCTCTTTCCCCTTCAGATTATCCTTCCCTTCATCCATTGGAATAGGTTTTCCAACTCCCTTCTCCTCAGGTTTGTCACTGTCATTCAGACAATATTTGGTAACTCCACATATTTTAGTTCCTACTCCCTTAACCTTGCACTTACATATGGTTCTAAACAAATTCTTCTCTTAATTAGCTTGTTTTGAGGGAAGAAAATTTTGTCTAAGAAAAAGATTCGTATTTTCCACCTTAGGTTCGTTCTCAGCAACTTCATTCACCACAACATTTTGGCGACTACCAACCTTCTTATCTGCATGGGAAAATTCATATGACCAATATCCTTCTTCTCCATAGTTGTAAAAAGTATCTCTGAATACACCTCTACCTCTTCTTCTCCTTAGTTCAATAGGTTTTTGTTCCTCCTCAGCTCTAGGTTTATCTTTTACCGAATGTTCTTACTTCTCTTTCCATAGAGAATTACCATAGTGTCTTCTCTTCAACTTATCTTCTGCCTTCATTGCATACTAATAAGCATCTTCCATAGATTAAATCTTCAACATACCAATCTCATCTTGGATATTGATTTTCAGGCCATTAACATACCTTGCCACCTTTTCCTTAGAAATTTCTCTATGTCCAGACTGAATTGTCAACTTGTAGAACTTCTTGGTATAATCTTCTACAGTCATCTCCTTTTGTTTCAGATTTTGTAATTTCTTACACAACTCAAGTTCATGGTCAATAGGAATGAATACAGCCTTTATCATTTCCACCATCAACCTCCATTGATTGATCTTCATCTCACCTTCTTCTTCTCAGGCCCTCTGCAATTCTTTCCACCATAGAGCAGCATGCCCTTTCAACTTAGTCTGTGCTAACTTTACTCTAAGCATATCTTCAATATATTCTAGCTCAAAGTAGTCTTCCAACTCATCAATCCAATCAATCAAATCCTCGAGCTTCAATGTACTTGAGAAATTGGATACCTCCATTTGATAACTTGTACTCAACTAAGCTTTAGATCTCTGCAACTGACCATACCTTCCTCCTCTAGATCTTGCCATCCAATTAGTTATGTCATTTCACCTAGATCAAACAGCTTCAAAATCTTCACTCGCTTCTTCATAACCATCATTCATTCTAGGACCTCTCTGTAATCCAACATTTTTTATACCTTCTATGATTTCATTCTTCATTTTTATCATCTCAGATCTGAATCTTTTTGTTATCCTCACTTCCACCTCCTTTGAAATATCTGCAATCTCCCTAGGGTTCAATCTTCTCGGAGGCATCTCTATAGAACTTTGAAAACCCTAAGCTCCACAAGCAATGAACCAGATCAACATTCTCTTTGATACCACCTGATGCATTCAATCTCAAAGGATCCAAGAATGGACTATCCAAACTTGCAGCCAACAACAAGGAAACATAGTGGAAACTACACAACACAAGATATAGCAATATCAAGTTATATTATCTCAAAATTATCATTACATACAACATGTTAGGCTATAAGGCCTTTCTATTTATGGTCAAATACAAAGATACAATTCAAGATCAACTATAGATCTTCTGCAAACATACAACTCACAATCCAGATTCTCAGAACTAACACATCAATCTACTCTCTCCTCTCATCTCCCAAAACTAAGAACAAAATAATACTTAAATACAAAAGCCACCAAGAGCTCAGCCACAAAATCAAACATAGGAGAAACCCCTGACCTATATTTAGGTCCATACAACCCGTAATGAAAGATCCACCATTAATGCCATGATCAAAATTAAATACAGAAGTCGGCCACCAGATCCAACTCCAAAATAAACATCTCAGGAAAAGGATGATCAATCAACAAAGTGACTTGGGAAAAGAACACCTCAAGAAATAGAAAATGACTCAGGAAAAGAGAACCTCGAGAAATTGAAAAATGACTCGATCAAAGAGCACCCTCATCAATAGAAAACTACTTGGGCGAAGAGATCACCAAAACCCGCCAGTAAAGAAAGACCCGAGCAATAGAAGACAAACAAAAGTAAACATATTTTTGGTTGAGCAGAATTTCAAAGGATCGTAGGATGCTCCTGCATCAAAAGAGAACTGAGAACAAATTAGAGAATACTAAGAACACATCAAAAGGGTCTGCATTTGGATCTAGTGTTGTCAATTTTATAGAGAATTGAATTAGGCCTTTGGCCTAAGCGGAACTTAAAAGATAAATTAAATTGGAATCCCTGAAAATGTACACGCTTGAATCTTTAAGTCATGGATACTTGAAGGTGATCGATACATAGGTATCAAATATGGAATAGAAAATTTATGATTTGATTTGAAGGTGTGCAAATGATCTCTGAGTGACAAACAATGAACAAAGGGTTTGAAAGGCAATTAGTACAAAATGCATTTATTACAACCAAAGATTAGGTAAAGTGGCATACAAAAGATAATTTTGAGTCTCATTTATCAATTTACATCTAAGAGAATGAATTTCAAGAGCTCTAAAGTAGATTTTGAGAAATATCTAAACAATTAAGAAATTGATCAAAAAAATTGGGATCAAACCCTACTTCATACAAAAAATATTTATCTATGCTTTATCACTGCGAGTTTGAATGTTTGAAGATGGATACTCCTCAAATTTTGAAAATAAAGGATAGGCCATGATATTAATTTAAGAAACACTCCTATAAAGCCATTGAAGTGGATCGAAAGGGCACGTTTTATAATATGTCATATGGGGTTTTACATTGTGAAGAAAATAGGGCATATATTAACTCACCAATTGAAGACCTAGGATCAGATGAAATAAGGGATTTTTCTCTTAAGAAGATTAGTTAATCTTTCTACAATGTGAAACTTTAATTCCAAACCCTATTCCTAAATAAATTTGATCAATTTGTTAGGTTTCCACTAATTGAATATGTTGAATGGATTATATGTTTTTTGAGCATAATTCATGTGGTTAACTTATGCAGAGCTGTTTAAGATCACAAAGGAAGCAATCCAAGAAGTAACTAGTCCATGTACATCTAGCAATTTACCTAAATTGAAGGCTATTAAGACAAACATTGTCCATGACACAACTGGAGAAAGAGATAATAAAAGAGGAATGAAAATAAGTGATATCATTGAGTATGATGTCAAATTTTCTTCTATGGTGATAGGATATAAGTTATATCACTCAAGTAGGACCAATTTCATGTCTGTAGTTTCCATATACATTACATATGAGATGCTAAAGGAAGTAAAATAATATGATCTCTATGAGACAATGAGAATGTAGATGATGGATAACAAGTCAGTGAAAATAATATGATCTCTATGAGATAATGAGAATGAGACAAAAGACACTAGCAAGTCAGTGAAACTTGAGAGCTTAAATGTTATCTCTCAAATAACTCAAAGGTTGTTTGATCTATCAACCCTTTTTCCACAATAAAAACTTCATTTTTAAAATTTTTTTGAGGATCATGCAAATTAAGAAATGATTAGAAACCACAAACATGAAAACAAACTAATGGAGGAAACATAAGATGTATTTGGAAATTTGGTTCCATCATTAGTCAAAGATGCTACTCCAATTCCCCCCAACACCTTCAAGACCCTCCTAAGGACAACATACACTCAACTTGAATCTTTTGATAAGTTCACAAAACTCAATGTGAGGAATAATTTTAGTGATAAAAGGTTCAATTATTTGAAGGGTACTATAGGGTATGATAGAGTATTATTTGGGATAAGCCTAAAAAAAGTAAAGGATTTTATAACTGAAGGGAGTAAAATTTACAATTCTTGTTTTTATGTTTCCAAATTTTTTGATTATATTGAGAGAGAAATCAAAGAGTGTGGGAAGAAAATAGAGAACATTACCTGATCATTTGACCCTATGGCCACTTCAATATCTGATCCTAAGATTCAAGTAATATCTCTACTTCAAAATATAAATAATTTAGAGAAATAAAGGGGAAAGTCCCTGCAAAAGTGGGAAAACTTCAAAACTTAATTGCGTCCAAGTTACATACACTTCACAGTGCAATGACAAAGGCTAAATAGGTCATTGTCACATCTGAACCTATCAGCTTGGAAAAAGGCAGAGGCACAAGCATATCTTCTCAATGATCATATCACAATTTTTGATAGTTTAAAGAAAGGATGGGATAGAGTGTTGGAGATTTGATTCTGAAAATTTGATTGATAGTATGTTTGTCATTGATGACAACATATAATACAAAGTAGTACTTCTATATGTACTTATCAATATGATTACATGAAGAGCAGCATGGATAGATACATGTTGTTGACATGTTTACTATGCTATGTTCATACACGCAGACTCAGATATGAAGTTTCAGTAAAGATATGTAATTCTGTTATTGACGGTTACAGTTCTGGAGGAATAACAGTTTAAGGCCGATGTATGTAACATTTTGATAGAGTTACGACTATCTTTAGGATATGCATGTTTATATTCATGATTAGTTATGTGTTGTTGATATTTTTCTAGAGGTGCAAGATGTGTTTCAAGAAGATTACAAAGTTATGATTAATTTGGTGAAGCCGACTTGTGAAGCGACACGTCTGCTAAACATTGACTTGCGCCATTGTAATTATACTTTCACACTTAATAGAGCCAACAAGGATGTTAAGAAGAGTTTTCCTATAGGTCCTATGATCTCATACTTGGTGTATGTACTTATAGAAGGTCATTTGTGATAAGAAGAGTTTCAAAAGCCAGAGATTGACAAGTAGAGCAAAGTGTTGATGCAGCAAAGCTATATTTATCATATGTTGATAATATAGATGTTTATGTTGAAGCATTCAAAATATAGATTAGATTGTTATATTTCTTTACAAGAGGGTAAAGCATCGGCCCATAAAAGGAACTCATCAGACAAGTAGTGTCACAAACAACAGTTCATCTTGTTGATACAGTGTGTATCAAATAACCAAAAGGTTGTAGCCTTCACCACTTGGACAGTGTGTCCTTGGATAGTGAGTCCTCCACCCCTCACAGGGTTATTGTAAAAGACTCCTAATAGGGTCCGACCCTTAACCAGGTCAATATACTACTGCATTGTAATGTACAACTCCTAACAGGGTTGGAAGATCTTTTAAAAGGGATCACTATAAACAATATAGTTCTTTGTGGGTACTAATTCCCACTGGGGTTTTTACCATTTGGTTTCCCCATAACCAAATTGATGTGTTGTGTAGAGTGTTATCTATATGTTCATTTAATTTGTATCACTCTGGATTAATAATTATAAGATAAAGATTTAAAGTTGCAGATAACTGATTCAGCTCCCCCCCTCTCAGTTATCTCTGAAGTATTCTAACAATTGGTATCAGAGCCAAGTGCCTTGGAGAGAAAGCCTAATAGCTTAAGGTAGATCATATGGCATACTTCAGAAAAGAGAGCCCTAAGTTTGATGGAGAGAACTATCTGGATTGGAAGAACAAAATGATAACACATCTATAGTGCATTGGATTTGAGATCTTTGAAATTTCTACACAAGAAGTTGTAATTCCATCTCTAAAAGACCTTGCAAAGGATGATGCTACTAGAAGATAGAAGGAAAAATTTACCAATAATGCAATTGCCAAAGAATCCCTAATTAGTGCCCTATCTGACAGTGAATTTTCTGAAATCAAGAAAATTGAAAAAGCTTATAACATATGGAAGTATTTAGAAGACATGTTTGAAGGAGATGTTCAAGAAAACAATGCACGCAGGAACACATGGAAGAAGAAATACAACAGCCTTGAGATGTTGCCTGAAGAGAACATTAGAGCTTATAATCAGATGATAAATGAAGCAGTATCTAGAATTAGAAATAATGGAGGAGAAATTTCAGAAGAAGATATAATGGATAAGCTATTAACTACTTTGACATCAGACTATGAAAACAAGATCAGTATTCTAGAAGAAACTATGCAATTCTCACAAGACTTCAAGAGAGAGACTTTGATTAGCAAAGTATCTACATTTGACATATCAATATTGAAGACTAAACTTAAGAATGAAACAGCCTTCAAAGCTTCAATCCACGGTAAGAAATCCTCACACATCTCTATTTATAATGAGAATGAAGGAACTGATGAAGAATTAGAAGAGATAATTTCCATGATTGCTAAGAGAGAAAAGAAAGGAAAAGGAAAGTATGAAGGACAGCTTCCATTCAAGTGTTTTTAATGTAATAAGATTGGTCACTTTGCATCTAAGTGTCCTGCAAGAGTCAAGAAGTTCAGATCTAATTAAAAACCTAAATATAGGAAAGAATGTTACCATGCTGAAGAAGGTGTAACTGATGAAGATTCAGGAGAAGATGAAATTGGATTAGTTTCCCTTAAAGACATGGAAATATTTCTCAAAGATATAGACATTATAGATAAAGAAGAAGATCATGAATTAGCCTTAATTTCCAAAATAGATGTCAGAACTGATTGGATCATTGATAGTGGATGCTCACATCACATGACAGGTGATAAAGATAGATTTGTTCATCTAGACAAATACAATGGAGGTATAGTTAGATTTGGAGATAACACTCCTAAACCTATCATAGGCAGAGGTTCCATCACTTTGGATGGAAAGAATAAAATAGATGATGTTCTATATGTTGATGGATTACATCATAACTTAATGAGTGTTGGTCAATTACTTGACAAAGGCTATCATTTGGAGTTCAAAGAAAACAAGTGCATCATTAGCAACAAGGATGGAGAAATGATTGCATCGGGCTCTAAAACAAAAGGTAATGTTTTTCAACTCAATTCGAATGTAAGTTGTTTTTTTGCAAAAGTAGATGACAGTTGGTTATGGCACAAGAGATTATGTCATATCAATTTCGACAATATAGTAAAGATCAGTAATGTCAAGGTAGTTAGGGACCTACCAAGCATTACAAGACCAGTTGACACAATATGTAGGGAATGTGTTATGGGTAAACATGTAAGGAGTTCATTCAGAAGCAAGTAGACCTTAGCTGAAAACAAGTTGGACTTAGTGCATAAAGATTTATGTGGTCCTACTCAAACAAGATCATACTATGGTGAAAGGTACATTATTTTGTTTGTTGATGATTTTTCTAGGATGATGTGGGTTGCATTCTTAAAAGAAAAGTCAGAAGCCTTTGAGAAGTTCAAAATATTCAAAGCTAAGGTAGAGAATGAATCTGGACTAAAACTAAAATGTTTAAGATCATATAGAGGAGGAGAATTCACCTCTGACCAGTTTTATGACTACTATGAAGAATATGGAATAAAAAGGTAGATGAAAGCCCCTAGAACACCTCAGCAAAATGGAATTGCAGAAAGGAGGAACAAGTTTATATTGGATACAGCACACACTATGATGATTGAAGGAAAAGTGGGGCACACCTATTGGAGAGATGTAGTGAACACAATAGTGTATACCATCAATAGAACTCAATTAAGACCAGGCATGGACAAAAAACCCTATGAACTGTGGTTTGGTAATGTACCTACAGTAAAATACTTCAGAATATTTGGCAACAAGTGCTACATCAAGAGAGATGACAATATTGGCAAGTTTGATGCTAGAAGTGATGAAGGTATTTTTGTTGGTTACTCTACAAAAAGCAAAGCTTACAGATGTTTCAACTTGAGATCAAAGAAGATAATTGAAAGCACACATATTAATATCAATGAGAAGTTTATGATCCAAGAAAGGTATTATGATTATGCACCTTTGATTGAAGAAGAACCCAGACCTAACAGGAAAGATACTATGATTGAAGAAATGTTTGATTGCATTGATGTCTCATGCAATGACCCTGATTCATGCAATGAAGAAAAAAAGATAACAGAGGAAGAATTCACACCTAAGGTTCCTAAATTTACATCTAGATACAACTCTAAAAATGATATCATTGGAGATCAGAGCAGCAGTGTTTTGACCAGATCAAAAGCAAAGAATAAAACAGTGGATGAAGAGGTATGTTTACTTTCACAGATTGAACCTTTAAGTATTGAAGATGCTTGTAATGATTTTGACTGGAAAAATGCAATGAAAGAAGAACTAGATCAGATAATCAAGAATGAGACATGGGAATTGGTTCCTAGACCAAGTGATAAAATTGTAATTGGAACAAAGTGGATTTTCAGAAACAAAATGAATGAAGAAGGTATAGTAATAAGAAACAAAGAAAGATTAGTATGTAAAGGATATGCACAAAGAGAAGGAATAGACTACACTGATACATTTGCCCCTGTGAGTAGATTGGAAGCCATAAAATTATTTTTGGCATATGAAACATTAAAAGACTTTAAAATTTATCAAATGGATGTTATGTCAGCCTTTTTGAATGGTGATTTAAAAGAAGTCTACATAGAACAGCCAGAAGGATTTAACCTTTCAAATAGACCAGACATGGTATGCAGACTAAAGAAAGGACTTTATGGACTTAAACAGGCCCTAAGAGCATGGTATGAGAAACTAGATGGTTATCTCACCAAGATTGGATTCAAGAAAGGAGCAGTAGATTGCAACTTGTTCATAAGAGAAACACCTGATGGATTACTATTAGTTGCCATATTTGTTGATGACATTATCTTTGGAAGTAATGACAAGCTTAGTATAACATTTGCAAAAGAAATGCAGAATTAATTTGAAATGAGTATGATTGGTCCTATAAAATACTTTTTGGGATTAAATGTAAAATAGATAGACAAAGGAATATTCATTAATTAGTCAAAATATGTTAAGGAAATATTGACAACCTTCAAGATGGAGGATTGCAAGCCAGTATGCACTCCTATGATCACAGGAAGTAAACTTTCAAAAGATGATGACTCCATAGCAGTTGATAAACCATTGTATAAATCTATGATTGGAAAGCTTATTTATCTAACTCAATCAAGACCTGACATATCTAATGCAGTTGGCATTGTTAGAAGATTTGCAGCTGAACCCAAGCATAATCACTTAATGGCAATCAAGAGGATATTCAGATATCTTAAGGGAACTATAGACTATAGTTTATGGTATCCTAAATCAGAGAATACACAACTTCATGTGTATACTGATGCAGATTAGGCAGGTTGTATTGATGATAGGAAGAGCACTTCAGGAGGAGCAGTATTTCTTGGAGAAAAGTTGGTATCTTGGACAAGTAAGAAGCAAAACTATATTTCTTAGTCAATAGTAGAGGCAGAATATGTTGCAGCAGCACTGAATTATACAAAAATTGTTTGGATCAAATATATGGTTAAAGAGTTTGGTATTCAGGTTGACTATCTTGTTTTTATTCACTGTGACAACACAAATACTATTAAAATGTCTAAGAACCCTGTGATGCACGAAAAGACAAAACACATAGAGATCAAGTACCATTTTCTAAGAGAAAAAGTTGCAGACAAGGAAGTGACATTGGACTATGTAAGAACAAAAGATCAGTTAGCAGACATTTTCATGAAGCCTTTAGCAAAGGATAATTTTGAGTATCTAAGGGAGAAAGTGGGAATAATTCCCTCTCCTAAGTCTGATTAGAAAAAGTAGCAAGTACATCAGTCCTGTGTGACTGATGAATGGTTGACTACTCTACTTCTGGAGTAGTACCTGTGCAGAATGGTTTATGGCACCCTTTGTCATTGATGTCAATGGGGGAGTATGTACCAGTAAAAACAAGACAACTAAGGAACACATACAAGGAGCTTATACTATGGGGGATTAAAGGAACACAGTAGGGAAGTATGACAATGGGGGAGTATTCAGAGAATACACAGTACATTAAACTACAACAGTGTAGATGAATCTTTGTTGAGGATATTGAGAAGATTGTATTAGAAAGAAGACACCATGAACAGAATTTGTTTTTATATCATATGTTTCCATCAATGCCAAAGGGGGAGATTGTTGGAGATTTGATTTTGAACAGTTGAGTGATAGTATGTTTGTCATTGATGACAACATATAATACATAGTAGTACTTCAGTATGTACTTATCAATATGATGACATGAAGACCAACATGGATAGATAAATGTTGTTGACATGTTTACTATGCTATGTTCATACACGTAGACTCAAATATGAAGTTTGAGTAAAGATATGTAATTATGTTATTGACAGTTACAGTTTTGGAGGAATAACTATTTAAGGCCGACGTATGTAATGTGTTGATCAATTTGCGCCTATCTTTAGGATATGCATGTGTATATTCATGATTATTTATGTGTTTTTGATATTGTTCTGGAGGCACAAGACGTGTTTCAAGAAGATTAAAAAGCTATGATTAATTTGGTGAAGCTGACTTGTGAAGTGACGCATCTACTCAGCATTGACTTGTGCAGTTGTAATTATGCTTGTGTGCTTAATAGAGCCAACAAGGATGTTAAGAAGAGTTGTCCTATAGGTCCCATGATATCATACTTGGTGTATGTACTTATAGAAGGTCATTTGTGATAAGAAGAGTTGCGAAAGCCAGAGATTGACAAGCAGAGCAGAGTGTTGATGCAGCAGACCTATATTTATCATATGTTGATAATATAGATGTTTATGTTAGTAATAACTGAGATGGGGGGGTGAATCAGTGGGATCAAACAATTTATCCAATTTAATCTTTAATCCACCAATTAATAATTCTTGAATTATTAAGTCCCAACAAGATGTGTGCCTTTGAAATATTTGAAACAAATAACTGTCTGTCGGTTTACCTTGTCTGTCCTATTTCTCCTTGATAACCGATAAGTAGTAAACTATATTTACCGATACTCAGTAAATACATAGAGTATACTAGTCAATCCATAAATGCATATGTAGAATGTAAAACACTAAAGTAATTAACCATACACACATAACACAAGGATTTTAACATGGAAACCCTGTTAAGGGAAAAATCACTGGGTCTGATACCCCAAATTTTCACTCTTCTGAAGTGAGCCCTGTTAGGAGCCAACCCTATTAAAGGTTACAAACACACTGTTAAGTGTGACCTTGTTACAACATTTTCAATACATAGGTTGTCACTAAGTATCTGGCATCTACGCTACCATCCTTGAATCAGTCTCATGACTGTCAATAGGCTTTATGCAAAATCTTACTACCATCCTTTAATCAACCTCCTTCTTAGACTGTCAATAGGATTTAGGTAAGACCGGTGCTACTATCATGAGTCAACCTTTTGGTAATATATTAGGATATACCTCAATTACAAAAGACTTCTAAGTCCTACTTTGTTAAGAGACTTTAATGCTTCAATGGTTAAACTAAAACAAAATGACCTATTTCTAGTGCAACTGAATTGTAGATTTTTAGATCTATTTACTTACAATGTCTTTCTAATCAATGTATCAATTTAATTCATTTATACTTAACTCTTTCTTCTCTCTGATGCTATGATTCACTGTCCGTCGGTGTCTATAGAATACTTTAGCTCTCCCTCAGCTTGATTAATCAGGACTGCATGAAGTTAATCCTTCGTCAGTTTCTCTTCAACATCTTCTATCAGTTCACTCCCCTATGTATCTAATTGTATATCGACCACACTGGAAATAATTATGCTTGTCTCTTAAATAGAAATGATTTTCCTTAATTCTAGGTTCTTTGATTATTGATTCTTGGCATGAAAAACAATCCAGCCAAATTGATTTATGGCTTTAACTCCTACTTTATCTCATAGTTATCTTCTTGCCAACTGTACAAATCACTTACTTAACTGTGGTTGAATAAAACAAATAAAACAACTAGTTAAGTTTATCCTTTAGCTCTACCAGCTAGATATTTTGTCATTTTCTGATATCTTTGTTCCATCGGTCAATTATGCAGTTTGTCGCCCATGACAACTACCAGTTCCATCGGTGTCGCTTCAGTTAACTTTGGGATCTCCGTCCGTCGGGTAACACTATTTTTACCTCGTCAGGTATCATGTGATTCTGCTTCGTCAGGCAACACTATCTTTACCTCATCGGGCATCACTGTGACTTTAATCTCTATCTTTACTAATGGTGTGCACTCCGCCGGTGTAGTCTGTCACTTAGCAAATACTAGACTTTTATGCATTGCTGGAAGCATAACCTTTGTTCCATTGGTTCTCTGAAGTCTTTGGCATGATCATACAGATGATATCAAGTTGACATCAATGACAATATAGACCATTAACTTATTTAATGTCTTGCATCATCTTCAACTTAATATAGTCAATCATTTAATCAGTTATATGTCATCAATCTCTCCCTTTGGCATTGATGGAAACATGCTATATTATCACACTATACTATTTCTAATACAATATGAAATACAATTGTTGAGATTCATCAAATTACTAAATAGTTTGCTTTGATAACCGATAAACTGTCTGACCACCGGTAAGTTCTGTGTAAGCTTAGATTTGATTCTTGTAGCTTTCCTTTTTCTTCTTCTGATGTGTTGTTACCTATGTTGGTGTCAATTTTCTCTTTGACTATTCTCCATCTTTGATGTCACTATCTTTTATTTGCAACTTTTATACAAATACTCTCCCTTTGGATATGATCTCTCCCTGTTTGGGGTAATCTAATAATGAATAGTTTCTGATGATAATATGGAAGACATTCTCTCCCTTTGACAATAATGCCAAACAAATATTTTACAAATATCTGACATTCTATCAACTAAATCCTTCTTTCCATAATATATTCCTTTAATTTCCCTTATCCATTGTCAATATAACTATTTTCTCTAGTGCTTGGTTTTGATATATACCTTTTTGTATATAGATGTAGCATTGAATTTTAACTTCTGCTTGCATCAATCTTGATTGATATTCTGATAATATATGGTTGATGCAGCCTTCAGTCTTTTTAGTGACTGTTAGAAATGGGTTTGACCCCTAGTCTCTTTCTCAGGTACTCAAATGTATCCTTGGGCAGTGGCTTGGTGAATATATCAACCAATTGTTCTTTTGATAGCACATATTCAAGTATCACCTCTTTTTCTTGGACTTGTTCTCTCAAATAATGATACTTGATGGCAATGTGTTTAGTCTTCACATGCATGACTAGATTCTTGCAAATATTTATTGCACTAGTGTTATCACAATAAATAACTACTGGTTCTTTGATCTTCATATGCAGACCTTCCAGCAGCTGTTTGATCCATGCAATATTTGAGCAGTTTGCAGTAGCAGCAACATATTCTACTTCTACAGTAGACTGAGAGATGCATCCTTTCTTCTTGCTAATCCATGTGACAAGTTTTTCACCCATAAAGAATGCTCCTCCAGTTGTGCTCTTCTGGTCATCAATATTCCTAGCCCAATCAGCATCGGTAAACACTTTTAGTTGAAATTTGCCTTCTCTTCTATACCATAAGCCAAATTCCTCAGTATTCTTCAGATATCTTAGTATTCTTTTCATGGAAGTTATGTGTGATTCCCTAGGGTTAGCATAAAATCTAGCAACAATTCCTACTGCATGTGCAATATCTGGTCTAGTGTGTACAACATACATGAGTTTTCCTATCATGGATCTATATAGAGTCTAATTTACCTTTGTTGTCTTTTTTTCTTTTATTAATTTGCATCTAGTATCCATCGGTGTTCCAATAGGTTTGGAATCTTCCATCTTGAATATTTTTAGAACCTCTTTGATGTATTTGGACTGTGTAATGAAAATACCTTCACTTTATTGAATGATTTGCAGACCAAGAAAGAACTTGATCTCTCCAAACATAGACATCTCAAATTCCTTGCTCATCTCATTAGAAAATGATTTGCATAGCATATCATTGCCTCCAAATATGATGTCATCAACA
>MU223871.1:3409167-3450728 GCA_018584345.1 Thuja plicata | reverse complement strand
CTCCTAACAGGGTTGGAAGATCTTTTAACAGGGATCACTATAAATAGTATAGTTCTTTGTGGGTACTAATTCCCACCGGGGTTTTTACCATTTGGTTTCCCCGTAACCAAATTGATGTGTTTTGTAAAGTGTTATCTGTATGTGCATTTACTTTGTATCAATCTGGATTAATAAGTATAAGATAAAGATTTAAAGTTGCAAATAACTGATTCACCCCCCCCTCTCAGTTATCTCTGAAGTGTTCTAACATAGAGATCTGTAGTTATTGAAGACCATCTATGCATATGTATTTTAATATAGGTAAGAAGTTTTTTTTTGTACATATGTGGTATATATATATAGAGTTTTGCACAAGTTCTTGGTTGAACTTTTGATGTGGCAGATAGTACCTTTCCTTTTGATTTCAAATGGGGAGTGTAGGTAGTGAGAAAATATTCATTCAAATGTATAAATATATATCTAAGGGGGAGATATGGAAGTTGGGATTGAACCTTTTTGGGGTGATGTATGTTTTTTAGTGGGACACTTAAAAAAAATTCACTAACTATTGCCATCAATGCCAAACGGGGCGATTGTTGGCAAGATGGAAGGAGACACTGAATATAAGCATGAGTGTTTTCATTGAAGGAAACAATGTAGTATTTACACCCTAATATGACATGCACAAATCACCAGATGATTAGATCCTTAGTCAAATTGAATTCTGGCTAAGTACAGTGTAGAGAACAAAGTATATTGTCAACACAGTTAGTTTTTGGATCCGCAGAGGCTACTAGGTGAATATATTTTGGTGCATACTTAAGGAAAATATGTTTGATGTATATTATTGCTAATACCAAAGTTTCATAGAAAGATCTTTTGGTGTGTAGAAGTTATAAGCTTTTGAGTGTAAACTTTCAAGGTTGATAGTTAGAACAAACTAACACAGTGAAAAGTATTATTGCCCAAATTGGTAAAACATTTTTTATGGTCAAATATTTTTTAAATAAATTGATCCAGTGTAGCTAAAGGTATATCAATCAATATAATGGTTTTAATTAAGATTTTAATCTTATTTTTGGCGGTTAAGGTCAAAATAGTTTACATAACCCAAGAAACTTAATTGCCAACATTGTGAGATCAAATTAAGAATTGTGTAAGTATAAGGTTGGTAAATTAGTTTTTTTTTTGGTTGTTGGTTCATGATTAGATTTGTGGAAAAAATTTTATGTGGGGATTATAGATCTAAGTTACTGATTGGTGAAGAATAGGGTCAATGAGAAGTCAGTAATTAAAAGGGTATGAGATCTATATTTTGTGTTTACATGGAACTATAAATATTAGCCATTGTTAGATGTTTTTTAAGATGGATCACTTTATACTAATTATTGTATTAGTATTTGTAAGGTAGTGAGCCTTTATATATAATGGGTTGTAGCCCTTTTTGTGTTGAGTAGTTAACTTTAGGCAGTGTGCCTGAATGCATATGCATTATAACCGATTATAAGACAATATTTCTATAGAGTATTGGCTTGTGGGTGTCATCTCCACTATTTTTTTCCCTAATAGGGTTTCCATGATAAACTCTATTGTGTTATGGTGTTGATATTATTTTATTTATGCTTATGCACTTTAATTTTCAGTTTATGCATTGATTGGTTTGTGAATTGGATTAATAAGATAAATTTTGATAGAATGTTGATTCACCCCCATCTCAGTGTTCCCTCCTTCCAACACTAATTGCATTTGTTTAGGAAGTATTTGTTCTAGAATCATTTCTCGATACAAATTTCTTTATGGTTTCATTTGTGACATATCTTTTGGTGACAAATTATAAGATGGTGCATCTATAGTTTGCAGTGATAATCTTCTTATAGTGATTTATAATTTGTGGTATTTTATCTTTGGTTAGCATGGGTGATAGTGATAATAATTGTGATTTTGTGGTATTAGCTAGGATTCAACACTTTTTTGAGAAGCTAGATATTATTCAGGACAACATAATGAAACAATTATGTTTGAATTGATATAGTGTTATATGTTTACTAATTTTTCATTAATTGAATACAAGGAAGATCTTAGTTGGATAAAACTCTTTGGTTTCATTATATGGTGAGTTGGAATTTCATGTTTGATACATTAAGGTATACTAAAAAAATTGTATAGGAGTAATTTGTATACTCTCAAAACCTTGATTCACACAGGTATATACAAGTTTTTTGATAGTTGTTAATAGTATTTGATGAAGGCAATGACATTTGGTTCTAATTTTCTTTTGTCAAGTGACACTGATCATTCTTTGTTACATAAAGTGAATACTTTATTATCCTTGATGCCCACATCTATTTGACATTTTTCTATATATGCACATATATGATTTTTTTTATGGAAGCTTAGAGTTAATGAAAGCAATGTATATATGAGCCAATAAGTGGTTTTGAGTTCTGACCTTCATTTTGTTTGTGGTGACATATATTAGAGCTCTAAATTTTTGGTAGAATTTAGAGTCCTATATAGTGATAAAACTCTAAAAATGGCATCCTAAACTCCATGCCCAATAATTGATGACATGATGGAGTAAATGAAATGGGATGCAAAAATATGTTACTTTTTAATTAAAATTTGATGGATTAAGGAAGGAAGCTCTATGATAGGAACAATCAAAATTCTGTAAGCAAAGGTTTTAGAGATGCTGGAATTTTGACCTGTTGAAAAGACGATGTCGACAGAGAATGAAAAAGATACAAAATTGAAAATCTAAAATACACCCAGCTCAAAAAATCAAATTTCCTATCTCTAGTAAACATCTTATATTCTTACAATCTATTTTGTTTTTTTTGCCAAAGCCAAATCTGAAAGATAGGTAGTTATTAGTTAGTTTGTTGATTAGTTTTTTCAAAATAAGTTTTTAAATTTTAACATAGGGTGGTGTCTCTTCACCGTAAAGGGGTGTGAAAAACATTGATCCACATATATATGTGGTGTAAAATGTAAATTAAAAAAGAAGAAGAAACACATTGTACAATAGAATTTGATAACAATTACAAAATGTGTTGGAAATATTGTTTAGAAAGCTACAATGGAACCAATTATTGTTTTGTCATTGATGTCAAACCTTAACTGGTGAGAATATTGCTATCTGTTTGAGTACCATATCTATTGATTGATGGAGGAGATTTAACAATAAGACCAAGAAGAATGGTTAAGTTATGAGGAATTACAAAGGGTACTTTATCAATTGGCACATTGGCAAAGTGATATGTTGTTTATCTTTCACTGACATTTTACTAAGAACAGTTTATGCTGAGAAAATTTTGTGTTAGCCGAGCACCAGTGTGTGCCAAGCATATTTTCCTGTATGTGTCGAGCGTCAATAAATTGCTGAGAAAGTTTTGTGTTGGCCGAGCAACGGTATTTTTATGATTGATGAGATTTAAGATCTCTGGCTGACATAGTTGATTTTATTGGGATATGTAAAGTTAATTAAGGATAAGCACATTTGATCTATACTATGTAAATGCACGGGTAACCATAATTAATGCATGGATCAAAGATTTAGTTGGAGAAATAAATTAAATGTAATGATGGAAAGATCCATTGGATCTGACCTAACCTAAGATCTACAATCTTGATTAAGCGAAAAAAGATGTATCTGACCTAGATGGAGAGGTATATGATAACCTCAAGGGGTTATTCATGGAAGAAGGGAAGATAGTTGTATGCAGAGTATGCAAGATGATTGCATGGTTAATTGACTGATTGGCAAGATCTAAGCAAAGAAGGCTGAGCAAAGAAGTAGATAGAGATTGCTTGATGAATTCCCAAGAAGATCTGGAGTTTGAGATGAGAATGGAGGTGACTCAGTGAATTAGCATAAGAGATGAATTAGATCTGGATTGTAAAGTAAGTTGTATGAACCAGATCAAACCTACTGATTAATTTCTAACCATTGTATCAATTGAAATCCTTTAACCAGGTTGACCTAAGAATCATTATATAAATCCTTTGAGAAAGGTGACATTTAGATTGGAATCTTCTAAGTCCTCTAACCAGGCCACTCCTGATAGGGTGTTTAAATCCTTTAACCAGGTCACATTTTGCAATGTGTTTTGTAACCTTTAACAGGGTTGGCTCTTAACAGGGCATCACTTAAGAAGAGTGAAAACTTGATAGCATGTTATTGGTGGTTTTTCCCAAATTGGGTTTCCACGTTAAATACTGGTGTCAACTTGTGTGAATGTGTATATTGTGTTTTATTGTTAAGTTTCTGCAAGCTTAATTCATTTGACCAGTAAACGACATACTTATATTGTTGACTTATGCTATCACTACCGAGCAAATCTAAGTTGTTTAATTTGGTATAAAGTTTTAATGAGCACATCTAGACCTGTGGACAACTAATTCCCCCCCTCGTCTCAGTTGTTCTAAATTCATTCTAACAACATGAACTTTAATGTACTATTTTTTCAACATTAATAAAGAGATAAGTGCTTTTTCTTTCACTTATGGTAATTTTTTTTAATTCTTTTTAGCTAGTCTCTCAGATAAATCTATTTAGATAGATTGTTTCATTGTGTTGAATTCTCATGTTATTTTTTAGTGAAATATATACAGTTTGATCATTAGTTGAAAGGTGTGGTTGGCAAACTTTCCTCTATTCTATTGGTCTCTCAAAGAAAGAGTTAAATTCAGTAGAATTAACTGTATAATCTGGTTTCAATTATAATTTACGTAGAAGCCCTTGAAATGATGGTCTTGCTAAGTTATTAAAACTATCTCTGAGGTGTACGTGGGATTGATATGTAATTGACTATATTGCCCAAGTAGGAGCAAGGCACTAATCTTATCAATAATTGGAATATAGTCATACAGTTCATTGTTCAAAGTTTGTGATATTTTATTCCTTTGATATATTTCATTTTATATACCTTTTGTCAAACATTTACTATTAATCAAAGCATTTTAGTTTTTACAACATCCAATATACAATTGATTGAGATACTTACAATTTGATTCTTCTCAAGTTTACTTGTCACCTTGAGAGCATCCACAAGTTTTATATTCAGTTATCTGCTATAAAAAGCCTTTGAATCAATAGGTTTGGTTAAGGTACAAGCCTACTAGCCTTGGATTTGCAGAGCCAGAATTGCAAAAGTTCAAACCTCCATTTGGTTGAACTTGTTATTTGGAAAAAACAATTAGGTTTCCTAGCATTGGATTGACAAGTCCATAGTAAATCCAAAACATCATTTTTGAGCACCAACAAATTGGCGACTCTACTGGGGAGTTGTTTATGAAATAAAATGTTGAATATTATCTAGTAGCTCTAGTGATATAATTAAGACTCTACTAGAGATAAGAACTCAGAAGACAGTAAGTTTTTTCCTTCTAGAAACAAGATGGTGACTCTATTTAAAAAATCATATTAGTCGGTGACTCTACTGAGGGAGAAGACCTAGAAGGAGATAAGTAAAGTTTTCCTCTTTAAAGAGGTGGCAACTCTATTGACAAGAACCTAATGTATAAAGAAAGAAGTTACTACAAATTTAGATATTCAGTATGTACTAGAATACATATTCACATAAAGTATCAAACTTTTGTGACCCAAGACCAAAATTTATTATTGAAGTATATAGACCATTGCGTTTTGATAATATCCCATGTGGTTAGAAATATTTTCCTCTTAAACAAAAAAAAAATGTTCCAAAATATTGTGGAGATGGATCATAATCACCAATAGAGCATTTGCAGGTATTTTGTAAATTTATTGAAGATAGTCATATCTATGCAAAAGATGTGATTATGAAACTATTTGTAAGATCATTGATAGATCATGCATGCTTTATTTTTAGTATGACACCTAAATAAAGTATCTCATAATGGAGAGTGTTTGAGAAATGGTTTCTTGATATGTTTCATGATGCAAGTGAAGATGACATGCATTATGAATAGAATGAGATTCAGGATCACAATATGGAAGAGGACTCTTACATGTCTCCTTTGGATGCATTGTTTAGTTTGGAGAGATTTGAGGGGGAGCCTAAAACATATTTGTTCATAAGGATGATAAGAATTTTAAAATATATTCCAATTGACATCATGCCTTCAAGTGAGGAATTAGTAAGAAAGTTTTTGGAGTTAAGAATCTCACTATATAACCCTTTTTTGAAGCCCCTTTTTCAAATATTAGAAAAAGATGATCAAGACAAAGAAGAGGAGGCTTATGTTCAGACTGAACAAGGCCTTATCCTTGATAATTATCTCAGTGGAAAAGAAGATAGCATGGATTATGAGGATGAATAAACTTCAGATCAAGTTAAAGAAGAATTTGTATGTGATGAGATGTGTATGGAAGAAAATTCAGATCAATGACTATAATGATGAGGAAGAAAATTTTCTCAGTACAAAAGAAATTTTAGTTTTGTTAGACATGGAATATCAAAAACATGTTGAGAAGAGTGGTCAAAAGTTTTTTCATCACGATAAGCAAGTTAATGGATCATTATATATTCAGGGAGTACTAGATGAAGGAGATGATAACTTCCAAAAACCAAGTAGAGGAGATAAAATAGAAAAACATATAGCATATGAACAACATGATGTTTCATAAAATAATTTCAATGAAGATATTAGTCTTATTAATGAAACAGCTAATGATCTTGATGAAAACTCTCATGAAGGTGTGCCTGAATTTTCTATGTTCCTAAATCCACTGTTTGAAGAGGAAGTAGAGGAATATAAATCTCTATTCTCTATGTTCCGAATTCTATTCTATGAAGGATATTTTCTATACAATCAAATCTATCAACATCATAATCAAGGTAGTAGGCCTAATGATGATTTTGAAGTTGATAACACTCAAAATATACATTCAGAAGGTAAGATGTCATTCAGTTCATCCTATGAGTGAGATTGATATTAGACTTCTAAAGATGAGACTATGATAACCAAGCATAATGATGAGAATATGTTGAAGAAACATACTAAAAATTATAAAAGTATCCCACTTGATCAGATTCTTGATTTAAAAGAAGTAATAGTTCCTAAATATGAGTTACCTTCAAAACCTTTATGTGAGGAGAAATAATATCTGGAGAATGGAAATGGGGCATATTGTGTGCAAGGAAATATCCAAGTAGAAGAACATATTTTAGATACTTATATGATTGATCATATGCACATGGATCCTCCATCCAGCAAAGAACACAGTGTACCTAATGATTTCTCAAACAAAAAACATAAATCAAAAGACAAAGACTGCATTGATGAAGTGGAACCAATAAGTATTATCTATAAGGATGATATATTTAATACAGCAAGGTATAAGATGTTGGGGCTAAACAATTCTAAGATTTTTTTTTTTGAAATACTCTTGTTGATAAAGATAAGGAACAATATAATATCATATCCAGGAGATTCAAAGTGTTACATGAACATAATAAAAGTTTTGATAGAGGGAAATAATAGTGTTCACTTTTTGGGGGCTTGGGGCCACCCAACCTTCAATTTACATCAGGTAAAGAGTAGATACTTGGTTTTCTTCTCTAGAGATAACTGAGATCTCTCTATGTTGATAGGGAGCATATGTCCCCAGAAAGAGCATGTTAGAGCTCTAAATTTTTGGCAAAATTTAGAGTCCTATATAGTGATAAAACTCTAAAAATGGCATCCTAAACTCCATGCCCAATAATCAATGACATGATGGAGTACATGAAATGGGATATAAAAATATATTAATTTTTAATTAAAATTTGATGGATTGAGGAAGGAAGCTCTTTGACAGCAACAATCAAAATTCTGTAAGTGAAGGTTTCAGAGATGCTGGAATTTTGACCTGCTGAAAAGATGATGTTGATAGAGAATGAAAAGGAACCAAAATTGAAAATCTAAAATAGTCCCAGTTTAGAAAATCAAATTTCCTATATCCACTAAACATCTTATGTTCTTACAATCTATTTTGGATTTTCGGCCAAAGCCAAATCTGAAAGATAGGTAGTTATTAGTTAGTTTGTTGATTAGAAATTTTCAAAATAAGTTTTTAAATTTTAACATAAGGTGGTGTCTCTTCACCCTAAAGGGGTGTGAAAACCATTGATCCACATATATATGTGGTGTAAAATGTAAACAAAAAAGGGGACAAAACACATTGTATTATAGAATTTGATCACAATTGCAACATGAACTGTAATGTACTATTATTTTAACATTAATATAGAGATAAGTGCTTTTTCTTTCACTTATGGTAATAGTTTTTAATTATTTTCAATTAGTCTCTCAAATAAATCTAGTTAGATATATTGTTTCATTATGTTGAATTCTCATGTTATTTGTTAATGAAATATATATACACTTAGATCATCAGTTGAAAGGTGTGGTTGAAAAAATTTCTTGTGTTATATTGGTCTCTCAAAGACAGAGTTAAATTTAGTAGAACTAACTATATAATTTGGTTTCAATTATAACTCATGTAGAAGCCCTTGAAATGATGGCCTTTTATATACAAGTTATTAAAACTATCATTGAGGTGTATGTAGGATTGATATAGAATTGACTCTATTGCCCAAGTAGGAGCAAGACATTGATTTTATCAATAATTGGAATATAGTCATTCAATTCATTGTTCAAAGTTTGTGATATTTTATTCCTTTGATCTATTTTATTTTATATACCTTTTGTCAAACATCTACTATTAATCAAAGCATTTCAGTTTTTGCATCATCCAATACACAATCATTTGAGATACTTACAATTTAATTCCTCTCAAGTTTACTTGTCACCTTGAGAAAATCCACAAGTTTTATATTAATTTATCTTCTATAAAAGGCCTTTGAATCAATAGATTTGGTTAAGGTACAGTCCTACCAGCCTTGGATTTGCAAAGCCAGAATCGCAAAAGTTCAAACCTCCATTTGGTTGAACTTGTTAGTTGGAAAAAACAATTGTGTTTCCGAGCATTGGATTGGAAAGTCCACAGGAAATCCAAACCATCATTTTTGGGCACCAAAAACATCCTTGGTTTTTTTGACACATGACTCAGATTATATTTCTAGTTGTCAACAATTATTTCAATGGTACTCTTGTTTGTTTCAAATATGGTATTTTTGATAGTTCAGATGATGCTACATGTGCAGTAACAAGATAATTAATGAGTCATTTTATGGATTGTCAAGTATATTTTTAGTTTTTTTCACTTGAATAGTAATTGCCATGATCAATAGTTGGATAAACTTTAAGGTATTAAGTCTTATCATTCTTAAAAAAATACTTGATACATATGCACTATTTCTCTTTTCTCCTTTTCCCTTGATGCAGAAAGGGGAGATAAATTTAGGGTTTTTCCACCAAGGACAAAGGAGGAGTTTTCTGAGTTTGCTGCCCCTATCCTCTTGTCCTTGATGACACAACACTAACTTTATTGAAGCATGACAATGATAATTGATGAATCCTCACTTATATTACAGTGATACTTGATTAGTTGTGATTTCATAATATATATGATGACACTTTTGATAGCACAAAATGTATGTCATGAGAATTTACAAATGGAATGACACAGTGGTATATTGGTCTTCATATACTTTCCATATCCGCAGGTCATTGGCACATGCATTGGAAAAATACATCTTCTCAGATTAACATATCTAGTTTGGTTTGAATCTTCAATATCCCTCTCTATGACTATGGATATAGAGGTTTTGTTTACGATGATTCATTCAATCTTTGCATTTAATCAGTGACTTGAGTTTCAGTTTTGGATATGATATAATTCATGATAGGTTGATTTACAATCCATTTTCTATACATGATCAGACTTGTGCACAATTACTTTAAATGTATAGTTGTTTTTAATTTGATTTTTTAGGATTATACAAAAGGTATTGGTACCTAAGTTGAGTTACAAGTTCATTTTGATTTACATAATCACTGTGTAATAGGAGGTTTTGGTAAAGAGGGTCACAATGTTTGATTAAAATCATTGAGCATCCCTTGAAAAATGTATTATTTTTTTAATTGAGACTAAGAAGGGATCATATATCAAATTTTATACAAATTCCTTTTGGTATGTCTTTGATTACATATTGGGATAATAATCTCATTGGCATTAAAATTATGTTGCAAAGTAGGATCAAAATCTCATCAACATTTGGAAAAGATGTAAAGATGTAAATACATTGGTTATGTTATCAAAGTTTTAGCTTAGAAACCCTAAAGCGTGAAGCTTTGAGATAGGGCTCAGCTTGAAGGAGCTAGGACATTATCAGATGCTACCGGTTTCATGTTTCTTGAGAATGACAACATATTTGGTTGAAGTTTTGACAATGAATAATAGTTAAGAAAGTACTGGTAAATTGTGGTATTTTTGAAGACCTACAGGTTCATTTTTTATTACCCTTGTTTTTTGTTTTGAAAGATTTGTGAATCTTTTAGTTTGTGTTTGGAAATGCACATTTTTGTTTTCACTCACAAATGATTTAATTGTTAATCATTATCAATGTTGTTTTTAAGGTTTTGTATGATCATTATTAATGTGAAAATATCTTGTCATTTCGGGTTACGCAATATGGTTACATATTTTAGTTATTTTTGTCTTCATGGTTATTGATTGCATACTTTGTTTAACCCTGGTCAAGTGTTTCTCACTCACAAGTATGAGGGCTTGGAATTTTCTTGTATCACATATATCTGTCATAACAATTAGTTTGGTTAAATATTAACCTTGTTTTTGTTTTTGTTTCTTCATTCTCCACAAACATAATGGTTATGAGGTCTCACATGATTTTTTTGTAAAATGTAACTAAATACATTAAATTATATTAGAGGTTTGTCTAACTCTAATAAGAAAACAATTTATTAAAGTTGTGACATCGTATCTTGGTTATCTGCATTTCAAGTTTATAAAGTAACTGAGTACATCTCTTTGTTTCAAAGGTTTGATCAACACCAGTCGAGTTTCATTATGTTTAATTTGTGATATCATTTCCTGGTTAGGGTTTAAGGTTTTTATTTTATTTCCTTATTAAACCCTTGTAAATTACTTTGTGTTATTTTCTTGGTTTTTTTTATGACCTAAAAATCATGTTTGAAAAGAGAGAAGTTCAAAATTTGGTTTCACTTAATTCAGTTGTTGATCTTAGTTACAATACCAGTTACAGTTTTGTTAAATAGTTTCTTTTGGAAGTTTGGATTCAGTTCATATATAAAAGGAATATTATGGGGGGTTTCATGTGTATGACATCTTGTCTGTGTCTTTGCTCTGGGCTTTCCATCTGTCATACCGCATTTACTGCGAGATTTTTGCATTAGGGTTAGATTTTAGTATGGCTCCGGCCAACTTTAGCCCAGCAGTTGTTGCTGGTGTGTGAGTTGAAGCTTCAGACAGCCATGGTGCCTCCTCTAAACAAATGTCCTTACAATTTCATCCTAAAGGTCTTTCACGAGGTAACCCTGATATTATTCTTAATCTGCAAGAATTTGATTCTGCATGTGAATGGTTAGAAAAGAATACTCTGATTGGATATTTTGTGGGTCGTACTCCTCCTGAAAGTATCCTCAAAGACTGGGTTAACAAGAGTTGGACCCCTCATGGGGTCTGCCTTGACGGTGTGCAAAACCTTACCAAAGGTTTTTTTCTTTTCCATTTTTCTAACCCTTCTCAGGTGGAAGCGGTTTTTAATCGTGGACCCTAGATTGTTAGGTCTTCCCTGCTTGTTTTCCAGAGATGGTCTCGAGACTTCACCATCTCAGATGACAAGAAACTTAGGGTTCCTATTTGGGTTGAATTTCCTAGTCTCCCCTTGCCATGCTGGTCATTCATTGAGTCCATTGCTAAAACCCTTGGTAAGGTCATTGTCATGGAACATGACAAATTTTTCAATGCCCGTCCCCTGAAGCGTGTCTGTGTTGAGGTTGACCTTTCTAGGGACCTCAAAGACACTGTTGAAATTCAGATTGGTGCCCTCACCATTTCTCAAAAAGTGCTCTATTTTAACCTACCCAACACCTGCTATCAGTGTCAATCAGCAGAACACAAGATTAAGGATTGTACGTTAGCAACCCCTCAGGTTAAGTCACCGCCAAAGGAAGTAACGGCCAAAAATTTGGAAGCCAAAAAAAAAGAAGAATGGACTATAGTTTCATGAAAAGGCAGGAATTCCTCAAGCTCCAAGATGACATAAGCTACTTCCACTGTGGTGTCACCTTCAGAACCCTCAGTTGGAAAATCTCCTTCTTCCAGTGATCTTCTACCACCGCTTGTTTCAAACCCTATTACCCAAGGGAAAAGCCCTGCAGCGAAGCCTTCCACTATTGAAGTGGTGCTCACATCGCCAGTGGATTCTTCAGTTTATTCCTAGCCTTTGCGTCAGTCTCACAGTCCTGATGGACATATGGATGACCCAGAAAAAAGGTGGTTTACCTCTTTTAGAGAATTACTCCCCAGCTTTGGCTCTGTACCAGCCTTTTTGCAGAATAGCTTCTCCTCTCATGGGGATGAGGAAACCATGCAAGAGTTTTTATGAATTTTTTTCATGGAATGTGTGAGGTCTAACTAACCTCTCCAAAAATTAATATGTGTAGGATACCCACCGTAGACTTCACAGTCTGGACATGTTATGTTTACAGGAGGTTAAGATCTATGGGTTTCTTCTTAACTCTGCCTGTCGTGTCATCTAGTTGGAAGGCATTGTTTTTTCTTCTCAGCATGAAGCTGGTAAAGGTGGTGTTATTACTATTCTGACACCTCACCTTCATTCTTCTATTATTGCTCATGGTTCTAATCTGATGCAGCGTGTCACCAGGATTTTTCTTTCTTTTTATAATCATTCTTTTGGTGTCATTAATGTTTACGCCCCCAATGATGTTGTTGAAAGATCTCAACTTTGGCACTGGCTGGCAGACAATCTCCCTCCCGCCACTTGGGTTATGTGTGGGGATTTTAATATGGTTTAGCTAGCCTCTGACAAGGAAGCAATTATACCTTTTCACTAGATAGTTGGAGAGAGAAGCTTGGTATCACATGCGAAATAAATTGGGCCTTTTTGATCCCAATGCTAACCGCTGCCAACAAGGTGGGGTTTGGCATACTTGGTCCAATTTTAGAGCTGGCTCTGACTGTATATTTAAGAGGCTTGATCGTGCTATGATAATGGCTCAATATTTTTTCTCCTTTTCTGAGGATCAAGGCCTACCTATCATTCCTCTAACAGATGTTACCTTGTCAGACCACTTCCCTATTTCATTCTCCATCACTTGGCAGTTTTCAACTAGAAGGGCTGCCCAAACGTAGTTTTATCTCAACACATCTGAGCTAACACATACTTCCACTATTGCTCACATTCTTCAAGTCTAGAATTTAGAGCCTCGGCCCCACACTCATCTTGGTTGGATTCAATGGTGGAATGATGCCATCACCCGCACTACTAGATTTCTTTGCATCTACGGTCGGCAGTTAGCTTGTTACAGAAAACATGCTTATGAAGCTAACACTAAGGCTCTTTACAATGCTTCTAATTTTCTTGCCTTGAATCCCTTTGATTCTACTCTCTAGCTTGAGCTGGCCTAGCTCCATCATGAGAAGTAGATTGTTGAGTCCTATGCTGCTTGTGGAGCTTAAATCAAAGCTCGCCTCCATTGGTTGGAGGTGGGCAATAAGGCCTCTAAGGAGTTTTTTCATGCTCTCAAAGCCCGTCATACCAATGTTGGTATTCAAAAGATTAAGCAAGGATCTGACACACTTATGGAACTTTCAGCCATTCTGCAAGGTTTTGTTCATCACTATGAACAAGTGTTTGCCTCATAGGGTATTTTTGTGCTCCGGGAAGAGGCTCTGAAGGCTTGTATTGTTGTTACTCAAAACTGCCTAGCGGTCGAGCAGTGTGCCTTTTGTGAGAAATTTCTTACCATCTCTGACCTCAGAGAAGCGACTTTCTCTATGGCCAATGATAAATCTCTAGGATGTGATGGCTTCCCTGCGAGTTCTATAAACATCTTTGGGATGTTGTTGGTCATGACCTGCACAAATTCTATCTTGAGGCCTTTCATAATAAAAGTTTGGGCACTTTAATTAATAAAGGGAATATCAAATTCATACCTAAATCTGGTGATCTAGAGGATATCTACAATTGGAGGCCCATCACCTTGTTGAATGTCTCCTACAAGATAATTGCCAAAGCTTTATCCCTTACAATCAGACATCTCCTTCCTCTTATTCTCTGCCCTGAGAAAACTAGTTTTATTAAGTCCAGGTATATTCTTGACAACATTATTACTGTCTAGGAAGGGATGGAATGGGCTTGCCATTCTAAGCAGGCTACCCTGTTTCTCAAAATTGATTTTGCCAAAGCCTATGACCGCATTGAATGGCCTTTTATTCTGGCTATGCTTCAAGCTCTTGGATTCGGTCCTCACTTTTTATGGTCTATGGAAATGCTTTTTGGTGATACCTCTGCTTGCATTACCATCAATGGGTCCCAATCCGATACTTTTGGGATTTTTTTATCCATCTGGCAAGGTTGTCCACTGGATCCTGCTTTGTATGTGCTTGTTGCTAAAGGCTTTGGCTACTTTCTTGCCAACTCTGTCTCTTCTGGATTAGTTCATGGCATTTCTCTTCCTGATTCCTCTTCCCAGCTTGTTAATGGCCACTTTGCTGATGACTCCTTTCTCACTCTTATTGAGGATGAGGAGAACATATCCAATGCCTTGCAGTGCCTGGAAACCTTTTGTCAAGCCTCTGGATCTGCTATTCAATGGTCTAAAACCCTTTGCTTCAGACAGTCTTTTCTTCCAACCCCTGCCTGGCTTAACAATTTTGGCTGGAAATGGGTCCAACATGGGGAATTCTTTCATTTCCTGGGTATTCCCTTTGCTTTCCATGGCTCCTCTATGGATTTATGGAATGTTGTGACTGCCAAGATTTAGAAAAACTGCAATATTGGATCTGCAAGCCTCTTTCGCTTGCTAGAAAGTTTCAGATTTGTTCCAAAGTTTTGGCTACTATGCATGTCTACTACTCCTCTTGTTGGGCTCCCTCAAAGATTTCTTACCTCAAGCTGGAGAATTTTCTTTGAGATTTTCTTTGGGCCTCTGGTGCTAACGGCCATGGTTTTCATAGGGTTGCCTAGGAGTTTTGTTGCCTTCCTTGTGACTTTTGTGGCCTTGGCCTTCTCTCCACTCAGAGACAGGGACTTTCTCTCTATGCAAAGTGGATTATCCATGCTCATACTGGTAATGAGGCCTAGAAAATTCTTGTCCGGCACTGCATCTCTTCAAGTTTTCCAGTTCACAGGCCGGCCTGGAAAGGCATTGGTCTCTAGACCTTACTCACTATGAGGGAACCTATTCAAATCCAGGGTACCTTCATCATCAAGAGAATTTGGAAAGCTTGGGAAGCTTTTAATCCTTCGCTCCAATGGGATGGTGATGCCTTTTGCAATGGTCTTTCTTTCAATCAGTAGAGCCTCTAGTGGTCTCTGTTGTTTTCTATTCAAGGCATCCCTTTGGCTAAGACTCAAGGGACTAGTGCTCTGCATTTTTTCAAACATGGCATCCAGACTCCCAAGGACCTCTTCTCTAGAGCCACTATGGGTCTCCGTTCATGGGAGGATATGTAGGTGTAGTATCGTTTGGATCGTTCTGATCGCCAAAATTTTGATCTATTAGTTTCTGTGATTCCTGCCAACCTGCTTCATAAAATTGGCATTCAATCTATCAAGCCTTGGTGGAAGGATCAGAAATGGTATCCTTCCATGCCTTTCAGCAATTTTAAGCCATGACTGGGCTATAGGTGGTTATTTCCTCATCTTCTGATGATAGATACCCTTAATCAGAGATGGCATCTTCATTCCTCCACATCCCACTAGAGCTCTCGCTTTCAAACCATCTGGGTGGCCATTACAGAGCCTAAGATGGCTCTTTTTGCATGGTTCCTACTTTTTCAAGGGCTCCCATTTGGCCCTAGGCTCAAACATCTGGGTGTTCAAGACCCTCATTGTCCCTTCTATGGTCACCCTGAATCCTTTTTGCACATCTTCCGGTTTTGTAGGAGAGCTCAACAGTATTGGCAGTGAATTCATGATTTCTTCAAGCCTTTTTAGCCTAAGCCTTTCTCTTGGCATATGATTGTCTTGGGAGATTCCCCTAGACTTCCCTCCAAGTTTACCAAAATTTGGCATACTTTCAGGATGGAGATTTTGTTCACATTATGGAAAGATAGGAATATTAGGATCTTTGCATCTACTTGGTGGTGTGTTGAGGAGAAAAAGATCTTATTGGATATCACAACTATCTAATGGGAGATATTTGAGGAATAGTTCCATGAGTGTTTCCTTTCTGACCAATATCGAGAGACACTTGCTGATGAGTTTCACGATCTTTGATAGGGGAATATGATAGTGGATCAGTATGAGCATAGGTTCTTTGAGCTAAGTAAATATTCTACTTATACCCATGACGAGCCTATGTTAGTACAACATTTTATTCAGGGCCTTAATGATCGTATTGTTGGAGATGTTCGCATGCACCAACCTAGGAAAATTTCCCTTGTTGTTCATAAGGTGAAATTGGTTGATGGTAATATAGCTAGAGGTTTTAGTAGTAGGTCTGGTGCGCAATTCCATAGTGCACAACCTCTTGGACCCAGTGCATAAAGTACATAGTATAGCCCACAAGTTCTTCCAAGGCATATTCAACACCACCTAAGATAGGATTCTATCAGTTGTGTAGATAGAGGCCCTCTAATATTTATTAGTCTGGTCATTATATAGGTTCTTTAGGCACCTTAGCTCATAGCTAAACTCATAGTAGGTAGTCACAACATAGTCAGTCATCTCAGAGTATTCAGTAGAGTGCTTATGGAGGAAATTCCCACCATTCTAGTACACCTTTTACAGGGCATGGTTATGGTTTGGAGGCATGTTTCTCTTGTGGCCAGCATGGTCATAGGGTAGCTCAATCTCCTCAGAGAGTCTTTCTATGAGCTAGTCAAAGGGAGACTACATCAAAGCCTATTATTGGTGATGTAGGTAGATCTCACTGATCTTTATGATGTTTGATAGTAAAGCTGAGTACTAGGGAACCATTGTTCAAATTGAAGGTGTGTTACATGGTATATTTACCTCTATATCATTTGATTTCAATGCTTCATATTCATTTATCTTGTTAAGGTTTAGGCAGATACAAGCAATAAATAATATTGAGTTAATGAAGAAATAGAGAAGACATAAAAACAAATAATACAAAAATTTAATGTGGTTCACTTAATATGGGCTACATCCATCTAGGAAGTAGTTTTCCACTTATTTTATTATCTAGCAAAGAGAAAATTACAATATGATATTTTCACCTCACATAGCCGCTTATTTATCAAGCCTTTAGAGGTGGTTTAAAAATTCAGTTAACAAAATTAACCCTAACTGTAAAATAATATTCTCATAATATTTTTCTTGTACTTGTATACGTACTATTATTGTCATGTATTCTCTTATGTATGAGAGTTTGGGGGATTTTCGCTCCCAATTTTGGCTGGTGCTTTGCGTCGACATTATGGAGACACTTCGGTTCAGCTACTCTACCCAATGAGCTTAAAATACTATCATGATTAGTCACCATATGCCAATAATCTCCCACTTAGATACTGATCTTGTAGCAATTTCATGACCCCTGTAGCTCCCACTCGATTGAAACACCTCGACTTGACTATTTCTCATTTCCACTAGGATCAAACTTGAAGACCAATAGAAACTGAGCAAGAAGTTAGTTTCTCTTGAATTACTACCTTGGTCAACATATTTGAAGGATTCTTGCTAGTGTATAGCCTCCATCTTCAACTATCCATCATTTAAAACTGAGTGTATGAAATGGTATCGAAGCTGTATGCGTTTTGTCTTAGAGAAAAGGGATGAGTTCTTTGCAAGGTGAATCACACTTTGAATATCACTATACAATCTTATATTCTCTTGTATCTTTCCATTTTCCTCCATAAATATTTGCAACCAAATAATCTCCTTACTAGCCTTTGTATAAACAACATATTTTGCTTCTATTGTCAAGAGTGCTACAACCTTTTTCAATCGATAAACCTAGTCGAACGTCACGCCACCTATACACATCATGGAATACATCTAGATAGTAATTGCTGAATAGTATGGAACCTTATACATATACTTCATCTCCTCCTATGTCTTTGGGCTCATTTCTTTGGACAATTTAAAATGACTAGGAAAAAGTGTACTAATTGGTTTTACATCTTGCATCTAAAATTTGTTCAACACCTTGTCAATGTAATCACTTTGAGACAATTTCAATGAGGGATTTTCTTGTAACTATTTATTCTCATACCAAGAATTTGTTTTGCTTCACCCAAATCCTTGATAGAAAATGAATCTGATATTTTTTTGTTTAAGGTCATTTACATGCTATATATTAGAACTGACAACACACATATCGTCAACATATAATAATAGGATAATATAGCCACCATTATCCAATCTATTGAAATAAATGCAATGATCAAAATGACATCTATTATAACCTTGTTCAGCTATAAGACTATCAAATTTCAAATACCATTGTTGGGGTTATTGTTTTAGCCCATACAATATCTTCTTCAACCTGCATGCTATGTTCTCCTTACCTTTGACCTCATATTCTTGTGGTTGCTCCATATAAATATCTTCCTCCAAATCTCCATGGAGAAAATCTATCTTGACATCTAATTGTTCCACATGTAAATCTTGTGTAGCCATAAGAATTAGATTAGTTCAAATTGAAGTCATCTTAACAATAGGAGAAAATATTTCATCAAAATCAATACCTTTTTTTTTGTGCAAAACCTTTTACCACAAGTCTATCCTTGTATCTTATCTTCCCTCCATGTTCTTCCTTTAATTTGTAAACCCATTTGTTAGGAAATCTGCTTTTACCTTCACAAAAAGCCACTAAATCCCAAGTTTGATTTTGTATCAAGGATTCCATCTCCTCTTTCATTCCTTGCTTCCACTTTTTCCTAGATTCAACCTTCTTTACTTTTGCATAAAATTTTGGTTAACCAAAATTAGTCAATAATGCATAATATAATGAAGGAGAAAATCATTTAGGAGGTCTACTTATCTTGGAAGATATTCTTACTGGAGTTTGAGTAAATTTTTTTGGTTTTGGTTGTTCAATATTTTTTGGCATTGTTAGGACTACATTTACTAGGATTTCATCAACCACCATGTATTTTGTGTGTTCCTCTTCTTGCTTATTTCCCTCCATTTGATCCTTGTACATGGCTTTTTCATTGAATGTGACATCTCTACTCCTAATCATTTTATGATTCTCAAAATCCCATAAATGACAACCAAAATCATTGATTCCATACCCAATAAAAATATACTTCTTGGATTTTGCCTCAAGCTTTGATCGATTTTCTAGATAAATATGGACAAATGCTTCACACCCAAAAGTTTTCAAAAATGGGTAGTTTACCTTTTTTACTATCCATGCCTCCTATGGAATACCACCATCAAAGGAAATTGAAGACCCTCTATTTAGCAAGTCAAAAACAATATCTACAACCTTTTCCTCAAAGTGCAAAGGCAATCCTACATGTAATCTCATACTTCGTGCATGCTCCATGATAGTTTTGTTCATCCTTTCAAACACATCATTTCCTTGTGGGGTTATAGGAACTATCTTTTATATATGAATCCCATGTTATGAACAATAACTATCAAATTATTTGATGTAGTACTTACCTCCATTATCTAATCTTAGATACTTCATCTTGTTTCCTGTCTCATTCTCAACTAAATATTTCCATTTCTTAAAGACTTCAAATACATCACATTTTCTTGGAATGAAATGAACCCAAGTTTTCCTAGTTGCATCATCAATAAAAGTAACATAATAATGAGACCCACCAAGAGATGGTACTTGGGTTGGTCACCATACATCAAAATGCACAAGCTCTAACTTTTCACTTTTATTATATTTTACATTAGACAAAAAAATTTCCAGAGTCTACAATTACCATTTTTGTTCTTGTAAACCATTTTTGCTACAAAAATAGGGTTTCCTTCCCCTACTCTTTTTTGACCTCCCATAATGAGAGCATTATGGATAAAAGATCCAATTCCATTTCTCTTGTGCTTCATAAGGGTTTGATTCTTCTTATTGTAGAGTATACAAGAGATGAGGTCCCAAATTATGTGCCAAAGAAAGTGGGAATGCAAAATAGAAAGGTCATGGATACCAGTACTGGTAAGAAGGTGAGTCCTTCTCCTAGTAAGAAAACCAGAAAAATGAAACTAGAGAAAAAAGAGGCTACCCTGTCGATCTTTTGACGAAGTGGAGGGAATGATTTCAGGAGATGATGAAGACTCCTCTGACAATGAAGCCCTAGATAAAGGTGAGAAGAATGACAATGACAAGCTCAAGAAGGACATTCACCTTACCAATGAGAATGATGATGTGTTGGCTACAGATATAGAGGTTGTAGGTGATACCGTGAATGACTCCCAACAAAAGATCCCAGATGAAGTCACTAATCTGATTAATGCTCTTATTCAGACTAACATGGAGGAGAATAACACCCAGACAGAGTCCAGTAATAACAATGATAATAAAGTAGATGATGAGGACCTGGATACAGATATGGATAAAGGAAATGATGTTCTCAACGGGGAAACTAATGTTATGGATACATAGATATATACTGAGGAGTATAAGGGGACTACCAATGTGAACTCTTCTACTATCAACCGAGAGGTTTATGACCACCCTAACCCCCCTAAGAATCCTTTGACGGAAGCCAAAACTGAGAAGGGTAAGGGTAAACAGGACCATAAAAATACTAATGATACTATCACAGAGTAGGACTTAAATACTAAAAGGGTCACTAATGTGAGTGTTCTGAGTGCTTATGGAAATAAAGCAATTTTTTCCTTCAATCTTGATAAGTGGGCTTTCCATGAAACCCAAGACCTCTGAATCAAGTATAGAGCCCTTGATGCTAGGCACGAGGCGCTGGAAGAAACTGTTGACAAAATGAGGAATGATGTCACCATGTACACTACTGGTAAGGATGATTCTACTGAGGTAGCTGAGAGTTCTAGATTGCTTGAAGATAAAATTACTAGTATTATTGAGGAAAATATCTCCACCATCTAGGATAAAGTAAGAAATAATGATCAAATGTTTAGGAAGATCTTATCCCTTAACGTTGTTGGCATGAAAGCTACGGTTTATAACCTTAATGCTCTGTATGTGCTGGTAGAAGGGAACATCACTCATAAAAATGCTAAAAATATCGATGATGAAGGTACTTAACAGGAAGAGTAGATTGCTGGCCCGGGTACTAGAACCAGATCCAGTACCAAGAAGAAAATGACAAATCATCCAAAAGACTTTACTTCCATGAAGGATTCAATTCAGAAGATTCAGGACCTATTGGTGGACTCTGAGGAGTACCTCAACATGCTAGGTTGATTTGCATTGCTAGGAGGTTTTCTTTTGTTTCGTGGGCTGGTGGTCTTTGTACCTTTTTTTTTTTTGATGGGGTTATATTTGTAATATCTTGGGTTGTTCCCTTTTTGTTTCTGTCATCTTCCTTAGGTAGTCAATGTTTTCTTGCTACTAGCAATGTTTTATCTTTATTTTCTCTTGGAAAGGGTTTCAGGGCCCCTTCAAAACTTGCAGTACCTCAATCAAAACCTTTTCACTTTTCTTTTCCTACCTAGCTCTAATAAATTTGATCCTCTTTTGTTTTCCATAAATACTATTTTCACAAAAATCCAAATCAACTTGTTTCAAACCTGGCAATAAATTCTTTGAATGGAAAAGATTCATCCCCTTCTCACTCATGTTCCCAAGTCGATTGTGCCATAGAGTTGTATCCATTCATGTGGAAACTAGGGAAATAGAATAATCAGTATTACCGGTACATAAATACAATGTACCTACCTTTTCCCCTTTTTCTATTACCAGTGAACCTTTCGTAACATTCCATGAATTGTCTGTGAATATGACAGTGCAACCATCACTTCCCTGTTGTCCTACTGATATTAAATTTTTTCTCAAATCAGGAACATGTCTCACCTCATTCAGCAACCATTGATTTCCATTTGGTAAATGTATCTAGATGTTTCCCTTTCCAACAATATTGCCTGGTACATCATCACCTAAATAAACCTATCCAAAATCGCCTTGAACATAGTGTAGGAAATATCTCCTATGGGGTGTGGCATGAAAAGGAGCCCTAGAATCTAACACACAAGAATCAATAATATTATCTAAAGAAAGAATCAAAGCATCTTGTAACACATCACCTGCTACATTTTCTTCCTTTTTGTCCATCCCCTTTATTTCCCTTTCTTTCCTCTCAATATTTCTTTGAATGTCCTTTCTTTCCACAATGCCAACACTCCAAATTTACCCTAGATTTGGATCTAGCCTTCTTATATTTCCCATGATTACCTGGTCTCTTTCCTCTTTCCCTCTATCGTCCCATGTTCTCAACATTCATAACATTACCTAAAGTCTCACCTATTCTTTTCTATCATATTTCCTTGCTAAGGATAACACCAACAACATCATCAAAATGTAAAGCATTTGAACCAGAGATAGATTTATTTACAACCATGACCAAGCTATTCCATCTTTCAAGAAATAAGCATAAAATCAACAAAGCCCTAACCTCATCATCAAAATTTACTTAAAATTACAAAGATTAGCTAGCTAGTAACTGTGTTAAACTCATTTAAATGATTAGTGACAAATGCACCTTTTAGCATCTTCATATTAAATAAATGTTTCATGAGAAATACCTTATTTGAGGCCTAGGGTTTCTCATACAGTTTGTCTAATGACTTCATTAGACCCTTTGTTGTTGTTTCTTATGCTATATTGAAAATCACCGACGATGCCAAATACAACTGTATTTCTCCTAGTGTCTTCCTATCAATAACCTCTTATTTTTCATCTAATATAGTCAACGCCTTCTTTTTCTCCACCCAACAGTAGGTAAAGATCCTTCTGATAAAGATAATCTTCTATTTGTGTCTTCCATAGATGGTAGTTTTGGTCATTGAACTTATCATCCTTAAGCATGCCTTCCTCTTTATTTGATGGGGGAAATAAAGATGTATTTTTTTAGATTATCCCAACATCCAAAAATGGAGTACTTTCCAAACACACACATGCGAAAAAATAACTAATCTAAATCATACATGCATGCCAATGGATTTGTGACTCCATTGCCCTCCTATCTATCAAGGTCTTGTGTTCAATAATGGATGCTCTTAGAAGCACATGCACAGGAAGCTATTAAGAACATAGATTGAGAGATGAATGCAAAGATCATTTATAAGCTAAAATGTAAGAAAGATTGGAATGCAAATGACTTATGTAAACAAGAATGGAGAGGCTTTGCAATGAGAAGGAGCATTGCTTAAATAGATATCCTCAAGGTGGGAATCCCATATCAGAATGAATATGGGATAAAAGATGGATAATGAAATTGTAAATATGATTGTCCCACATGCATTAAGTCGATGCAACAAGTGGTGGTGGAATATGATAAATAGAGGATATAGTGGATGTGAGAGGAGTTTAATAAATATAATAGAATACATATATTTAATGGATTTAATGAAGAAACGTGATGAATGGAATATTATTTAATGGATAATAGGAATATTTATAATATAATGGAGAAACATGCATAATATAGTGTAATGAATAATGAGAATATTATAATGGAATAATAGACCCACCTGATCAATGTAAAATTGAGATTAATAATCTAGGATAATTTTCTGTGTCTACAATAGGAATAAACTAAATTCATATTATTTAAAAGTTAAGACAACGTAATCATGTATAGTTCTAGAGGACCTTTTAAACTTTCAAGATGAATGAGCCACTCCATAAATTTATGTGTCAAAAGAAATTCAACAACAAAGTGAAAGTCTAGAAGGTAAGAAATATATGTTTCAAGAGAGGCAAGGAAATAAAGAAATCACAAAGATAGGATGAAAGTTGACATGGCAATGGCTCAGACATGTGATAAGTAGGTTAGATAGTTATAAAGGAGAAAAGGAAGTTTGATGAGAAAATACGATAATTACAAAATAAAAATAAAAATAAAATTTGATAGTACAATTAAAACCTGTTCTAAGAGAGCCAAAAACAATTAAAATACAAATATTTTTTACACTTTATTTTATTATAGATGCAAGTAAGACATGGGTTAAGTGGGGCCTAGGAATTACAAAGGAAAACTTGATGTTGAATAAGAGAAAAGGTCCATAAAAGAAAAAAATTCAAAGACAATTACAAAAAAAATGTTGAAGATAGATAATGAAATAAAAAATACACATAAGAGATCCAAGACCAATAAATTGTGAAGGAAGACTTATAATGATTAGTAAGAAAGAACGAAACATAATAAATAAAAGAGAAAGAATACCATAAAAGTAGCTGAAGGTTAATAACACAATCAATAGAGGACCAAAGACCAATAAATTACAAAAGAAATAACAACGTATAAGAATAAAATTACATATTCTAAAAACTAAAGAAAAATTAAAAATCATAAAAAATTATAATACAATTATTTAATTTATGATTAACAAAAATGAAAAATGATTTAAGAAATGTAAGGTAATAGTTATCAAGACAAGAAAGAACGTGGAAAGTTTGGTACATAAGTTGACAAAGAAGATTATAAAAGACCAAAACAATAAAAGAGAAGAAGATGGGCGAGGCCGGTGGGAAGGGGTGAAGGGGTTGTTTTGGGGAAAGTTGACAATGCAATTAAGATATATATTTATCTTGTTCAAGTATTAACACTCTATAGTAATAAAATAAAATTGATATTATTTAATTGTTAAGAAATATTTTAATCATGTATAGTTTTGGAGGATCTTGTACACTTTGAAAAGGAAAAAAATTAGTCTATAAATTTATGTTAAAAGAATAAACAATAAAGTAAAAGATGATGAGAAGGTGAGAAATATGTGGTTTAAGAGAGTCAAGGATATTTAAAAAATCACAAAAGATAAGATGAAGTTGACAAGACAAGAAAGACATGTTATAATTATATTACATAATTATAAAGAAGAAAGTGAAGTTTAATAAGAAAATAATATGATATTTTAAAAAGTCCAAAGAAATATTTAAAAAATAATAATTGACAAATGAATAAAAATACATGATAAAAGATCAATAGCAAACAATGAAAAAAAGACTTATAATAGTTAACAAAAAAAGAACATAATAAAAAAAGGCCAACGAGAATTAAAAATAAATGAAGATTAATAACATATAAAAAAAAATGGCTTAAAAATGCCAAAAACCAATAAATTACAAAAAACAATTGACAAGAAAAATCTGATTTAAAAAACTAAAAATTAATAAATAAAAGAAGGTGAAAATTTGAGAGAGAAAGAAATGGAAATTTTTTTTTTTTCAAAAAGTGAAAGTTGACGAGGCAATAAAGACAAGTTGTACAATTTGAGAGATAGCAAAAATTTCAAACAAAAAAGGAAAGTAGTACAAATCAAATATCGTGTCCATTTACCCACCATGTGAACTATGATTTTTTCTTAGCCCGTAGTACATGCTGGTGGGTTACATCCTATATTCGTAGTAGAAGATTTCCTCCCTTGTCTTAATGAGGAGGATGAGTGCTATCGTGCCTTAATTAGGAATCAAGAGTTGAATTTTTTTTTGTCACATGTAGAAAGTTGAAACAAAATTCCCATGTCGATTTAATAGATTAACCGAGGGAAAGAATAAATGAATCTTATTATTATTATTAATAGTATTGTAGGTATGTAATCTTCATTTATTAGACAACTGGAAATATTTTATCCATATATCAATAGAAGTAGGGGTTTCAAAGAGTTTGCTGATAAACATTGATATATATCTAATATATAATATATGTAAAAAGTTAAAGTTGATGGTGTGAATATAAAATATGAGTATTTAAAATTGTTTCTACTATATATATGATTTGATGACTTCAATATTTATATTATAAGATTGTAAATAAATAAATAAAAAATAAAATATGTATGGGCAATTATAAGATTATCATGTTGAAATGGGATAAGAAGAGTGAGTTTAAGATCTATGACATGTTATGCATAATTATAATTAGGGATTATAATTAGAATATTTAGAGTATAATTTTATAAGGTATTTTGATAATAAGGTAGTTATCTTAGAGGTCATGTGACCTTTGCGTACTGATGCACATTCAAAATCGTGCTTAGATCATGAATGAGAAGTAATTTTAAAGAATTGTAGGTGTGTATAGGACCAAATTTAGTGTATATTAAAACATTAATAACCTTGCATGTGTCATCACATTATAGCCTCAACTCACCTATCCTAGACCATTATAGGTATCTTAGGAACAAGTTAGCCTCCATATAAGACTTGTCTTGTCGCTTACGCACCATCACTATCACACTAGGTAAATGAAATGAAATCTCTTAGAAACAAAGAAATGAGAAAACCCAATGGGATAAAACTCCTTTTAAAAAAAAAAGACAATGAAAATTATGTATGAGTGATGGAAGAAGCAATGTATTGAGGTCTCAACATCAATACTCCCCAAGAACTACATTCATCACAAGAATACAATTGATGAGCCCCCCTCCCCCCCACTCCCTCCCTCCAAAAATAAAATAATAAAAGAGGGAAANACCCCCCCCCCCCCTCCCAATGAATAACCTCCTACAAGAAAAGAATGATAGGTGTTAAAAGACAAAAACATGATCCAATACTTAGAAACAACTTGTCTCCCAAAGGAAGAAAAAAAACCAAGTACAAATGTGGGAATTCTTCCCATTATGCATTGATGGTTGATGATTTCTCTTGTCAATTCTCACGTGTCTCCTTGTCCAAGAAAGATGATGATTGAGAATATTATTTTTCCACAATCCATAATAGTTGTTTTATATGTTTCTAGTTTTGATTGTGTAAGATTTTTTGACTCAATGTTTTGAATCACACTTTGTAATCCATCATCGAGATGATAGATATCAAAGCAAGAGCTCAAAGAGAAAAGATGGATGGTTGCATATTTTACGAGGATAAAAAGAGGGTGCAAGCCAAAGGTGGATAGGGAAGGAATTGCACACAAAATGAGAAAAGAAGAGACAAGAGCAAGATCAAACTCCAAGAAAGAGGAGGAAGGGGGTCAAAGAGAGACCAATAGAAAACAAAAGTGAACCTAACTAAAAGAATCTCTACAAACAAATAAAAAGGGAAAAACAACCAAGGCTTAAAATAAGAAATTAATAAGAAAAAAGATATAATAGAAATATGCATAAACATACTAAGATAAGTAAAATATAACAAAAATAAAATAAAAAACAAATAAAACTAAAACTTAGACTAAGAAACACAAAACAAAAACAAAAATCAAAATACAAAAATATAAGAAGCAACAATAAAATTAAAAATTAAAAATACATTTAAACATTATTAAATCAATGCATGTATAAATATATACAATAAACTATATATGTAAACATAAGTTTTATTCTATACTATGTTATAAGAGTATATAATTAAACATATTTATATATTCTTTTATATTTACATTTAAGAATAATAAGAGCTAAGACAAGGATTAAAATAAAAGAAATTAAACAAAAATATCAAAAAGAATTAATTGGAGAAAAAAGGATTGATGATGCGACAATCCAACAAAGTATAGGTAACAAACTAGAATAGTGTGGAAACTAATAAAGAACAAGCTCCAAAGACAAATATGACAACCAAATCTATCATAAAAAAGGAGAGTTAAGCCCTCAAATGTGTATTTCCTTCAACCAAAAATGAAAGATAATGACAATGTGTCCTCTAACCAAATATGAAAGATAATGAAAATGCGTCCTCCAATCATAATTCAAAGAAAATGAAGATGTATCATTAAACCAAATCTAAAATATAATAAAATAGATCCATCAAAAATTCAACCAATCTCCCTTCCATTTGAAGGATAAATAAGAGATACATCACCTCCCATAAGTAGAGTACAACATGTAAAGAGTAACTGGAAGCACTCTAATAAGTAAACTTTGGAACCCTCAATAAAAGCAATTAAAGGACTGGGGTACATCTATGTAGAAACACTGGAAACTCTTCTTTTGGGAGTCGCATATGAATCATGTCAAGAAAACAAAATAAGTTCTATTGTGAAGGAACAACTAGAAAAATCTCAACCTAGTATAATCCTCAAATCTATGAGTCATTGAATCATTGACTAGATGATGAAATTTTAAAATATGCTCTCTTCATATTTTTACTTTCTTAGGTCATTATTAGATGTAGCTTGTTGTACTTTTAATCATTCTCATGATGATCATAATATCCTAAAAGTGGTCCTACTCATCAGAATATTTTCGCATGATAGGTGTATATTATTGAAATTAATGTTCCTCCTCATGGAGATGAAATATTGGTGATGGAGAACATTGTTCCCCTCTCAAACTTTTTTCTATATATGAGGATATTTTAGTGCATGAGAATGTCATGATTTTTACTTGATGACACTCCTAATTAATATTTAGATAACAATTTCGGTATGACTGAAACTAGAAAACAGATTTGTAGTCTCCTATTAGGATCAATCATTTTTGTATTCATCCTTCTCATGCTTCTCAATATGATTACACAACCCATTTAATGGTTTTTTTTTGTGATTCCTCCATCAAAGTTACAAAACATTAATTTTTTGGGAAAATGGTATCTCAATTATACAATAATTATAAGTTTACTATTGATATGTGAGTGATGAGGGTTTGGGGGCGTTTCCACCAACTTGGGGGTTGTAAGGGGTTCTCCCCTTGTTAGCCCCGATCTCATGACTACTTGGGAGTATAGGGGAAAATGTGCCTTGTATGGGGGATTTTAGGGGTAGTTGGAAGTTTGATGTATGCTATCATGGTCTATAATAGACCAAACCTTTCCCAAGCAGTGGGGGTTCTTTCTAGATATATGTTTAATCCTAGTAGAGTTCATTGGGATGCAATTAAAAGAGTCTTTAAATATTTTAAGGGTATCTCAGAGTATTATTTGTGTTAGCATGGTAATATGATTGGAGACAAAATTTCCCTTGATATTTGTGGTTGTGGATTCAAATTGGGTAGGTTATATTGATAGAAAAAGTTCCACCAATGCTTATGTTTTTACATTAATTGATGGTGAAATCAACTGGATGGGTAAGAAATAAGTTTTGGTTGGTTTATCCACTACTAAATCAAGGATCCATTTGGTTTAAAAGACCATGATGGTGAAACAACTCATGCTTTTAAAGAATCCATTTGGTTTAAAAGACCGTGTTCATATATTTGAATAAAACAAGGATGATTGATAGTTTATTGTGGCAATCAGAGTGTGACCTGCCTAACTAAGAACCCAAGTCTTCATGCTAGGACCAAGCACATTGATGTTCAATATTATTTTTTTGGAGATATGATTTAGGATGTCAGGGTGAAGCTAGTGATTAAGGTAGAGACTTTGATAAATGATGTAGATTCTTTAACTAATATTGTGAGAATAGATAAATTAAAATGGTGTTCATATTCTATGGGCCTCTCATCTTGCAAGGTGTTCAACAAGTGGTAGATTTTTTTGGGAAAATGGTATCTCAATATTGCAATAATTAAAAGGTTACTATTGATACATGAGTGACAAGGGTTTGTGGGATTTGTCCCCAACTTGGAGATTGCAAGGGGTTCCCCCTTGCTGACGCCAACCCCATGACTAGCTAAGGGTCCAAAAGACAACGCGTCTTGGTAAGGTATTTTAGGGGCAAGACCCTTGAAACTAAATTTTATATATAGTTTGACATTGTGAATATTGATTATTTATCATTAGGTTAGAGGTCTAATGGTGGATATTTTGTGCACCTTTTATGGGTGGTTTTAGCCCATGGTTTTGTAATATTATTTGGTAGTTTCATGTTTTGCATTTCCTATTTATTAGGTGTGTGAGGCATTTTTATTTATTGTAAGAGTTTGACAGCTTTGAGTTTCCTTTGTATCTTCATTTGTGATACTCTTTTGAGAAGCTTTCTTTGAAATAATATCATAATCGATTATTGATTTGTGAATATTATATTGGGTATCTTTTGGAGTGTGCATTTTCTCTACCAAAATATTTTTCCCCATGAAATAACTATGTTGTGGTATGAATGTTAGTTACATTTATTTTTGTTAATTTTTTGTAACTTTTGTAAAGTTATTAGAAATTTTGCAAATAACCCTCCTCTCAAGATTAGTGTAGGAAGTTGTTTTTTTTTACTTATATTCACTACATTAACAATAATAATTATAAAATTCTTTCTAGTTTTAATTATAACATGGTCTTAGGAATATTGATGAAGGAATTAAGGATCCTATAGATCGCTTCTTGTAGTATGAAAAAGAGGGTGTAGGTATCCCACCTTCTTCTTTGTCTCTTCACACTTTGACATTGCCTTCTAGAAAGCATTTCAACCTTTCTTCACATGAGATAGGATTACTTATTGATTGGTATCCTTTATCTAGTGAAGAGAAAACCTCTTTGAGGCTCCTCAAATCCCACTTTATTTATATTCCTTCTCTAAAATATCATCCATCTAATCGATGAAATCCCTTATTTTGTGCACATTAGTGCATGATTGCTAATATTATTAGTAAATATAAGGTATTTAATAAATATTTCCAAAACCTTCTTAATAATTATATTATTCACATGACATATGACACTGAGTTTCTCTTTGGAGTTCATCATTGATTGAACCATTGTCTATTATGTTGATTCTCAATATGTGATATGTGTATCTCTTTATGGGGGCTCATTGTCATTCATGGTGGTACAGTGTTATGTTAAATCATTTTTTCATCTTAGATAGAAAATTACGATCCTATGGTGTGATTTTCCTTTTGTATACACTACGAGGGAAATGATAATTGGTGTTAGAGAGGTATGTATCTTTGTTTAAGGATCCCTTATCCTTTTTTTGAAACTTATGTATCCATGTTTCTTAACCCCTTATATTTTTCTTGTGGTGTGTATCTCGATAATAAAAAGATGATAATGATATTATGTTTTCCAAGAAAGAGTGCTTAGGTTTTCAAATGAGATTAATAGTTCATAGCTCGAAGATATTATCAAGGTATTGGATTGCAAGATAGAGTGCTTAGGTTTTCAAATGAGCTTAATAACATAGCTCGAAGCTACACCTTTCTGAGGCTGAAGAAATGATGCAGGAGCATCTTGGGATCATGGATATCTTGCATCACCAAAAAAATTTTTTTTTGTTGTTAGTCTGTTTACTTTCAGTCTGGTGTTTTTGTTGATGATAGATTTGTACTTATTCTTTTTGGTTGTAGTTGTGGCTATGTGTCTGTGGCTTCATTTTGGATCATTTGTTTTATGATTGCACCTCATTTGGTTTGATCATGAAAGAATTACTGTAGTTTCTTTATGGGATTGTACTGTTCTTCATGTTACCGATCAATGGTTGGGTTTCTAATATTTTTCCCGATCTTTCGGTTGGTTTTTTTGAGTGTGATCGTATCAGCTTAGAGTTACATTTGTGAATGGCTTATTTGTTTGATCACATCTCTTATTATTTGCATTGGAGTTTATCTAGTTGTTTTGGGTCTTGACCAAATTACTGTAACATGTTTACTTATTCTTACAAAATGTGATCTTTACTAGGTCGACTGATGATTGTAATTTCTATTTAAGATTGTGGACTTGTTCCTATGGGTGAAGAGAGTTTTCATAAGATTATCTAGCGTATCTTGGATAAGGTTTGTAAGAAATTTCTAATCTAATCAGGCATATATGTATGGAATGTGAGACTGCATGATACAAATATAATTTAATTAATTCGTCGATCATAATCAAAGTTTGATCTCTCATTTTCTCATTATTGGCTTGTTGTTCTTGTTATTTTTGTTGTGTTGTGTTGGTTGCAAGGATCAGAGTGATCTTTTGGGGTTTCTCCATCCTTGACTGCATCAAGTGGTATCAAAGAAAGGTTTTTCATCCTTAGGGTTTTCTTGTGGGGTGGCGGTTGAAAGGATCAGACCTATGATGACTGTGGATTATAAAGATGACTAGGAGAAATGCTAGAGGAGGAGAAAGACATAAAGATCCAATTGTTTTGGATTTTTTGAGGCAAATATCTGCAAGATTAGAAGTAGTAGAGATATCCTAGAGGAGAGTACAACATATAAAAGATTCAAGTGATGAAGGAGATGAACAAAATCAAAATGAAGGAGTAGAAGGAGATAACCAGGAAGCACAACTTGATTTGAATCAAGGAGAGGAAAGATTCATTAGGGCATTGAATAATGCTAATTAAAGACCTTATTTCAACCCACCTGATTATCATGGTAACCTAGATGCTAATGAGTTGATATTGGATCATAGAGATGGCTAGGTATTTTGAGCTTGAAGGGACTAATAAAGAAAGGAAGGTAAAGTATTCTTGTAGAAAGTTGAAAGGAAATGCATCCCTATGGTGGAAACATTTACAAACAGATCAATAGAGAAGAGGTAAAGACAAGAACATATCATGGGATAATATGGTGACCAAATTGAAAGAAATTTTATTTGCTAAGGACTGTCAAGTCAGTTTGTTTAGAAAGTTATAAAACTTGAAGCATAGATATTTAAGTGTTAAGGGTTATACTGAGGATTTCTACAAGTTGAACATAAGATATGGTCATGTAGATGATGAAGTTGAATAAGTTTCTCACTACCTTAATGGTTTCAGGATTTCCATACAAGATGAAGTCAATCTAGTGCATATAAGGAGTGTGAAAGAGGCTTATAAGTGGGCTTTTAAGAATTAAGAGAAGATGAATAGAAGGCATGAGAAAAGAGAAAGAGGTAGAGGTGGAAGATTTCAAAGAGGTAGAGGTAGATCTACTATATATTAGAGTAAACATGAACATAAATTTAAGGAAAATGATTGGTATATGAGGAATGATAGGTTTTCCTATTGGAATGAAAGGCAAAGAAATGGTGAAAGAAGGAAGTTGAGTGGCACTTGTTTCAAATGTGGTGAAGCAGGGCATAAAGCCTTTGAATGAAAATAGGGTAACTTAGAGAAGAAAGAAGAGGGAAGTAGGAGAACAACATTTGCTGATGAAGAGTCCACTAGTTCAGTGAAAAATAATAAAGCAAAGGAAGGTGCAACCCTGATGACTAGAAGTATCCTATATCCTGGAGAACACGAGAAGGAGTCTATACAAAGGAAGAATTTGTTTAGAAAAAGATGTAAGGTGTAGAACAAGGTGTGTAATGTTGATAGAGATAGTGAAAGTTCTGATAATCTTGCTTCAGAGGAGTTAGTTGATAAGGTATTAGCAAGTGAACAATGCCTAGTTCAATTCATGAATGGGAAGTATATTGATGAAGTTTTGTGTGATATTATGCCTATAGATGTGTGTCATATCTTTTTGTAGATCATGGAAATATAATAGGTAAGCCATATATGATGGTATAAGGAATGTTTATACTATAGTTTCTAATGGGATGAAACAAAATTTGTTACCTTTAGAGGAACATTTTAAGAGTGAAGTGTGTACTATTGCAAGAATATTTTTAGTAGATGGTAGGAAGTTTTTGGATGGAATGAAGCATAATAATGTGTTTTTTTCTTTAGTGCCTAAGGATTATATGAAGAATGTCTTGGTAGAAGAACATCCTAAGGAAATTTTTGGATTTTTGAATGAGTATGCTGACATATAATCTGATAATGTACCTAATGGATTACCACTGATAAGAAGTATTAGTCATTGCATGGATTTGATACCAGGAGCTATTTTACCAAATAAGGAAGAATATAGGATGACACCAAAAGAGAATGAAGAATTCAATAGGCAAGTCCAAGATTTGTTGCAAAGAGAGTTGATCAGAGAAAGTCTGAGTCCATGTGTAGTACTTGTTGTATTAGCACCTAAGAAAGATAGACAATGGAGCATGTGTACTGATTCAAGAGACATTAATCAGATTACAATTAAGTACCAGTTTCCTTTACCAAGGATGGATGACTTGATGGATTGTTTGAGTGGAGATAAGTATTTCACCAAGATTGACTTGAAGAGTGGATATCATCATATTATAATTAGAGAAGGTTGGTAATGCCTTTTGGATTGTCTAATGCACCTAGTATTTTTATGAGACTAATGAATGAAGTTTTTAAGAGACTCTTGGGTAAGTATGTCATTGTGTATTTGAATGACATATTGATTTTTAGTAAAAGTAAAGAGGATCATATGATGTATGTTAGACAAGTATTACAGAGATTGAGAGAAGAGAAGTTGTTGACAAACATCAAGAAATGTACTTTCATGAAAGAGGAGTTAGTATACTTGGGATTTTTAATATCTGTTGAAGGATTGAAGATGGACCCTGAGAAAGTGAAAAAAATTGTTTAGTGGCCTACACTTGCGAGTGTTGGAGAAGTAAGATCATTTCATGGGTTAGCTAGTTTCTATTGAAAGTTCATTAGAAATGTTTTCTCAATCTGTGGACCTATTATGACCTACATACCCATCCCTACATTTTTTCCAAAAAAATGTTGGGTCCCCATTTTTCTTTTTCTTTCACTTTTTTTTTTCTCTTGGTTTTGTGTTTCTTCGATATCCAAATCCCAAAGTGTCTTCTCATTTGTGGTCAAGGAACTCTAGACTTTGGGGATTCCAGTGTCATCACTTTTGCCTTTTCTTGAAGAAGTGAATGTCAGGTGTCCTGAGGTCAAGACTTTAGAATCTACCTATCTCTGAGATTCTGATTAGCAATTAATGTGCACCTTATGTGTTATAAAAGTATTTTACCCTTCACTTTTACATTTACCATGATAAAAAATTACCTCTTGAGAGATTATTTCCAAACTTCTAAGTGTTTCTCAAACTCAAGACTCCAACAATGAAATTGTGCAATTTCTTGCGTCTGCATGAAGGTGTTGGCATTGGGTGTTAAAGCGACTAGTGAAACATCATTTGAGGTTTCATTAATTGTAGCACTTGTGTTTCAGGTGGGTTCTTTCATGACCCTTGGCTTGTGTTTTCCTTTTCTTTCTTTCTATTTTGTCTTTGATTTCCCTCCTTTTGTTGTTGTTTATATTTTTTTTTCCCTTGTGTTTCCCAAATTCTATGCTATAAATAGTTCTTGTGAAGATTTTTGGGCTTGTATTTCATGGTTTTGGTCTGCCCTCTGTGGCTCGTCTAGCTCGTAGGTGGGTGTTTTTCTGGTTAGTCTAAGTTTCTTGTAAATGTTTGTATATGATTTGTAAATTTATGTGTATATCCTATAAAATGTGTAAATACACATGTAGATTTCAAGTAGATGTTGTAAATTTTGGTAGGTTGTTGTAACTAGCTAAGTCTCTATAAATAGAGTGCAAGTTCATCTTCTCTAAATTCTTTGTGAGGTTTGTCAACCATGCATTAAAATAATGGGTCATAGACTTTGTATCAAGTTGATGTGGCCCAGGTTGTGTCATCAAAGTGGTCAAGTTCTATCAAGTTGCAAAGTCTCAGATAGTCACATAGACAAGTCCATGTGTCCATGACAACTGCTTTGGAGTTTCTCTCTCCTTCTTCATGTCCACCTTAATGGCAGGACTTGTTCACACATTTGAACATTTAAATTTTCCTTAGTTAGCCATTAAATTCTCTTGTGTAATTCCAACTATCAAATAAACGCCATTACTCTGTATGAGTAGATGAACATGTGTCTACCCTTGAAATGATTGGTCATTTAATTAGTGTCACATCAATAACCTGTTGGTAATTTTCATCATTCTATAATTCAATCCCCGGATACCTTAATGGTCACCAATATCCTTGGTTCTTAAAAAAATTCACTAAGTGACTATTTTTGGGCTTCAACCTACTTGGTCATGCATCATGAATTTTGGTGGTTTTCTTGTGAAGAGAATGCTTTTTCCAATGTTCATTATCAATAATTAAATATTCTTTATTTTTTTTCCAAATAATAGGGTAAGTGATCCTCGGAGTCCTAGAATATGGAGTTTCAATAAGCTTAATAAATCATATATCTTATACTAATGGTCACCCAGTCTTACAGGTTATCATTGTAAAAATGACAACAACAGGATCACCCTTGGGAAGTCCTGAGCTCCCGAGCATATTTGTAGTCCCAAAAAAGAATTCAAAGGAAGAGAAGGCCTTGCAAAATCTCCCTTTGGTAATGAAGTACAAAAAGGATGGAACCATTTAGGTTTCCCAAATTGAAACAACGCTCTGGAAAATTTTAGACATAGATTTCGACACCTAGGATAAACTGGGAAGCCTTAGGTAAGCCATATACCAATCTAGGTAGGCTAATAATGCAACAAAATCTAATATTATTCCCTTTTGTGATCATCCAGGCCGCTTGCTTTCCTCACTTTGTGTCGGATCTAAATTTGTTTTTGTACATGGCCAATAACTACAACGCAGCTGCTCACATCATCGTCACATCCTCTAAAGTTCCTATCACCTCCCTAGACCAAGATACCATTGCCATGGTATGGAGTATCCCTTTCTTCAAGGGTGCCATCAGTGTGACCCAAGAAATCTATATGGTGCAATTTACAGAGGCACAAGATGTTGCTTGGTGCCTCCTAAATGTAGAATGATTGAGAAGTCCACATCGGGACTTTAAGAAGATGAAATTGGATATCCCTCGCTCTAACTTCAAGGAGTCAAATCATGCCAGGATAGTCTTTTTGCATAGGATTTTTGGCAAGCCCCATGCCCAATAATTTTCCTCTTGGATGTATTACTTCCTCTACTTCATGACTACCAATAAGCATCATTTTGACTAAGCCACTATAATCTCCAATCACGTGGACACCCAGTTGAGGAAGGTAGGGGAAGATAAATGATTCTATATGACATCTTTTGTTTTGTGGTCCTTTTCCCAACAAAAAGTTGGAATCTAGGGATTTGACATAGTTGGCGTCCTCAGAATACATATGAGACAATCTACCCCATGGGCTCATTTTCCACAGATCCAATGGGATGAATCATTCAAAATTTTTGTAGAGTAAATGACGCCTTTGTGTTTCATGGAATAAAAATGCTCACTAAGGATGTAGGGCACAAGATGTCTCTGGGGGAAATTTCTATGGTCAGACCATGGGGATGATATTTCATCCAATTTTCACAACATACTTAAATCCTAGTCACAAGATTCATCGAAGGCCCATTTTTGTTACCAAAACACCACAGGGATAGAGTTGTTTTGTTAGAATTTTGCAAGAAGATACTGGAGATGCATGCCTTATTGGCCAGAAAGAAGATCACCTTTGTATCTTTCCTAGTTGTATGGAAAAAGTATATATGATCCCTTATAGCAGAACAAGAAGCAGAGAATGAATTGAACAGTCTAGGCCTAACCAAATTTTCACTTAGTCATAAGAATTATGATCCATGTGGTCAGCTAGAGAAGGAAATTCCCTAGGGAGCTCAACCCCATGAGACACACTTGGAAGATTTTTGGGAATATTTACAAGATTATTTTTAGGTCCAGAGCTGACATTATGTAAGAATATCTAAAGGCATGATGGACTGTCTGAGTCTCTGGAACTTCCCATGAAATTTTTTTGACAACGAGTCCCTCGAATACCATGAGTATAAAAGGGTAGGAATTGATAAGATGGACCTCCCTATAGTGGACAGCAACACCCCAAAAAATTGACTATTGAGGTCATCTCTAGAACTATTATTGAGCAAAGTCACATTCATTTTTCTAGGGTATGTTCGAAGAGTGTCCATTTGGATACACCATTTTGGGGCCAACCATTTCTAGACCATGGGTGGCGGAACAATCCAAAGCCCAAGGGAAATAGAAGGTTGACGCATTCACCCAACCGTCGAACCCAATCTCAAAGCCCCTAAGGAGGCATTTGAATGAGAAATTGGAGAGGTCCTGGAAGCTACCAAAAGAAGGAAGCTTCATAGTAACATTTGGGCTTAGAGTCACCTCGGTAGGATCCCTACCCTTTCATGATACAATTCCTCTGGTTACCACATTTGTTTTACCATGCAGTGAGGATGTTAGGGAATAAACAACAATATCAACCATTGGGGTACCAATCCAAAGGAGGAAGAAATATAAAGCAGATAGATCTTCTCCCAATAAGGACCTGAGCCTGAAACCCAAAAATGTGGCTGAGGTAGGATATTCCCTCCAGTTTGTCCTTCAAAAACAATGATGGCCCAGAGGATCCACCTGAGATCTCTCAAATAAATGTTGATGACTTCTTCCAAGTTGATGAACTTGGCAATCTCCATGCAATCGATGAGAAAGCGACCGAGGAGAAAGTTTGAAAAATGATACAGATGCCCTTTAGAAAGACGAGTAAATTGAAGAGGTGAAAAAGCATGCCTAGGAGCTAAAAGAAGAGCATCGTCAGAAATAAGTTGAGAGAAAATTGGAAGAGGAAAAGAAACAATAGGAAAATAAAAAGGTTAAATAAAAACTATTGACATTTGGGGAATACTGACCTTCAGGAACAATCATACCCCTAGATGCTATACTCTAACCTCTAATTGGTGGTCAAGGCCCATTGCCTCCCCTAGACACCTATAAAGAAAATTCCACCTTGGGAATTTAACAAGATAAATTCTAACAAGAACAAGTGCAGTAGCCATTGTCATCTTCCTCTCCCACAAAAAATATCGCAGGAAAGGATACAAAGATGGGGGAAGAAATACAGGTAATAATCCTGGAAATAATGCTGATGATACTATTGGAAAGTTGACTCTTAGGGAGAATATGACTTATTTTGTGTTTTCATTATGGCAACAAAGTCATACAAATTTTTGACAGCAAACTTTGAAGAACAAAACGAATAAGTATGAAATACAGAACAAAACAGAGATATGCAGTCGATCAAAGCACCAACGCACGTGCATACGATCGAATTAGGCTATGTACACTCATACATAAGATCCATGATATTTGAATATGTTAAGTCCATACAGGCATGGTATGGAATGACAGTATAGAGAAGATACAAAAAGATTAAGTGCACTAACAGCTCATAAAATAGAGTATGAAGCCGACTATAGTTTTTGATTTAGCGTATAATATTTTTTTGTGTAAAGGCCAAGCGCCTATTGTAATAAGTTTTTTATTATGTATTAAAAATTATTGTAAACACGCTTAAGCCAATTTTTTTGGAAGAGTTGTGAATATTGTTTTTGGGCCGACTAAGGTCTTGTTTTTTGGTCGTGTCTATTCAAGCATGAACATATATATATGACAAGTAAAGTTGTATTAGAGAAGTGGAAAAAAAAATTATGCAGAGAAGAGATATAGAAGAGCACTATGGAGATGTCAGCATGAGATAGAGCTCTTTAAGAGATTAAGAGAATCAGTGCATAAACGGAACTGATCAGAAAATTGTGTCATATACAAAAGTTCACTTTTGGATATAGTGTATATCTATTATAAAGAAGGTTGTATCCTTCATCTTATTGAGTAGTGAGCTCTGGAAGAGAGCCAACCACCTCAAACAGGGTTTTGTAAAAGAATCCTAATAGGGTCATTGTACTTGCATTGTAAAGACTGCTTCTAATAGGGAAAATGAACCTTAACAAGTTCATTATACTAGTACAATCATTTGTGGATACTAATTCCCACCGGGGTTTTCCTCTGATCAAGGTTTCCCGTAAGCATATCTGGTGTTATGTGTTATTATTTTATGCTTCGTATATTGTCTATTTGATTTATGTTCAAATTGCTGAAATAGAATAATTGGTTAAACACTGATTCACCCCCCCTCTCAGTGTTTCCAACAATTGGTATCAGAGCTCTGGTCCTTTGAAAGAAATTTTAACCACTTGAGGAGATCATGGATTCAGCAGAAGAAAAACATCTAAAAAAGAATCTTGAAGCAACCCTTGAGGATCTTGATAGATCTGAAAAAAGAAAATGAAGAACTTAAACTAAAGGTTGATGGCTCTCAAATGCTTATCAAGAAATTAAGAAAATATTTGAAATATTTCTCCACAAATGATCTGGGAAAAATGGTCAAAAAGATAAATGAAGAGAACATGTCTTTGAAAGACAAAATTGAAGATCTTAATGAACAACTTATAGACAACTTAACAACTATTGAAGAAAAGACCAAAGAGAACAAACAATTAGATGATGAACTTATGCAAGCAAACATGAAAATCTTGGAATTAGAAAACATCAAGAAAAAGATAGAATCTGAATTAATAGAAGTAAAAGACAAGATTGATAAATTACACACAAGTTTTGATATAATTCAATCACAAATTTATGCACAGAAGTTAAAAGGTGATACTACTAGTGTTGGATACAGTGTAGCTCAAATTTAAATCAATTCAATACAAGAAAGAAAGAAAGCACTAGAGACACTACTAAAGCAAAGAAAACTGAGAATCTTGCAGAGGCTAAAATAGAACCACCTAGAGATGAACTCAAGCAAGTTAACATAACTTGTTATGTTTGTAACAAGGATGGACACTTGACAAGAGATTGTAAAGAGGTAAGACCTTTTTATGATTATTGTTACTCCTATAATAAGTTTGGTCATAGGGCTATTCACTGCAGAACAAGTCAAATAAATCAGTCACAACATAACCAAAGAAATATGACTCAATACAATTAGAGAAATCAACCTCAAAGAAACTTTTAGAACATTACATGTCAGATATGTAATTATAATGGACACACAAACAAGTAGTGAATCATGATGAATAATAGCATTAGACCTCCTATCATATGTCACTCATGTGGAAAAGTTGGACATATCTCAAGGTTTTGCAGGTCAAGAGCATAAAGACAAGCAAATCCTAAAAAGTCACTATTTGAAGAATCAAGAGAACTTAAATTTGTACAAGCTAAAGAAGATGCAGATAAAATTTGGGTTGAAGTAAAGAAGGATAATGAAGAGAATAAGGTAGTAGATGCATCCTCAGTGGATGCACCTTCTACTTCTGGTTAGTTGACCCTCAAGGTTTTAGGGGGAGCTATTCTAGCTCTAAACCCCTGCATGGCTAGTATACTCACCTCTGAGTATGCACCTATGAATTCATACATTTGGTGATGAAATGAGAATGTATGCATATACGCATAGTCTAAAATTGAATATAAGAAAAGATTGAAATTATCTATATAAACCACTTTACGACAACAAGCATTAAATGCAATAACATTTTATATATGTTTGTAAAATATCTTCAAACCCCACTTTACATTCGAGATTGAGATTTCAGAGAGCACATGAGAATTGAGCATCAAAGAACTACAGGTTAAGGAATTGATTGGTTTGTGAATGGATTAAGGATTGAAATGGAACCCTAGCAGTTGTGTCATTTCAGAATCATCGTGAAACCTTGTTTAATCAAGCAGCAAGTAAGTATGTCAACCCCTGTTGTATTTGACATTGCTGAAAGGAAAAGATTCGAGTTCAAGAAGCATCCAATCAAGTCCATATTAGATTATATTGAAGGATCATTTTCTAAGACTCCGCTAGGAGTCATGCATGTAGAAGACATTTGTGCATATATATATATATATATATATAT